>LR749750.1:488435-733581 GCA_902729485.2 Mus minutoides
AATACTTAGAGCTGACTATAAGTTCATATCAATAACATATAAAGAACTTCCACTAACTGATAAGAGAAGTACCTTCACTTCTTGCAATAGAAACTGAGCAAAGGAAACACCATAGATGGTAAATTCACTAAGGATCTAAATGTGATGGTGCATGCCTCTACTTCTAACACTCAGGGCATAGAAGGAAGGATCAGGACTATAAAGCTAAGTTTGGCTACATAATGAGTTCAAGACTAGCCTAACTACAGAGCAAGCTCTGTCTGAAACAAAATAACAAAGCAAAAATAAAATCCAGGAAAAAAATACCATTTTACACGCATTCTTTAAACACAAACAAGAAGGTGCCATATGCTGTAGAATACGTGCATCCAGAGCATATTCCACGCTTGGCAGGTAAGAGGACACACTGGTATAATTAATTAGGAAGACTGTTTGCTGTTTCCCATGAACATTCAGAATGCTGCTCTTAGAAATTCTCCCACATGTTAGCAAAATGCAAGTATAGGAAGGCTCAGAGCCACACAGTTCAGAATAGCAACATCCTGGCATGGTGCCCAATTCCCATCACCACTTGCAACAGCATCCCACTGTCACACCATATAGTATTTGGAATGCTGTGAGATGACTCTGGTCACATAGCACAACAATGAGCATGCCACAAATAAGGGATCATCATTAATCCAATTCTGAGGTTCAAAGATAAATGAGAAATCATGGAGATTTCTTTTTTAAAGACAAGTATCTTTCCCTGGGCATACTGAGGCTGGTCTCATCCTTACACATGGATTAAAGATTCATTGTAGAATAACTTTTTTAAAACAGCAAGGCACTTCTGAAATTCCTCAGACCAATACATAAATGGAATTTCTATGACAGCATTCAAAAGAGATGAGCTGGGATTCCAGTGGCAGAGGACAGGGACTTTGCTGTAGCCGTTTTATTTATGCATGCATTCAGGCAGAGCGAAGAGAGAATTCTATAGCCCTGATGATAAAAAGTTAACAGGAATATCGAGCTACAGAACTTGGGAAGGAAATGTCTTCTAATCAGTCTGTCTGCTGGAACCAATTGCCTGAGATAAAGCCAGTCCATGCAACTGAAGAGGGGAAATGGGGAGTTTATTGGACAAATGAAACAGCAATGATAAAAGAGGCAGTATCACGACCAAAGGGGAAGTAAATATAGCTGGAGCAAAATTAAAAGTTGTATAGGAGTTCAACTTCCCAGAATCCCTTTGTGAACTTCGCTTTGCAAATGCTTCTCCACCCTCCTAAAGGAATTTTAGAGAAACTTGAACATGGACTCATCACAACAGTCTGCTCCTATGGCTGAAGAATAAGTTTCCCATAGACACTAGTAGAAGAACTGCATATACTGCTTGTTCCTATTCTTATAGAGATTTGATAGCTTAATTTACAAGTTACATAGTGAAAAATTAACAGTAATGGAAAACAGTCACAATGATCTACAGAGACACAATCACCTGCCTCACCACATAGGTGCTCTGGGGCCATTAAGTAAAGCAAATGTTTCATGAACACAATCTCTGTGATATCAGTGACCAGCAACAGCTGCCAAGGGACTAATGGGCAGGTGGCCTATACAACATGGATAGTTTAAACACAGTAGTCCACGTTCTAGGCAGGATGGAGCAGGACCGTGAGATTTCATCATGCTTACTCAGAGTCAAGTGTAATTTTTAATATTATTTCTTTCCAAAATTTTCCACTTAGTATTTTCGCAGTGGTTGATCGTGGTCACCTAAAAGAACAGTATATAGAATTTTAAATAAGAAAATATGACTGTACTGTTTCTGGAATTTCCCTACCTCAACCTAATTTCGGATCAGTTGATAGCCAAAATGCCATACATGAAACACCACAGTAGAGAAAATGGTGGGCCGGTTTTTGAAATGTGGATAATAAGCATTATCAGAGAAGGGGGCCGAAAGCTGAAAAATCAATGATTTCCAAAAAGCTAAATAAAAAAAATAAAAATGCTACCTTGTTACCTCCTTGATTCTAAGCAGTGATTTAAAAAAAAAAAATCACAATTGTCTGATTTGAGTTGGAATATTGTCTTAGTTAGAATTACTATCATTATGATGAAACGCCATTACCAAAAAGCAAGTTGGGGAGGAAAGGGTTTATCCGGCTTACAGTTCCATCATAGTCCATCATGGAATGAAGTCAGAAAAGGAACTCAAGCAGGGCTGGAACCTAGAGGCAAGAACTAGTGCACAGGCAACCAAGGGTTGCTGCTTATTGGCTTGCTCCTGATGGTTTGCACAGCCTGCTTTCTGATAGACTCTAAGACCACAAGCCTAAGGATGGTACCACTTACCATGGACTAGGCTCTCCTTCATCAATCACTAATTGAGAAAATGCTTTGCAGCCTCATCTTATGGAAACATTTTCTTAATTGATATTCCCTCCTCTCAGATGACTGGATTGTATCAAGTTGACATAAAACTACCCAACACAAACGACCCACTGTCAATTTGACACACAAAAACATCACTATTAAGCCATAACCTTCACTTTCTCATTCATTCCTAAGATCTTACATTAAAAATATGAATGAGTTTTTAAATCCCAGTCTTTACAAATTAAAACAGATTAAAGTTTTGGTCTCTTTAAAATAGCCTATCTCTTTTAAAATGCAACATCTTTTAAAATTCAAAGTCTCTCAACTGTGGGCTCTTGTAAAATAAAAAATATAAATACTTTTTTTAGTTCAAGAACCAGGGTACAGTTACAATCAAATCAAAGCAAAGCACAACCAAACTCCAAAAGTATAAACAACTCAACATCCAATGACTAGCACTCACTCGTGATCTTCTGGGATCTTCCAAGGGGCTGGGGTCACTTCTCCAGCTCTGCTCTCTGCAGCACACACAGCTTGTCTTCAAGGATCTGGCTAGCTCCATTCCATAGCTGCTGCTGTTCTTGGTACCCATGACATGGTATTGGCACTTCCAAAATTCTGGGGTCTTTTGCTGCGACTGGGCTGTAATTTCACTGATAGCCTTTCATAGGCTCTCTTCTTGGTGCCAAGCCTCAATTTCTCAGCATAACTCCTTGCATCCTTGGCTTTCAACTGCCACTGAGGCTGCACCATTACTAATGGTCTCTCACAGTGCCAAGTCACAGCTGTTCTTCGTGAGCCCTTCAAGCTTTCAAAACAAGTGCCACCTGGGTGACTTCTACACTACCAAGTGCAGCTGCCAGCACAAGGTACAACCTTGGCCACCTCTGGAACACAACTTCTGTGTGCTCTCAGGAAATACTTCCTAGGTGATTTCACCTCAGTGATGTATTCTGGTCACATCATAATCCCTGTTAATTTCTCAACCAACCAGCATGAAGTGTCCCAGGAAAGCAAAGGTTTCACTTTAGTAGTTCTGGTATCTTGTTAATCACAGCTGATACTTCAGCCCCAGCTAACCAGAACCACAGAATCTTTCATTCAAAATAACAAATAGCCCTGATAGAATCTTTACACTTTCCTCTGAAAGACCACAAGCCAGGCCTCCATCTTTTACATTGCCCTCAACACTCTCCCACATTCCTATAGAACAGCTCACCAAACACTGAATACTCGATAGCTTTTCCCCAAAAAACATACAAAGTCCTTCCACAGTCCTCCCAAAAACAATATGGTCAGGTCTGTCACAGTAATATCTCACACACTTGGTACCAACTTGACTTAGTTAGAGTTTCTATTGCTATGTTGAAACAAAAGGCAAGTTGGGGAGGAAAGGGTTTATTTGAATTATACTTCCAGATCATAGTCCTTTATTGAGGGTTGTAATCAGGTCACAGGAGCAGATGCAGAGGCCATGAAGGGGTGCTGCTTAATGGCTTGCTTCTCCCAGCATGCTCAGACTGCTTTCTTACAGTACCCAGGACTACCAGCCCAGGGATATAGCAGTACCTACAATGGGCTGGGGCCTCCTCCACTAATTGCTAATTAGGAAAATGCATTACAGGCCTGTCTACAGTCTGATCTTGTGGAGGTATTTTCTTAATTGACGTTTCCTCTCTCAGATGACATTAGCTTGTGTCAAGTATGTCAACTTGACACAAGCTATCCAGCACAAATAACATGCTCAGAATAAGATCTAGAACAACCCCCCACCCCCAGACAGCTAACTCTTAAACACTCACAGAACAAGCAACTCAGTCATCTCCCAGGTCAATCTTTCTCTTCTAGGAAGCCATCTCTGAAGGCTCCTAGAATCATTAAAAGGGTGTTTTCTGCAATTACCCACAATATTAGGCTGGCAAGATGGTTCCATTAGTAGAGTACCTGCCACAAAAGCATGAAAACCTGCATTCAGATACCCAGCACCCATATGAAGGGGAAAAAATAGAGCCAGATACAGCATTGTGCATCTGAAACTGCAGAGCTGGGAAGGCAAAGCCCATCTGTGAGCTCTAGGATCAGACGGAGATCCAGTCTCTAAACATAAGGTGAAGGAGCTACTGAGGAAGACATCTGATGCCAGCCCCCAAGCCTCTATAGACATATGCACCGACATGACACACACAGGTACACACACAACAAGCAAGAGTGTGCTGAGCACTTGAATTTCAGCATCAAGCAAGCACAACATGGTGCCTACTTTCTTGGGGGCCTGCTTGTTATCAAAGGTGAAAAATCTTCCATCAGGTAGTTAGAATACTGCCTGCTTGATTATAAATCAAANCCCCAAGCCTCTATAGACATATGCACCGACATGACACACACAGGTACACACACAACAAGCAAGAGTGTGCTGAGCACTTGAATTTCAGCATCAAGCAAGCACAACATGGTGCCTACTTTCTTGGGGGCCTGCTTGTTATCAAAGGTGAAAAATCTTCCATCAGGTAGTTAGAATACTGCCTGCTTGATTATAAATCAAAGTCAAGGTGATGGAGGGCAAACAGGCTGCTGAGGGACTGGGTCATGATGACAGGGATGGGAGCTGGGATGAAGGAGTTAAGGTTATATTGATTCCTGAAAAGTGAACTGCAAGAAGTTGAAGGTGTGTGTGTGTGTGTGTGTGTGTGTGTGTGTGTGTGTGTGTGTGAGAGAGAGAGGGGGGGGGGAGAGGGAGAGAGAGAGAGAGAGAGAGAGAGAGAGAGAGAGAGAGAGAGAGAGAAATTAGCAAATAAAGCCAAGGAATACGTTGGATAGTGCATGGACTCTGAACGCTAATAAGCTCAAGATTTTGATCTTCACTTTGAATTCAATAAAAATCTTAAAGAAAAATTGGGGTGTGTGGAATTAGGTATAGGGAGTATTTTCATTTATTTCATTTTGAAAATATCACTTTGAACTAACAGAACTCCAAGAATCTAAGTGGAGTCTTATCTCAGCATCTCTCAGAGGGACAATTCAAACTTTAACTTTGGAGAGTAAGGATTATTCACTCAAATAGGATAGCCAAACTTGGGTAATTAATTTTAGCAAGGGATGTATAGACATGAACCCTGAGAGACTGCACCAAGAGGGAAAGGGAAAGTCTGAGTTATCTGTGTAGTACATGCCTCAGTGCTAAACCAGTGTTCTAGCTCCAGCTTCTGGGAGCGGTTTGAATTGTTTACTGTGCTATTTATTTAACAAATAGCTCTAGACTCTAGACTCAACAGTGATCAATCCTAGACGAGGTTGAAATGTCAGCATTCTCTTTGATGTAATATAAAAGAAAAGGTTCGAAGATGAAAGGAATGCTTGGGTTCACCATGGTTACCGCACCCCACTCACACACTATACTCCTGAAGGTCATCATCTTTAGCAAGTGTTGAGAAACAGAGGTGAGAGGTATAAAAGCATTTTAATAGTAAGCCTCAACAGGTTGAAGGGATAGTCAAGGGCAATTGCAAATGTCCCCAGACTTCAGCAGAGGAGGATTTTTGAAAGCCAGATGAAATCATCCTAGTATCAAGTATAGTGAGTCCGATGGCCAGAAAAGCCAGCAGAGCTGATGGAGTTGTCAAAAGACTGTCACCCACAGGATGAGCTTGCTGAGGGTAACTGACTTTGAGACCACAAAACAAAAGTAGACAGATGACCCAAAAAGTGCTCCCTTAACTCGTGTGACTGGAGGTGAGCAGAAAGGTCTTATCAAAGTCACAAAATGGGGGCATATGCCAGTGTAGTACCACTGGGAAGGGTAGGGACTTTGAGAGGTGATACCTTGAGAAAAATTAATAGGCATGCTGTCACAAAGGATTAGGGGGATTGGGAGAGAGCTCTGTGGTCATACGCACTGACGATTCCTGTAGAAGAGCCAGGGTCAGTTCTTAACTACCTACCATATCAGTTAGCTCACAGCTAACAATAACTCAAGCTCCAAGCGATCCAGCACTGCCTTGCCTTCATAGGCTCCACAATGCACTTAAACTTACTCCGACACAAACAGAACATACATGAAAAATCAACAGGAAGTGGCAAATGGGAGCCTGCCCCCACCCCATCCTCAGTCTTCTCATCCTGGCTTCCTAGTAATGAGGTAACAGGTTTTGCTCTGACATGCTCTCCCAACATAACATATTGCCTTACCCTAGGCTCAAGACTCCAAAACTGCAAGCTATCTCTGATAATTTATAGTATCTAGCACAGGAACTTTGGCAAATGAATATGAAGCCAGAGTCTATTTAGGACGAGCACTCTTATAAAAGAAGCCTGAGAGAGTTTCTTTGGTGTTTCCCAATGAGAACATTCAGTAAGAAAATGCCTCTCACTGGCCAGGAAGTATGCTTTCACCAGCGATCTCCCCTGATGTCACAGTGATTTTTTGATCCAGGGGATCCAACCTCCAGAACTCTAAGAACTTTTTATTTGTAAACTATGCAGAGTGTGGCATTATGTTACAGCAGTAACATTGTTTCAGACACTTAGAAGGGTAAGTTTGTATTGGGAGAAAGGAAACACATGATTGGGGCGGGGGGTTATACTAAATAGTGGATTTTAACTAATCTGAAGTTCTAAAAACCAAGGTCTGCCCAAGACCAGGTAGGGGTTAATGGAGGTTGCTGTGTCTATAACTTTTCTGTTGCTGTGACAAAAACATGACCAAGGCCACTTACATAAGAAGTTTATTTGGGCTTACGATTCCTGACAGGATGAATCCATTGTATCAGGGGCGGGGGGCATAGCAGCAAGTACCAGTCATGGTGCCAGGAAGCTGAGAGCTTACACCCTAGAATACACACGGGAAGCAAGAAGCACAACAAGCTGGAAGAGCTACGAGGCCCGGAACTCTCAAAGCCCATCTCCAACGACAAGCTTCATCCAGCAAGGTCTCACCCCCAAACCTCCCCAAACAGCCCTCTCACTAGGAATCACATTTCCAAATCCCTGAGCCTACTAGAGATGTTTCTCAGTCAACACATCACAGAGGCCAGGTGTGGAGCACAGTTTTGACCACCGCCAGCAGCATAATGAGTATGGTGGGCCCTCACACCTCCTCAATGGTGATTCATGATTCCTAAGAGAATTTGGGAATGGATAACCTCAGCAATGATTCAAGATTCCCAAGTGGCTCTCTAATCAGAGGGAAGAAAGCAGAAAGGGCAAACAGAAAACACACCTCTCTTCCTACAAAAGCAACAACAAAGTGTCGCTTTGTCCCTAGGGGAATCTGAGCAAACAGCCCTGTCATTAAGTACTTGGTGAAAAGCAGATGCCCAGTCAGAGCCCTCTGTAACCTGGTTTGGCAGATGCATAAGATAATAATTCACAGAGACTTGCAATGGATGGTCCTAAACTTAACCAAGTAGTGACTCCCATTGTAAGTTCTGTTCCTGGTGTGGTCTCTCAATTATATCAAATCAATACAGATCCTAGCAGCTGGGACAGGGTTATTGATCTGTCAGTACTTCTCATTCCCGCATCACGACACTAACCAAAAGGGATGCAACAAGCCTTCAGGGATATACCTGTGCAGAGGATCAATTTTCTGATTTGGAGCTAAATCAACCATAAAAATATGGTCTGACATTCACTAGAACATCATGCTAGTCTAAAACTGATGGCATTGTGATAAAAAGACAGAGAGAATAAATTAGCAGGTGCAGAGCGCATGGTAAGGCAAAAGCTTATATCTAAAGCAAACAAATAACTAACCTCTATGAAAATGCCCAGTCCCATAGTATAGCGGTTATCACATCTGGTTTACACACAGAAGGTACTGGGTCCGTGCCCCAGTGGAACTACATGGTGTACTAGTTAATTGAGCTGGGAGTGGTGGTGCACGCCTTTAATCCCAGCACTCAAGGGCAGAGGCAGGCAGATTTCTGAGTTCGAGGCCAGCCTGGTCTACAAAGTGAGTTTCAGGACAGCCAGGGCAATACAGAGAAACCCTGTCTCAAAAAACAAAAAACAAATGAAGAAGAAGAAGAAGGAGAAGAAGAAGAAGGAGAAGAAGAAGAAGGAGGAGGAAGAGGAGGAGGAGGAAGAGGAGGAGGAGGAGGAGGAGGAGGAGGAGAAGAAGAAGAAGAAGAAGAAGAAGAAGAAGAAGAAGAAGAAGAAGAAGAAGAAGAAGAAGAAGAAGAAGAAGAAGAAGAGAAAGAAAGAAAGAAAGAAAGAAAGAAAGAAAGAAAGAAAGAAAGAAAGAAAGAAAGAAAGAAAACAGAAAATTGCCAGCATTGGTTATGTTTTTTGAAGTCACAGAGTCCCCAGGTTTGCCAAAATATACTCCACAAAAAAAAAAAAGGAAGAAAAGCTATTCTGGGTATCTGCCACAAGCTAGATGAATCACAACTGCTGTGAGGGGCTATCTGCTAAGTCAGACTGCTGCCCTTTTCATGAGATCAGCTAAGCCTACTCAATACAGTCCATCATAATGATGCCTGTACAACTGACCAAAGCAGAGGCAGATGCTTGGAGCCAACTATCAGACTGAGCTCAGGGAACCTGGTGGGGGAACTGGCAGAAGGACTGGAGGAGCAGAGGAGTATTGCAACCCCAATGGAAGAACAACATAGGCTGGCCTGACCATCCAGTCCTCCCAGAGTCTATACCACTAACCAAGAAGTGTACCTAAAGGAATCTTTGGCTCCAGATACATATGTAGTAGAGGATGGCCTTGACTGATAGCAATGGGAGGGGAGGCCCTTGGTCCTGGGGAGGTTTGATGCCCCAGAATAGGGGGCTGCTGGATCAGTGAGGCAGGAAAGTGGGTGGGGGAGCACTCTCATACAGGCAAAAGGGAGGAGGGAGAGAAGATGTGGAATAGGGGTGGTGGAGGGAATAACCGGAAAGTGGGATATCTTTTGCGATGTAAACAAATGGAATAATAATAATAGTAATAGTAATGATGATGATGATGATGATGATGATGATGATGATGAAGCCTGTAAGTGACTGGCATCTCTTAGCAGGAGCAGGGTGAGGGAGTATCACTGGACCTTCGCCTGAGTATCTGGCCACTCCCGTAAATATTTGTCTGCAAATCTGCCCTAATTACATATGGCTCTGAAACCTGGAGTGTGGCAACAGTATAGAGGCAAAAGAAGCCTAGGGGAAGGTCCCTCCATCTATGAGGCCAGGAAGCAGTTCACATTCATTCTATATAGTCTACGGTGCTGATGCTTCCAGGTCACCCCTCACCCACTCTCATGAGGATCATACTTTGGTTTAATGTTGGGATCTCAGGAGTGTGTATGTCCCAGGAATCAAACTCAGGTCATCAGGTTTAACAAAAGGAACCTTTTCCAGATGAGCCATCTTGTGTGATAACTGTGAGTAGGGTCTTGACAAGGATGTTGCTCTCTCTTTCTCAGTATATAACCCTTGACACTCAGCTCTAATAACTCAGGACTCAAAATTACTACACTCAGCCAGGATGTTGGGTGGAGCACGCACACACACACACACACACACACACACACACACACACACACACACACACAAAGGCCAGTTATCCCTATGGCTTGGGAGTTAACTCATGCCCTCTTTGGCAAGGAACTGTTGTCATTTTTAAAGGTATATCCTGTCATTCAGCATAAAGGGGAAAAAGTATATACATGTGAAAACAATATTAGTGGGTGGCCATAATATTCTAACCATATTAATATTCTAACCATATTAAAAGCCAGCCTTGTCTACATAGTGAGTTTCAGGACAGGCAGAGCTGGATAGTAAGACCCTATATCAAAAAAAAAAAAAGTTAAAGTTAAAAAAAATGATATCTGAAAGCACATTCATATCATGGCAATGCCAGTGAGTCCACCCATAATGGCTGTGTGAAATGGATTAAAGGAATCAGCCCAAGTTCAGCCACCCATGGTCCTGATATCTCACCAAACTATACCCAATGGAACCTAACTGCTCTCTACAGCCAAGACTCCTCTGGTTGCTTCCTGTGCCTTTACCCTTTTTTCATAAACCAGAGCAGTAATAGATTTTACTGATGAGGGGAGAGAAGGATCTCTCAAGTAGGAGGGAGTCCAAGGGAGGCAGGATCTGCTTCCTCTTCATTCTCTCAGCTTCCCAGAGCTACCCAGGATGCAAGCAGCCCATCATTTCTCTGGTGAAGCTAACTTCCCTTGTTTATCATGAGCATCCTATAGGTAGAAAACAAGAGAGTAGGCAGTATCACATACACAGAGAGAAACCAGAAGCTGGAACACAAAACTATTTCAGAGGATGCAAATGACCATGATGTGGCCATGGAGGGAGGAAGATGGAGAAGTCAATATAGAAAAAAAAGATGCTCAAGAGATGAGGTATCATGGCAGCAAAGAGCACTGTGGGAACAGTGAAGTCACCCAGCATTAAGTCTGGACCACAGCAGTCAAGAAAGACAGTTCTCCAGAGTCTGAAACTCAGTGAATCATGGGAAATAAGCAAGAGGCTTAGTGGATGCTCAAAATTGACCTTACATAGCAGTGTTACAGGAGCATCAAAGACCTTTGTTTCCAAGGAAGCCCAGAATAGCAATGGTTTGCTGAGGCATCAAGGGAAGCAAGCCTTCTTCATGTTTAACCATGCAGTAATTAGAAATGATCTTGCTCTACAGCTCCTCTCCAAAATTCATATGGACCTGCTCTGTCTCCTTTCTGTATATCCCTCAAAAGCTGAGAACAGCAAGTGGCACAAAGTAGGATCTCAATATGCACAGGACGCCCACCATGTGAATGAATGGTCCTGAGTCTTCCTTTGCTCCATCTCATGTATCTTCACCTTCTGTGACATCTTGTTTTCAAGGACTCTGAACAATGACTAGCTATAAACCTATCATGTTCTTTTGTGTGTAGTATTTGTCTCTTCACAAAATAAGGAACCCTTTAATGTCCATAACCATGTGGCTAAGAAACCATGGGTTTAGAACCAAAGACATTTTCCCATACTCAGTGTCCTTGGGGCGCTGTATCAATATTGTCTTAAATCTTGTGATGTGATGGCTTGTTCATTCACCCAATAAACCTTTTCTGAATGCTGCTTTGTGCCAGTCCCTAAGATAGAAAGGATCAGAGACCCCATGAAAAGTTTACCTGAACATGGCTGCAGAGATCAGCAGTTCAGGGGGGAAAGGATTGGTAGACTTGCTGTTAAGTATTCCTCAATTCAAATCTGTCCCAGCCATTTACTTAGTTATAATGAGATATGTGCTCTCTGAGTCCCAGATCCTCCCTTCATCTACATGAATGACAACCAAAATTTAAATTCCTGGCATTTGGGTGAATATAAAAAGTTATCTATCACCTTTCCTAACTCCTTTTCTCTTCATTTCCAATAAAGCCTAGCATGTGACTACACATACAGCTGGAACAGATGGAGGAGGCAGGAGGACAACAGGTCCTAGGATAGACTGGTAAGTAACGATACCATTCAAGACTGCTGACCTTTGCAACAGATCTGCCAAGCCATGGCCAGTGCCAGACCATTCACAGCCTATGTCTGTAGAACTGAGATTTCTTCAACCATCAGGTATATCTGAGTCACTGTTCATTTGGCTGTGGACTCAGGACAAGAAGCATGTGTATTCATGTGTGTGTGTGTGTGTGTGTGTGTGTGTGTGTGTGTGTGTGTTTGTATCATCCAGTTCAGATACTGTCAAGCTGAAAGCTTCAATGTCTTCCACCATTGAGCCACGTATATGAATCAAAGTAATGAGCACTGAAATGTAGGTAATTAATCTGTTCTAAGCATGTTATGGTAACAAATGAAAGTGTGTAGTTCCAAAAAAAAGAAGAGAGAAGAAGGGAGTAAAGATGCAAGCCTTATCTGGGCTTTGCAAAGCTACAGAGGGCGGGGGAGAACAAGAGGTGACATCATAATACAGACTCTAATAAATGTTTTAGTGTCATAAGTTCTAGAAAGAAGATGTTGGCATGTACTCCAATATCTGGGTCTATGCAGCATCTCACCCATCCCCAAACTCACCATCAGTGCCCCAACCTCATGCCATGGGACACCCCTTTTGCCTTCTATATGGTCCCAGAAACTCCCCCAAGAGATTCTCCAGACACTTCTACTGCCACTCTAGATCACCACTCCATCTTTACCTGCACACACAATCCTCCCCTACTACCCAGATACTAAAGGTACGTCACTCCATAGCCCCAGTGTGAAGGAAACATCTGTAGCAATGGGCTTGTCCAAGCAGGACAAATCTCCCAGCTTCTATTTTCATTTATAGACACAGACCAAGGGACACACCCATATGCCACAGGGACATAGACATCTCAACATCTCCTGCATACTACAATTCATAGCCAAGACTTGGCATTGAAAACCTGTCCCTGAAACCCAGCAGCTTGGTCAGACTTCTGTGAGCACCTGCAGCAGACATAAGTGAAGCTTCCCACTCATTCCCTAGCCTCTCATAGCCCTGTGGGGAGAGATAAGGAAGGCTCACATGAAGCATCAGCAAACGCTACAAGACAGACAGCCTCTTATGCCAAAATGTCTGGAGCAATGCTATTGCCACACATATGCAGCGTTCTTACACAGTATGACGGCTGTCTCTCACTCCAACAGAGCAGGTTCTTTATTACTGCTCTGTAGCCAAGAACACACAGCTGGCTTGGCTATGCACATGTCACTGCAGGTGTCCACACCTTCTGCTGGGCAGAGCCTTAGCCTGAGAGAGCTCTGGAGGCTGTTGTAGGGGTTTCTCCTTCCAGACCTCCTGTTAGCTTTTGGGAGCCCACCAGCCTGTGCAAACAGCCTGAGTACTGGGATACTCCGTCTCCAAGACTTGCATCACATGGCCTCTGGCTGCAGTTAAGAGGGAGAGCCTCATCTCCTGCAGGGCCAGAGGCTGAGTGACTGGAGTCTGGCATGTTTTCCATAGTTGCCATCAGCACAGACCAATGTCCTGACAGAATCCACACAATGATGGTCTCTCCTTTCCTATAATGCCACCAAACATTTTCTCACAGTTGAGTAACCACATATAAAAAAGGTCTACAAAAAAGTCTCCTGGGAAACGTGCTCTGAGTACAGGGCAAGGACACTGCCATCCCTGACTCAGAATGCACAACAGGGACCACAAGACAGAGTACTAGAACGTAAAAATGATACAGGATATAGAGCAGACTTACCTACCCTCGGGCAGCACAGAGTAAGTAACAGACAGATAGACCTTGAAACCCACTCAGAACTACATCTAGGCCAAGTTTAGCTTCTCTAGCACAGAGGGGCATCCAGACCCCTGATCACCATGTCTAGTTCTGAAAATTAAAAGCCCCTCCTTTGCTATTACCCACTGTAACAGACACCTGTGTTCTAAGCAAAGTGATGCTTCCCAGGGTAACAATACTCAGCCACATCTTCTCACAAACTGACCAGAGAGCCTTGGGGTATCCTTGCAGGATCGGCAATCCTGGCCCTATGGGAAGGTGAGAGGCAGAACTTCATGATAAAAGGTACCTCCCCACCCCCACCCCACCCCTGTTCAGCCTCATTTCAAGCATACCCCAGCCACCTGGGTTTGTAGCCACAAACTGTGTGTGTGTGTGTGTGTGTGTGTGTGTGTGTGTGTGTGTGTGTGTGTGTGTATATATATATATATATATATATATATAAAATCACATTAGTGGTCACCCAGTGAGAGTATTTTCAAATTGTCCACTTAACCCTCCCAGAAGGTACCTACAGAGAAATCATCATTCTCTTACACAGAGAAAGCAGAAGCCATGCAGCCAAGGTCCTGGATAGTCAGTAACAGACCAGGATCCATACAGAAGCCTGTCTCATCCCAAGCTCTATCGTCAGAAACCAGAAGAAAACCATGTAACAGCCTGAGCTGGCTACCCCTGGGTCACACTGCCTGGAGCAGAGTATCCCAGTCGTTAACAGCCCCTGTGTCCTGCCAGCTCCATTTTAGTAACTATACAGAGGAAACAGAAATCCCAAACACACTGAAGGGTTGGAAATGCCCACACTGAAAAAAGAAAAAAAAAAAATAGATCTCCTCTAGCTGTCCTACCATGGGGGTAAATGTGACAGGTGTCATAGATCACCTCCAGCCAAATTCAATTTGTACCCATTTATAACACAAACATGTCTCAGATGTACCAGCCACAGAGCTCATTTAGCATTCTGCACACTCTCCTCAGAGCTGGCAGCACTCTGGGCTGTGGTGAGAGGAGCCTCCATCCACTTAGGAGTAAACCTATTCCCAGATAGAAGAGAAATTGGTTTCCTTTAGATGGTAGACCAGGGAGCCTACCCACACTTAGGAAGAACCAGACAGAGCAAGGATGGGGCCTGGCACAGAAGAGGAATCACCGTTGGCTACCAGGGTACTGTATGGTAGACAGGACCGCCGAAGCTGATGAGTGAGGACCAAGGCCCTGCAGCCACCACTAAGCCAGAGCAGCTGTCCCTGCTGTAGCATGGTCACTGCGTGGTCTGTGGGGTCCAGTGGAATCCTGCTGAACTGAACTCACACTTCCACCACTAATTTGCTCAATGACCTTGTTAAAGGTCGTTAAGGCTTGATTTCCTGCCTGTTAGAATGAGGGTGAAGGTGACTCTGAGTCGGAGAAGAAACAAGACAGGGAAGGGAAATAGAAAGTGCTTTTTAAATGTGCCAGCATCAGCTCAGCTCTGGTCTCACAATTTACAACATACCAACACAGCAACCAGCATCAGAGAACAAAACAGGAGGAAATACTAAGGATGGCAAAAGGCCCTGAATAAAGGAGGATCCTTAGGAGAGCAACACTCTCAAGGGTTTGTGAACATGGGCAGCTAATCCTGGACCTTTTCAAAAATAAAAGATGTCTGCTGATATATAACGCACATACAGAAAGCCCTATCCAGAGACAAGTGAATTTTTATAAGTGAACACACAGAGATTAATATTTGTAAACCTGCCCCTTGCCCGGCCCCCTCCCCAGGAACTCTTAGGAACCACTTTGCAAGTTGTTCTTGTTTCCGATCCTCAAATGAGGTTAACACAGCCTGAACCAGACTGCCTGCGAGGCAGATAAAAGTCCTGAAAGCCACTCCACACGGAAAGCCTATGTCCCTGATCAAGGCTTGGGAGGAATCCGCTCATAATTGTCGCACTTTATTTGAAGCCTTGTAGACAGAAGCCAGGCAAACTAAGAAAAGGCACCCCTCTCCCTTTCCAAGCCTCTCTGAGTCTCCCAGAAAGGTCAGGAGGGTAGGGAGTAGGGAGGTGAGTGAGAGACTTCTCTGTGACCAGGTGTGCTCAGGTTTGGGCTAAAAGGATCTCTGGTCTGCTTTGAACAGCAGGTCCATGCCCTGATAGGTAAGGGATAATTGAAAACCTTCCCCACTGTTGAACATAGTAATATGCATATGTACCTAGAGATCTGGGGCTGCTTGCTATCTTGCTTCACTGTTTTTCTTAACTCTTGTTCTGGGATAAGTATTTGGGGACTTTGAACAGACTTTATTTGTCTAGGTTTGTTTTATGGTTTTTTTTTGGTTGCTTGGTTGGTTGATTGGAGTTTTGTTTGTTGTGTGTTTGTTTGTTTGTTTGTTTGTTTGAAAAAGAGTGTCATTGTCTAGCTCAGGCCAGGTGTAAAGCAACTATGTAACAAAGCTGGTCCTAATTCTCTTGCCTCAGTCTCCTGAGTTCTTTGGTTATAGGTATGAACCACCATACGTGACAGTGGACTGTAACTTTTTATAGGTCCTTTGGTAATTTCATATATGAATACAACTTATTTAGATCATTCCCATCCCTTATCCCACCCTCCAACTCCCACCAGAACCCCCACCCCACATTCCTCTCCCAACTTCATCTCCTCTTCATAATTTTTTTCAATGACCCATTGAACTCTAATGCTGTCAGTATACAGTTGAGTGTAGGGGACCCACAAACCAGGCAGCATATCAGATGCCAAACCATTGAAGAAAACTTATTCTTCCAATGGCCACCAACTGCCAACAGTTCCTCACTGGGCGTGGGACCTTGTGAGTCCCTTGTCCCTGCATGGAGGGTTGACTGATCTCATCTTGTGTGACAGAAACATGGTTCATGAGAATGACAACTGGTCATGTCCAGAAGACACTGGCTTAAAGCAAGCTCTGGCTCCCATGACCTTCCTACCACCTCTTCCATGGGTGCTTCCTACATCATGGAGCTAACTCAGAGAATGTATATTTCTCATTTAGGGCCAAACACTCCCCAGTCACTTCTCAGTGAGTTTCTATGTAAGCCACCTTCCAGAACATAAAGAAGCTTCTCCAAAGAGGGGGGAGACTTGCACGAGTCTGTAGGTATAAGGATAAGGATTTAGAAGACAGCTTGATATTATGGCACATCAGTAAAATTAAATAGTAGGTTCTCTCCAAGGGCCTGTGACCTCCCAGGCTGTGGATTCAAGGCCAAGTTTAGAATACTGGACATGAGATCCCTCCTGTGTAATGTGCCTGATGTCCAGTTAGAAAGCTGTTGATTAACTATTTTCAACAATGTGCATATCTTGCCAGACCAGCCATTATTGTACTTTGTAGACATAGCTAGGTAAGACCATTAATGGCTCTTTCCTCTTAGCACCCAGCACCGTCTCATACAGTGTAAGAGAGGATGCAAATAAGTTAGTGTTGGTTGATTCTTCCACATCCTAGGATTGTATGTGTTGTGTCTTTGGCAATAAAGTCTTGCCGTCAAGTTCTAATGGGTAACCACTGAGCAAGAGCAATATGCTGTATTGTTCTCAGAGTCTCTGAAACACCTCTCCCCCAACCAACAACTTGGTTGAATACCTGGTACTGGAATTTTTTGTTTGATTTGGTTGGTACCCTATGGCTTTTGGAAGAAGCATTATACATATATAACCTTTATGAACAACTTTAAACTCATATCAAAACTGAACAGGAAGTGCAGAGTTCCCATATAACCTGTGCCCCAGGATATGTGTGGCCTCCCTGTCACTGCCCTTCTCACACCCTCCCAACATATGAGACACACATACACATCACTCATACCCAAAGTCCAGTTTATGCTAAAGTTGGTATCTGGTTAAAGCCTGGAAATGTTTCCCATTTTCCCACATCTCAAAGTAAAGCATGAAGCTGTTGGCCTCCCAACATTTTGGAGACCTGCACCCTCAGATGTGTGGGAATGCCGACAGGTAAGTCTGCAAAGGACAGAACAACCCTGTCCAACAGAAATTAGGGCTAGGGAAATGGCTCAGTGGGTAAAGTGTTTGTCATGCAAACAGAAGACCCGAAGTTCAAATCTCCAGCCTAGCATGCCAGTGCATACAGGCCTGTAATCCAGCATTCATGAGAGAGAGAGATGGAGACAGGAAGATTCCTGGGCTTACAGACCAGCCAGCCTGGCACAGCCCATGGCAAACAACCAAGAGACCCTGTTTCAAACAAGCTGGATGGTGAGTGCTGATTCACAGCGTTGTCTCTGGCCCCCATACAGTATAACACCTATATTTACACCCCCACACACAAATGCTAATATAACGCCACCATACTCAAACACTTATGTGCACGTGCATATAAACATTGCACCAAAATAAAAGGGAAAGGGAAATGTAACCCAAGCATACACTTGATCTAGAATTGCCTAACAGTTGCCACTTCTCAAAAAGTAAATAGAAGTAGGGAAAATCAAGTTAACTCTATATTTTATTTAATCAAGTATATATAAACATAGTTATTTCAATGTGTAATCAATATAAAAACTACTAATAACATATTTTACATTCTTCTTGTAAACTAGGGTGTACTATAATCTTATAAGACATACCAATCTAAATGTTAAAAATTTCAGCAAAAATACTTCATCTGATTTTAGACTTCATAAAAGTTATCTTTAGAAAAGTAGACTCACATAATCAAGTGTTTTCAAACATAGTTTTTTTCCTAATTAAGTATCTAGTTCTTCTAATTTAAATTTATTTATATTAAATATTATTAAACTTTCAGGACCTCCGTAGCAGCAGCCACTTTCAAGCCCTTGCTAGTCATCTGTGGCTAGTCATCTGTGGCTGGTCATCACAGGTGACCCCTGTGCCATAGACAAGGAGAAGCACAGGCAAGGCCAAAGGCCTCTGTCCATAATGGATATTTTCATGGTAAAACAGTGCCAATGCTTTTTATTCCTTACCATATCTAAGAGAGTCTGCTTCAAGGCCATCTGTCTACTGAAGAACGGATGGTAACAAAACAAACTTTCCTCAGACTCAGAAACACTAGACAGTAATCCAAGGCCACACACTGGGAAGGTCCACAGACCTTAGTCACCAGCCTCTGGGCAGAGCACCCTCAGGGCTTCTGACCATGCCTTCCACCTGCAGCACTCAAAGCATCCCCTTCTTCCTCTTCCTCTTACTTGGTCTTAGGATCCTTTCTCCCTAGTGGAAGGATGCAGCCAACAAGGTCCCTTTCAATTGATGCTGATTCTAGCAGAAGGAAAAGGTATGCTCCGCCAAACCCTGAGAAAACTAAACCAGAGTTATCATGATAGCCATTGCAATGCTCACTAGTTAGCACTGTGTCCTTCAGACTTGCTGTGCTCTGAGGATCACCATAAGCACCTCACAGAGCACCATGGAACTCACAGGTCCGTAGGCTAAGTACTGGTAGGACCTCATTTTCTCTTCCTATCTTCAAAGGATTTGTCCCCAACAACCCATGTTCCCTGCTCCATACAAATTGCTATAATTCATATCAACTGTTGATTGAGAATCTCTACATGTGTGTGTATGTGTGTGTGTAATATAAACACAATGCACTGAGAATATTCAAGGTCATATTCAGCATCTCTTCTGGAACATTCTCCTGACTTACACTATTTGATTTATGCAAGATTTTTATAGCCACGTAAGAATCTAGACCTCATCACAGACTCTATATCATATTTGTCTACTGCCTCCTTGAGTTGAATTACATCTACCCTCTTAACATGATGAAGATGAGTTATCCTTCCTATTCTGTGCTATATACAAGGACTACACTACCTCTCACTCAAGTTACAGCCAAGGAAGGAAGGGGAAGGGGAAGGGGAAGGGGAAGGGGAAGGGGAAGGGACTCTACACTCCAACAGCTCATGGACCACAGTAAAGCAATCCTCCAATTGGACTGTCTAGGATGAGACATGGAGCTCCTATAGATGGGTTAGTATCTCAGAGGACTTCTCCCATTCCCTCTCTCTCTCTCACTTTCCCCTCAGCCATTTGGTGCAACTGACCCATTTAAAAGCCCCAGCAGAGAGGATGAGAGGCAGGATGAGAAGGCAGCTAGCACCCAGGCCCCAGGCAGTGATCACAGCATGCAGATAGTTTATGGGGCCTCTCTTCTACTCTCATCTGTCTCTCATCAAGTGAGAGAAGAAAATCTATTTTTTCCCCAGGCAGCATGCCTACAACTTCAATCAGCCCAAAATATGCTTGGCTAGATGCGCTTGTGAGGTGTCCTAAGTGGTACCCAGTGCTCTCTGAGATGCCGTAGTAAAGCATCATCGTGTTGTGATGGGGCCAAGGCTCCACCAAGTAAGCAGGTATAAGTTGAGTACAGACTCCTCCCAGAAAAGGGTGTCCCAGTTCTGAACCCCACTTCTCAGGCTGGCTGCAGTTCAGACTCATTCTGCTCCCCCCCCCCCGGGGCATCCCTGTGATCTCTGTTTTCTGGCTGACTAGCTGACTAGTGGACCTTCCTCTGTGCTCTATTTCCTATGCTATTCTTCTCTGCTAGTCCAGGTATGTTGGAGACTTCCTGCAAACCACACAAGGAAAGACAGTAGCCCATCCTCCAAGGCAGAGTAAGAAAAACACACAGAAAAAAATAAAAGAACGGAAAGGGGAAGTCCAAGCATCTTATGGCAGAATGTGTGACTGTTTATTCCAGACTCATTACAGAAAAGTGTACATGGGGGAGCTCGTGATGTTCCAATGAGCAAAAATTTGAAACACATCCAGTGACCTTAAGCATCCTTAAACCAAGGTACTTGATAAGGGGGTCTCAGAACATTCTACCCTCTACTTTAGGAGAGGATGCCTGTTGGAGGAGTTGTCCCAAGAGTTGATTTCTCCAATTCATATAGGCTTGACCTCAACTCTTGGCTTCCTCGTGCACTCTGAGCAGGGAATACGGCTTCCACTTGGTGAGTCTCAGGTAAAAAGGAATACTATTGGTGTCAGTGCTGCATTGGGGAGTGAGAACTAGATAATCAGATACACATGAAGCAGCTGGTATCTGGTGCAAGGACAATTCCTCAGACCCAGTGATGACAAGGGCTTACCTGCGTCTGCTGAAGGGGATGACCTCCACCCTGAAGACCAGAGGTTTCATCCCTCTGTGTTGCCCTGTCTGTAGCCTCACTTGCTTAATGCAGAAACCAAGCAGTTTTCCCATAAGAACTTGCTTTTCAACTGGGCCTGGTGGCACAAGCCTATAATCCCATTTGGGCAGATTAGTGAGACACACACACCCCTCAAAGTAAAGAGAAAAAAGAGAAGTTGGGGGCATGCTCAGTGGCACAGTGGTCACCCCATGACATGATGGCACAGCACTTGTTCAGTATGCATGAAGCCCTAGTTTTAATCCCAAATATCAATTTGTAAAAAGGACTCCCCACTATGTAACCTTGCTATGTGATACCAGAATCAAGGGGCTCCACCAAAGGACAACACATAAACACATGCCAATCACATCGCTTTGTCCTGAGAGGTTTGCCCTTAGAGGTGGACCACTATCTCATTTCACAAAGGAAGAAAGTGCTGGGAAATTGGGTGTTTTCCTCCTGTATCACACAGCTGGCAAGAAATGGCCCTGAATTTTGAGCCCAAGATAGAAACTGATGCTTGCGTCCAATGCAATGTCTACAATTGGACATTATACAACCCAGCACAGCCCAGGGGAGAATCTAGCACAGCAGCCAGTTGGACTCCTTACTGTGTTAACAATCCAGTCCAAGGATTTCAGTTAACCAGCAAGTGTTCTTCTAGCACCTCCTCCCCTAACCAGATCCTTAGTAAAACTGAACTTGAGGCTGTATACCTGAAAGTGAGGCCTCTAGGTCCTAAACTTTCTGGCCAGGGGACAGATAGCCAATCCTGTTGTACCACCAAGACCTCCCACTCTGCTGCAGTGAGACCAATGCTGGTGCCAATCTCTAAGCCTGCAAGAGTAGCATTCACATGCCCAGCACAAGCCCAGGAAAACCCAGGATTTTGACAACAATTAGCTCAAACTAACATATGTGCAATATCTGTATTATTGCATAATTTATATACATTTCACACTGTTTGTGGGGGATATAAGCACCACACCAGAAAGTATTTGCATATAGATGGCGGCTTACAGACATATGCTTGTATTTGATGGGTAATATCTGAGATGTGCGCATATGCAAACACGGAACACTTGCTTACCACCGCAACTTGAAGTGCACTGATCCTTTGCCAGTTTGTTAATTTTTAAAATTTACAATACTGAAATGTCCATTTCTGAGCATATAAGTGATTTCCAACTGCCTGATGAGCTGTGGACGCCAAACAGCACAGGGAAGCAGCTTTACTTAAAAAAGTCAGGAATCAGACTCACTGTGGTTAAAATAGAGCAGAACAGTATCTGTCAAAGAAAAAGTCATTTCCTGAATCCAACTGGTCATCTACTCCAGTGACAATCACTTAACAAGCATTCAGCTTCTGCCATTTGCCAGCCATTGGGGACCCAGAAGTGAGCCCAGTGAGGAGTAGGCAGCTCAGACCCAGCAGAGTGAAGCTAAGTGCTCAATAGAAGGTACTAGTTATGGTACTCAGCAAGAGATTGGTGTTTGGGGTGATAGGATCAGCCCCAATGCAAAAATATAAGCACAGTTGGAATCTGTGTGTCAAGAGAAAATGCAAAACACCTCCTCAGTCTGGATGTCAAGTATGGACAGTGCCACTATTTCCATCAAGAAGCAATAGATACTGGAGGACATAATCCTTAGTGAGGTAACCCAATCACAAAGAAGTCATTGGATATGCGCTCACTGATAAATGGACATTAGCCCAGAAACTTAGAATACCCAAGATACAATTTGCAAAACACAAGAAAATCAAGAAGGAAGACCACCGCGTGGATACTTCATTCCTCCTGTGAAGAGGAAACAAAATAACCCATGAAAGGAGTTACAGAGACAAAGTTTAGAGCTAAGACAAAAGGATGGACCATACAGAGACTACCCCACCAGAGGGGATCCATCCCATAATCAGTCGTTAAATTCAGACACTATTGCATAAGACAGCTAGTGCCTACTTAAGGGAACCTGATATAGCTGTCTCATACAGAAGTGGATGCTCATAATCGCCTATATGATGGAACACAGGGCCCACAATGGAAAAGCTAGAGATAGAACCCTAGGAGCTGAAGGGGTCTGCAACCCTAGAAGAGGAACAACAATATGAACTAACCAGAACCCCCAGAACATGTGTCTCTAGCTCTACATGTAGCAGAAGATGGCCTAGTTGGCCATCATTGGGTGGAGAGGCCCCTTGGTATTGTAATCTTTATATACCCCAATACAGGGGAATGCCAGGACCAAGAAGTAGGAGTGGGTGGGCAGGGGAACAGGGCAGGGGGGAGGGGGGTAACTTTCAGGATAACATTTGAAATGTAAATTAAGAAAATATCTAATAAAAACTAATTGAAAAAAAAAAAGAAGAAGCAATAGATACAAAAGACTTAGCTAAAGCACATGGGACTGTCTGGTCCAAAGAAGGCAAGACAGGACAGGAAAGGGGATTCTAGACATAGGATACTTTCAGAGATCCTGGTTCCCTGGTTATCTTGGAAATATGGCAAGAGATAGAGTATCACATGAAATTGACCATGGTAGCTGCGATAGTTTGTATATTCTTGGACCAGGGAGTGGCACCATTTAGAAGTGTGGCCTTGTTGGAATAGGTGTGACCTGGTTGGAATAGGTGTGTCACTGTGGGTGTGGGCTTAAGACCCTTACCCTACTTGCCTAGAAGTCAGTCTTCCACTAGCAGCCTTTGAATGAAGACGCAGAACTCTCAGCTCTTCCTGTGCCATGCCTGACTGGATACTACCATGCTCCCACCTTGATGATAATGGACTGAACCTCTGAACTTGCAAGTCAGCCCCAATTAAATGTTGTCCTTATAAGATTTGCCTTGGTCATTGTGTCTGTTCACAGCAGTAAAACCCTAACTAAGACAGTAGCCATTGTAGGGTCTGACCTTTGGTGGCATTTGATACATTCACAACACTACTACATTGCTGTGTAGCTATCATCTCCATCCAGTTCTAGAACAGTTTTATCACCTCCACAGGAAGTCCCATGTCCATTACTACTGTCCGCAGTCCTCACAAACACTGACCTGCTTTTGCCTGTATGAACTGACCTATTCTAGAATCAGACAATGCTCTTGTTTCACTCAACAAAGTTATTTCAAATTTCATCCCAGCTATACCACATCTCAGTATTTTGTTCCTTTTTATGGCAGAATAATATTCCATTATGTAGATGTACCACATTCCATTATCATCACATAGTTGATGGGCATTTGGATTGTTCCTGTTTGTAGGTTACCGTGACTAGTGTTGTTATGAACTCCCTACCTAATTTTAATGGATGGAACAAATTTCACTCCAGATCTAAAGAAGTATTGGCAGTGACTTGTGCCATCATATCAGTCATGGATAATACAGAGTTGTTCTTTCTGATACCCTGGTGAGACCAAGATTTCTTCAGGAAAAGATGTTAGCTGCCGGCTCTTTATCTATACACACTGTCTCTGTTTTGCATCAAATACTGTCTTGTGTTTCCTCAGCTCAGAATTCCTAATTGATTTATTGACATAAAACCAAGGCTCATATTACAATAGTCATTAAAGAAACTGTTAATCATTAACCTGTAACTACTGTCATCAAGACTCTCTTGTTGGCTGCATACAGATGAGTGAAGAGAATCCAAGTGTGTGAGCATGCGCCTCGCTCACGCTCTGCTCTGCTATGAGCCAGCTCCGTTAAGGACGTTATCTGACTGGATCCTCACAAGCAGTCACAAAAGTAAGAACTAACATCCCCTGATACACAGACGAGAAAACTCATGCTCAGAGAGGTGAAATGACTTGTCTCCAATCACACTAATGAGAGGCTGAGCTGGCACTCAGCCACCAGGTGTGTTTGACTCAGAAGCTGCCTCCCGAGTCACAGCCATTGCTTCTTGATAGAATAATTAATGGTGATTCTGCATAGCCTGTTCCTATCACATCCATGTCCTTCTGCCCCATCAAACAGGGAGCACGGCAAATCTGCAAATAAACAGAACTCCTGTCTGTTAGCTACTGTGTCTGGGGCAATTCTACTTACTCCATTCTGGGAATGGTGTTAAACATAGCAAGCTATAGAGTTTGAATCCATCTTGATCAAAGGCCTAGGAGCCAGGATCTCTGGCTGCTCTGATTACCATATAATTTCAGGAGAGTCAGACCAACCAGTGAGCAGATTCTCATTTTCCTATGAAAATAATAGGGGGCAGAGGGAATATGTTGATTGTACAGAATATTCTAAGAATGATTTCAATTGCCTTTAGATGTAATATCTTGGTGTGCTCATGTGCATATCTGTAGGGCAGAGTGGGTCTTCAGAATGGTTGGGTTGTAGGGGTTTGGTAAGTGTCATATAAAACACTCTCCAGGCATCCAGGGCTCCCCTTGAACAGGTCTCTGAGCCACAGCCCAAGAGTCTGTGCACCCACCCTTGTTTCTGAGCATTCTTAAAAGATAAAATCCCCAGGGGCCATAATAAAGGGACACACCTATAAATGTGCATAATAGCTTTGTAACTAAATGAAGACTCCACCATCTGGAACACACTATTCATACTTAAATTAAAAAAAAAAAAAAAAAAGTCTCACATCTTCCAGTAGACTTCTGAAACAGAAAATGCAAAGGTCAAAACTTTCCTATTAATTCTGAGAGGTGGGGAAAGCTGGCTGGTCTGGGCTCTCACCCTGGGGCATTGCAGCATCCTGCTGAGATCAGAGCCAGCCGCCTTCTCACCTCACTCTGCCCACTGTTCTCTGTGGTCACAGCCTTCCACTATTCATGCAGCACCAAACCTCCAAGTTTTGTCTACAACTCATGTTTCCTCACTTCCAGTATGACAAATTCACATGTCTCCTCCACGTGTCCAAGTGGATAGCTCAGTCCAAAACCAACTTCCTGGCTTCCAGGTCTCTCTGATGCCATCCCACAATCCCTTTACCCAATCAAATGAATACACTCTTCTTGCTCAGGCCTGAGTGATGGCAGAGCCTTTAACTTCTCATTCTCTTGACACCATGTCCACACTCAGGGTCCCGTCACTTGCCTTTCAAATGCAACCAAAACTCAATCACTTTTCAGAGCTTCTCCCCAGGGTCCTTTGTCAAGGCCTCTGTCACCTCTTGCCTTCACTGTACCAATGTTCTTAAAAGTCTCCTTGCTTCCATGTCTTGCTATGATCTGCTCTCCACAGCAGACTTGCTCAAACCCTCTGCTAGCTGCCAATTTGGAGTAGAGTCTGATTTCCTTACATGGCTTCTCAGGCCCTGAGGGACTGGAGGGTAAGAGATTCTTGAGCGTCTAATATGCATCCTGATCCAGTGCTGACTCTTAAGTTTTCTTGGTTGCTCTTTCTCCAAGGTTCCAGTTGCTCGTTCTCATGCCCACTCCAGATTTCTCCAATGTCTCCACACCACCATGGCTCCCCTTGCCCTTGTCCCTGTCCTCCTTCATATTTATGTGTTTTCATGGTATTTATAAGGACACACTGTATGTATATGGTCATGTGGTCATTATCAATCTCACTTTATCAGATAGTTGGCTACATGATGAAGTGGGGGGTGGGAGGCCTGGTTCACAGATGTAGCTCATTAGCTGATACAAGGAATGTTAAATAATTGCAGGAGAGAGGGAAAGAAACATTACAAACCCTTGAAACCCAGAAAGTTAAGCCTGCCCAAATTCAAACAGCTAGAACAGTCTTACATGTCCATTAGCCCGAGCAACCAACTCATATGCCTCTGCCTTTGCTTCAAAACTGAGCTGGTCCCTCTCTGGACCATAGACTCTGTTGAAATTGACATCGTTGTCCTGAGACAAGTAGAAGAACTGGAGACATATACCACTTCTAAGAAAAATGTGAAAAATCAATTTTCTGGTAATAAATTGCCTGTGGTCTAATTATCATCGGCAAACAATTATTAAGAGCTCATGATCACATGGTGCCCTTCTTGGCTTGTTCCAGGAGGAGAAAGAAATAGAAAAGCAGACAACAGGAGGCCCATTAATGTGACTGATGCTTCAGCCTTCTGTGTCATCCAAGGGATGAGAAAGAACACGGACTGAGAGAAGGCTAGAATCTGAGTGAGGACTTCACTTTCAAAAGCCAAACCAAGCCTATGTGGAAACTACTCATACCCTTTATGGCTTCTCCATGAAGAGATGTAGGCTATAGGATAGAACTGAGGTACCCAAGCAGGAACTCACTACTGGGTCCTTGACAAAGGTGTAGGCTGAGATCACCCACAGCCTGCTCTGTCTAAGCTACCCAGGTACCCAGACTTGCAAGGAGGCTAGCCCTCTCCCAATGTACCCACAGAGCTAACAGGCCTTTGGAGATATGGCAGGATTCAGATGGTAACTCTTGCTAGTTCAGCATGAGCACCAATTCCCCTAACCAGCTACTGGTGCTGAAGGTACAAAGTGCATTCCTGCTTAGTCAAGCAGGGATTAGGCTGTAGGTCAGAAGACATCTCTCTGGACCATTTCATCCCCATTTACTCCAAGACCTCCCCTGTGGAAAATGAAGATTCAGCATCTACACCTGAATTCACTGAAAAACATCTTTGAGAAATGGCGTTATTCAAATTTACAACTTCAGAATCATAAATGAGCTTATGGTAAGTAAACTTACCCTTCAGAGTGATCAAATAGAAATCCCAAGGCTCTAAAATACTGTTAATATTTAATTCTTTAAATGAGGTACTTATAGGTGTGCTAGCACAGCTAATGGCATCCCAGAAACAGCTATCTTTATATGTTGCCCAGGAAAGCAGAGAACCTTAGATCAAGTGTGGAGCTGAATCAAAAGGATGGACCAACCAGTGACTGCTGCAGCCAGGGATCCATCCCATAATCAGCCACCAAACATAGACACTATTGCATACACCAGCAAGATAGTACTGAAAGGGCCCTGATATAGCTGTCTCGTGGGAGGCTATACCAGTGCCTGGCAAACACAGAAGTAGATGCTCACAGTCAGCTATTAGATAGAACACAGGGTTCCCAAGGAAGGAGCTAGAGAAAGTACCCAAGGAGCTGAAGGGGTCTTAAACCCTATAGGTGGAAGAACAACATGAATTAACTAGTACCCCCAGAGCTCATGTCTCTAGCTGCATATATAGAAGAAGATGGCCTAGTTGGCCATCATTGGGAAGAGAGGCCCCTTGGTCATGCAAACTTTATATGCAGGGGAACGCCAGGGCCAATATGTGGAAGTGGGTGGGTATGGGAGCAGGGCGGGGGATGGGGGAGGGTTTAGGTGACTTTCAGGATAACATGTGAAATGTAAATGAAGAAAATATCTAATAAAAATTGAAAAAAAAAGTTTTGAATTCTGTATATGCGATAAGTATGTGAATGTAGAATGTGTGTGTGTGTGTGTGTGTGTGTGTGTGTGTGTATATATATATATATATATATATATATATATATATATATATATATCTTTTAAAAGGATCTGTATTTTTTCAACAACAAAAAAGAATCAAGCAAAGAGGAGTTCATCATGGGACAAATGAAAAGAAACACATCACGCTGCCACATCCCCCAGCTGTAATGGTAGCTCTACAAACCCTTCACTGAGATCATCTTAGTGGATATTCAAGGAACCCAGGGTGGGCCGGGTAGCTTCATCTGCTTTATAGAGAGAAGGAAAGTGAAGTGGATAAGGGCTGTGACTTGTCCACAGTGAAACTATGCTCAGCAGAGCCAGGATTCAAACCCATGTCTTTCTACAAAGCTACACTGCTTTCACAGACCCACTTCCTAGCACGGGGTCTTTCCTGGGCTCTGATGGTATCTGGAAAGTCCTCTATAATAGCATTTATGGGAATATCACAATTATGATAATCTGTTCTCCCACTGGCCTCCCTCTCTAGACTGAGCTGCTCAGAATAGGACCCTCAAATATCTTCATCTCTGTATCCCAATATGGTGCCCAGATGGATGAATAATGAGCAAGTGAGTGGGTGGGTGATGGATGGATCAATGAATGAACTAACACATGAGTGAACAAACAGATGAGTCATTAGATGAATAATAGGTGACTGACTTCAAGACAGGTGAGTATGGGTGGCTGGAGAGATTAATTGGCTAATGTATCACTGCATGTATGTATATATAATTCAATTAATAGATGATTGAAATATGACAGAAGGGGGATAGATGGATGGACAGAGAGATGATAGATAGATAGATAGATAGATAGATAGATAGATAGATAGATAGATAGATATCAGATAGATGATAGGTAGGTAGGTAAATACATACTTTCATTCATTCATTCATACATACATATATACATACATGAGTGGACAGACAGACAGACAGATAGATGCACAGGCTAGTGGGTGAATGGCTAGATAAATAAGTGCATAAAATTACAAAAAGCTGGGTCTAAATTCTAGCTGCCTTCATGAAACACGGTTGTCTGGACTGCATGCACTGGCATGTATTAAATGAAGGTTGATCAGTTAAAAGACAGTATTCATTACCATGCTCTCAGCAACAGCCTTTATTTCCACTATTCAGTTCTACTGTGTCTGCTGTCTGTCCATCATGGAGGGTGGGAGATATTCCCTAACGGCTCTGACATGGATATCTCAGGAAAAGGAAAATCCATGCTACCATATGCTATTCTTATCCATACAGCTGTCCGATCCTGTCTTTAGGCAGACTGAATTACTTAATTCAATCCTTCAGGATGCAGTTTCAAAGGTTGGTTAATTATAAGTCACAAAAAATTCCACCACATCCATTTTACATTTGCAGCTGTCTAATTTCTTAAGTGCCTTCTGATGGAGGAGACTGAGTATCTATACCCTCCTGATGTTTGCAGATGCTGAGAGAAAAGACTCCATTTGAGTATCTATGCTCAAAGCAGGCTGGTAGCACAGAGTGGACCTGTGAGGTGAGCCAAAGTTCATTTAGTGCTAAACTGTTCATGGATTCAACAGGTACTTTACTAAACACCCTTAGTTCCAAACCTTAGGGTAGGTATCAGGTGTGCCCTAGGGAAACATACAATATGATGATGCTGGAGAGAAAAGATGATGGGTATAGAATTAACACATCCATACAATTGAAAAAACACATCTGTAAGGTGAAATACATACTGACAACCACAAGTTCAATGCTCTGTAAGAAGAGCATGGGGTGGCAGGATCCAGGGAACCATCAGAACCCTGACATCGTTGGACACTAGGAGTGGGAGTTCCTGTCTAAAACTTTGCACAGCCTCCTGCAGCCTATGTCAAGAGAACCTGTGAGTTTCCACAAAGGGCAAAGCTACTGGGCAAATGAACTGAACAATCCACTTAGAGGAGATCAGTCTGGGATATTCCCTCAGAAAGAAGTCTAAAGAGACAGAAGATGGTGGCACTCAGGGAACAATAATCAAGGGAAAAATGTGCAGGACTCTAGAGTCTAGGGCAGACAGTCCCTTGTCAGACAAGTGACAGGCCCACTCAGAGACAATGGCTGTGTATTCTCCAGAGCCAGATGATGGAGAATTTCAGCTGGAAGAACACAGTCTTTTTGAATAGTTGCTTTGAGTTTATTACTAGGACAGAAGTCTCTCTAGATCTGTTGGCAAAACCAAGCTTTGAAAGCCATTCAACTCTGAACACGATGGGTCTTCCAAAGCTTGAGATGTCTTAGAATCCAACCAATGGCACTCTGTCCATACCATGTTCAGTGAGAGACTGTCATTCTCTAGCTCTAAGGAGAACCAACCTGAGGTCAACATTCAGCCTTACAGAATACGAGCGTTCCTGTGGCCAGAGGAAACCAGCAGGAATGGTTGTCCCCTAGTACCTGCTGGCTCAGAAACTAAAGGCCTTAGCCCAACCTGTGAAGTGTTTGCACTGCTGACAGATGAAACTTCTGTCTTCACGGAGTACAGAGAAGATCACTGGGAACATACAGCCATGACGCAAACGGCTCAGATGCCAACCCACAGTTTCTTGAGCTAGAGGAAATGCTTCACTCCCCCTCGCTCCGTGGCTTCCCACTCCGTGGTTAAAACAATGTAGGCTACATTACAAATCAAAATAAGCAACAGTGCATTTTATAATTAGCCACAACTTGACAAATTAATTAGTACAACAGCACAGTGTGATCCCTGAAGCATGGCTTACTATATTTTGCTTAGAGAATATATGTCACAAATTACAGATGTATTATTCAAGGTACTTATGCAATCAGAGTGGATTCTAAAGGTGCCCTTTTGATACCACATTCTGAGATGGAACAAGGGCTCAAGGCAGCCAGAAAAAAAAAAAAATCATCAAACCTACTATCCAAGCTTCAAGCTACAAAGGTGTTTGCAAAGATCTACTTCTTTCCCTGGAAGCAGAACAAAAGCTGTCAAGGACCAACATCTGGCCTCTGGAAAGAGCTAATGACAATTAGTTACTTAGAATGTGTGAAGTGGCAGGGGATCTGAGGCCCCAGAGAGTCAGAGCCTGATGATCAGAAGCATACAGGCTGGGTCCCAACCATGTACTAGCTGTATGGTGCTAGCCAAGTGCCTCGGGAGGAATGGATGTAGTAATGATGATGTGAATATCTACCTTGCAGGGTTACTGGAAGGACTGAAGTATGCACATCAGAGGACAAGTTGTAGGAATAGCTGGTAAAAGCCTCTACTCTCTGGACCAGGGAGATGGCTCAGCATGTAAAGCACTTCCTGTGCAAACATGAGGACCTGAGTTCAAGTCGTCAGAAGAACAAAGCTGAGAAGAGTAGCTCATCTCAGTAATTCAAGTATGTCTATGGTGAGATGGAGGGTGAGAGAGCTTCTTTGGAAGCTCGTGGGCTAGTTACTGGGTAACACAAACAGAAACCCTGTCACGAACAAGATGGAAGGCCAGGACCAATACAGAAGGCTATCCTCTGAGCAGTGTGCTTGAACTCAAACGCACACGTGCACATATGTGCATGCACACACATTCCTGTGCACACACGTATATATGTGTGTATGCATGCACACACACATACACACACATACATGCAAGCATATTACATCATACTCAAAAATAAGATAGAAAAATTCCAAGATGCATGTCCCTAGAAGGCAGAAGAGGGTACTACTTCAGGAAGCATTACAGGCAGGTCCCTGCATGCCCTGAAGAAGTGCATTCCTCTGAGGACAGCCAATAGCCTATTACTTAACCTTACTAGCTTGGAAGCCCAAACATGGTTTCTCCTGGAAGACTAGCCAAGTTCCGAGAGGTCTATAGAAACACCAAAGGCCACTGGGCAGTAAGAACTCTGGCCAGCGGTGTGCTGGCCAGTAATTAACATGAAGCTTTCTGGAGCAGGAATCCCTGGGCTACATATTCACTCTCTTCCCTTATTGAAAAGTGTGAAGCTCTAATTTGCAGGACTTCAGAATGTGGCTGTATTCGGAAAGAGAGCATTTAAAAAGACGTGAAGTTAAAATTGGGTTATATAGGTAAGCCACAATTTAAGATGACTGCTGAGAACATCAGGAAATTTGTACACATACACACACACACACACACACTTCAGTAGTTTGAAGACAGCTACCTCTAAGCCAAAAAGGGGGGGGGTTGCTCAGAAAAAAAAAAACCTATTCTATTGATTCTATGATTCAGAAATCAACCTGTAAAACTGTTTGAGAGTGAATGTTGGTTGTTAAAGGCACCCAGCCTAAGGTACTCTGACACAGCAGGGCAGCACACTCATATCCCTGGCATGAACAACTTCAAGCCCCCAGTATGCCATCCCTAAAGGGACAGAATGTGAACAGGTGCACAGAAGTAGCTCTCACAAGTGAGGACAAGGTGGGTCAATTAGAACAAGAGCTAAAATCATGCCTGGGACTCCAATCTCACACTCGCAGGACAAGGAGGCATCAAAGGATCTTCACCAAATGTGCACTGCAGTGTGCTTGCCAAGGACTCTATGATCCCGTTCGTTTTAGGTGCTGTGCTCCACACTAGAGAAGGAGTCTAGGCCCCCTCATGTTTACATAATGAATACTGACCTCTATGACTGTCCTTCAGCTTGGCAACCCGGCAAACCAACCTCCAACCTGGTCCATTCAAACAGCCCATTTTGAACTTTGTCCTTCGGGACCCTTGGGCATGTCTGTAGAGATTAAGTTTGTGCTGGTAAATCGGGTATCCTTAAAAAGCAATCCTGTTGCTCATATTTTCTAGTTCCAGGAGTGTCACCTTGACCCCCCCCCTTTCACTACAATTATGTTTAATCCCAGATCCTTCTTCAAGCCAAAGTCACCCCGGTAATGTAAGTAAGCCTAGCATTCAGCAAGGCCCTACAACTTTTGCTTTCTAGACAGTTCTATAACACAACCTCATCCAACCAACACCCAAATAAGCCTGTCATCTTGTAGCAAAACAGATGTTTCTAAATGGGTCTAGTGCTCTCAGAATTGGATATAAATAATCGGCCCCCAGAGGCACAATGTGGGTGGGAGGAGAACGCATATGGGGTGCTGCTGCCTTCTGCCCAGGTGGACCTATTACAGACATGGATTGGAGTCTAAAGAGCATCTGTAGGATATCCAAATTTTTATGTCACAGAACACAGAGCTGGACCAAGGACACATGGACTATGGTAGAAAGAAAGGCAGTTCATTGGGAAGGGAACTTGTTTTCTTTCCCTGTGTTAGGCAAAGATTTGAAAGAAAGATCATGTACTAAAGAAAAGGCTATAGTACTGTGACTATTCTCAAACTGCTTGCCAGGGAAGCTGACTGGGTGGAAGCCTGACTTATAACTGAATCTCTCTCTGGGTACAGCCTGATGAAGGCACACTGCGGGGGAAACAGCAGCAAGTCCACATCTGGATTCAGCACCCAAACAAGCCTGTCGTCTGGCAATAAAACAGATGTTTCTAAATAGGTCTGATGCTCTCAGAATTGGGTATAAATAATTGGACCCCAGAAGCAGAATGTGGGTGGCAGGAGAACACATACGGGGTGCTGCTGCCTTCTGCCCAGGTGGACCGAGAAATGCTGGGGGTGGGGGTAGAAGGGTTATCTCCATGGAATAGGATACACTCTGTATAGCACCAAGTGGCAAATATTCAACACAACACTGGATCGCCCCTACTTCAGGAGAGCCACAAACAGAGCTGGTAGGATCTGAATGCTGTAGAAGGCTGGGCAGAGATGCTCTCTGGGCTACAGGCTGGGGAATATAGATGCAGTTCCTAGCACACTCTCTGCAGCTCTACCTCCATCTGCCTTCTCTTCTGCTATGGCTTCTCAGTACTTAGCCTCTCTCCTCTCATTACCTCTTGCTCACTGGCTTTCACATGTTACCTGTGATTTGGACATCAATTGTGTGGCCACTGAGGCTGACTACACTGCTCCACCCACACATGCACAAACTTTCTGACAATGTGTTAAAGCAGTGGGTTTAGGAGCAATTCTCCTGACCTCTGACTCCTGCAAAGGGCCCCAGAATGACTCCTGGGACAAGACGGTGAGACCTCGCATACCCACCACCTGAAAGTCTGCAGTCTTGAAGACACCACAGCCACCAAGCACAGCATGTGTCTTGTACCATTGCCACATTGGTCTTAGGGACTCTGGACTGTAAGTCTGAGTCTTGGGGAAAAGACTGTAGAAACCTCCAGGTAAATGCTGTTGAAAGGTGATGGCCTGGAACTGGTAGAAGACCAATGACTACTTTCCCTGGCAAAGCCAACTGAGCACAACCTGAGGCATCCTGGGTATGCTATAATGCATGAGAGTCATACTCCCTGGGCTCAAACCCCAGCTCGCTTTGCTGTTACACTTGTCAAGGTAAGTGTGACTTAGAACAATCCATTGACTATCAAGCCTCAGTTTCCAGGACTATAAAATCAATTTGCTAATCACAGCTTCTGTAATGTATAACAGAGAACACTAAGAAACTAAAACCCATGGCCCAGGAGTTACTCTGAAAGCCTACAGAAGCAGCTCTGTCATCAGAGTGCCATACAAAGGCAGAGCTGCTTGTTGAAGCTTCAGTGAAGCCCAGACAGTTCCCACCACTTTTCACCAGCTGTTAACATGCCATCCCTGCCCCAGATAACCTGATGCCTACTGAGGGCCCTTCTACTTGGGCAGGTGAGCCCTTCTTTCCAGGTGCCAGATCTGTCCAAGGGACCTACCCAAAGGGACCAAGAAAGGCCCAGTGGCATATGGCATGGAGGCCCCGTTTGGTCTCCATGAAGTTTCTCTGATCAACCAAATAAGAGGAAGCCTATGCAGGTGTCAGAGAAGGCTTACAAAGCCTCATTTGAATCCTATAAACGGTTGTATGAGCTTAGAGGTCCGTATAAATCATGCCCCCTCATTCCCCTCCTGCTAGATGACTGTCCCAATTTCCAGAGACAGACAGGAGGTGTACCTCCATGCCTGTAGTCTCTGTTCAGCCAGGGGGAAGTGAGTCATCCTCTGTCCTGTCAACTCTAACCCACCATCCCAGCACTGTGTGAGGCCCCACCCTCTCTACCCTCTCCCCAGAGTGCCTCAGAAAAAGATGGTAGTGTGGGTAGAAACAGAGATCATCGTGCCAAGAGAAATAAGCCACAAGCAGAAAGCAAAGTCAATCATGTAGACCCATCAGAAGGTTTTTTTCTCTTCGAAGTTGGACCTGGCATTGAAGCTAGCTCAGGCTAGAAAGAGTGGACATCATGGGAGAGAGGAGGGAAAGGCTGACCAGTAGGTTCTGGGTTACAGATAGGAAGAGGCAAGAATTGGACTGCAGAGAGATCAGACTGGATAAATGTTCTACACATTTCAAAGGGCTGGAAAAAAGGAGCTTGAAGTTTTTTTTATCATAAAGAAATGACAAATGCTTGAGTTCATGGACTTTTAGCCTGATTGAAGCATTACACACACCTACCAAAATCATCATAGTACCCCAAAAAATACACATTTTATATTTTATGTGCCTGTTAGAAAGTAATTTTTTAAAAAATTTAAAGCTACTAAGAAGAAACACAGAACTCAGGGTCAGTCACCCAGAAAAGCAGGTTTGCGATCAGGTGTGGGGAAAGACAGGAGAGGGCCAGGAAAATGAATGGAAATCTGCGCATGGTGGAGAGGGAGTTGGAGGTCACATACTGAGGACGGGCCAGAGACCTGGAATGGGAGAGGATCCCAGGAACCAGTGGGGATGAACTTAGCTGAAACTCACAGCAGTGAGAATATGGAATCCGAAGAGGCTACCTCCTGTAGTCTGGCAAGAACCCCACTGAAGTAATAGTGTCCACTAACCCACCCACAAAACTTTTGACCCAGAATTTATCCTGTCTATAAGAAATGCAGGGATTGTGGATGGAGCAGTTACTGAGAAAATGGCCAACCAATAACCAGCCCAACTTGAGACCCATCCCAATGGCAAGCACCAGTCCCTGACACTATTAATGATACTGTTATGTTTGCAGATAGTAGCCTAGTATAAGTGTCCTCCGAGCTGACTGAAACCAAAACTGATGTAGAGAAGCACAGCCTAATATTGGTTAGAGCTTGGGGGTGTTGGAAGAGTTGGAGGAAGGATTGAAGGCCCTGAAGGCCACAGGAACTCCACAGAAAGACCAACAGAGTCAACTAACCCAGACCATTGGTGGCTCTCAGAGACTGAACCACCAACCAAAGAGCATACAAAGAGCTGGACTGAGGGCCCCTCCCCTGCACATATGTAGCAGATGTGCAGCTTGGTCTTCATATTGGTCCCCCAACAACTGGAACAGGGAATGTCACTAATGTGTGTCCCTCTTGCCTGTCTGTGGAATAAGTTCCCCTAACCAAGCTGCCTTGTCTGGCCTCAGTGGGAGAGGATGTGCCTAGCCCTACAGAGACTTGATGTACCAGAGTAAGGATTCCTGGGGAGCAGGGAGCTCCTGTCTCTTAGATTAGAATGGGAGGGGATAAGGGAAGGACCATGTGAGGAAGGATCAGGGGGCAGCAATCAGGATGTAAAGGGAATGCAAATTTTAATTGATGAATTAATTTTTTTTTAATGAAAAGAAAAGCAGTTCCTCTCCATCTCAGTATAATTACAGCATGAGGTAGAAACTTCTTGATGATAAGGGGGGCAGGGTCAAATCTTGAGGAGGGAGGCAGGGAACCCAAGGACAGAGGAGGAAGGGAGCATCTTGTTCCCCTGGGAGTGTCTCCCCCAAGCTGAGCCAGCAGCTCTCCTGCAGGCCTCTTGCCTCAGGCCCCTGCATGCACCCTCATTACTGCAGCACAGGCTCCAGAGTCACACAGGCAGGTAAGGGCCTGAGTAGGCAGGCTGCAGGCTATAGGTGACCTGTCTCAGCTCTGCATCTGGATAGAGCTTCAATCTGATCTCTCTCAAACTCAGCTCAACTGAATTCAATAAAAGCCCCTCTGGAAGTACTCAGACTACACTGTGAATAATCCAGATCCCAGAGTTCTGACCACTCTTTAAAAAACAACTTCCCACACCCTCCATTTCTGTTTCTCAGATGTTAGCTCTTATTGTGAATGTCAACAGTCTACAGAAAGTGGCACTTCCTAGAACTTCAAATAGTGATGGAGACCTTTACCTACAAGGTGACATAGCTCTATGTAAGGTGACTGATGAAAGTCAATAGAAAATAAAAATTATTTTATATGATTATTTGGGGTCTTAGTAATCATTTTCTGCAATATGCATAGGAGGGTAAGAAAGCAAATTTCATGTTATATATACCAGTTCATAGCTACCTCTAGCAGTGCATAGGACAGAAACAGTGCTCCCTACAGCAGAGTTCTTAGAGACAGAAGGGAACGAAGCCATGCTGGATTCTCTGCCATTATGTCTAATGAACACCAGGTATACAGTAGGTGACAAAAGCATGTCTGCTGAATGTAAGAGCAATGGGATCAATGGCATTCTGCTGCAATGTCTATATGTTTTAATTCCCAGGCAGTCAGAGCACATACACTCAAAATGAGCATTGACCTAAGAGGTGTTGACACGTAAGCAAGTGGACTTGACGTTGGTTATGTCTGAATTGCCAGCCGTTCATTCTGCAGAGGTGGGAAGGATGGAAACCTTGCTAATCCAAAGAGACCTCAATTATTTAGAAAAGTACAGTCAGGGGTTCATTAAAGCAACTCTCTGTCTACTCTGTTCTTCTCTGTTGCATAGAGAGCAAATTACAAGGTCAGTCTTCCCAGAGGTATTGAGACTTTACCTCCAAAGGGAACCTTATTCAAAAACAGGAAAATCCAATCACACACACACACACACACACACACACACACACACACACACACACACAAACCCACTATTACAGGCAATCTCACACCCACATGGAATTCCTGGCTGTTCCAGATGTGTAATCGGCAAAGGGGAGGAGATGGGCAGGCTGGTAATTTCCAGACTTCCAGGGGCCTCACATTTCTCTGCTAAAGAGAAAGCCAAAACCCTGTGTTCCTGGGTAGAATTTGGCAGCTTATCTCCATCGGCTACCTTATACATAGTAAGAGTAAATGCTGTTTTGACTATTGAGCCGAATGGTGTAGCAGTAAGTCCCAGTCTAAAGCAAAAGCATCTTTAGGGCTCTCAGGTCAATGCCTGACAAAACCACACAAAATTATCACAGAATAGGGAGGGCCAAATGCCATGTGCCTGCCCCACCCATCAATACTGAGGTGTAAGGACATACAAAGCCTTGTTCCCATGGAGCCTAAAGCCTAGTGAAAAATGGATTGCACACAGACAAAGTGATCGGAGCTTAGCATGCACAAATGCTGATACAGCCTAATGTGTATTAACTCTCTTAATCCACACAGCAGGTCAATGTAGCAGCCATTGTTAGCATCCATGGGAGAAAACCAAGGCATGGAAGCAAAGTAGCTTGCTAGAAATTACAGCTGTTGATAGTAAAGCTGAAATTCAAAGCTGGACATTCTGGAAACCTCAGTCCCAAGTCTGCAGTCACCTGGTTGAGTGAAGGTCTGTGTAGGAGCCTTAGGCTCCATAGCCATGCATTATGGATCTCCATAATATACACATCTTATGCAGCAGTGGCTGCAGCACAGAATGAGCATATGATGTGCTGATCAATAGAGTAATAGTGTGGGGAAAATTACCTTGACAAGTGAGACCAGGATTTTTCTTTTGAAGAGAATTATCTGTTGAGAATATTTGACAATAGCTTATGGCTGCAAATGGACCACATAGGACTGGGTGCTAACTGGCCCAAGATTTTGAAGAAAGAGAATATAGCCTGTGCTGTAAAAGAAAAAGTGAGTGCATGGAGCTCCCGAGACAACCTAGGAGAAACGGATCAGGATGAGAGAAGAGAGAAATGCTAGGCCCCTAGTGGATGGCAAAACACCCAGCCAACCTCGAGGAAGGTCTAGTGGTCTTATGAAAGGCTTGTGACTGCTTGCTGATAGGAAAGATACTGCTGCTGTGGGACGCGAGCAGAGGTGCTCATTTTCACTAGATCTTGAGGCACACAAAGGCCTATGACTAAATTCTGGGTTGTAGCCAATATGACTACATCATATAGATAATTAAGAATTCCCCTCTCTGATCTTTGTATCAAAAACTATTCTCCCAAGTAGATGGCTTGATGAAGATCTCATATAATAAACCATAAATTCACCTAAATCCATCTATCTTAATCTCCCTATGACATCTAAAAGAACTAGTCTCTTGACAAGTGACACAGTCAGGAAAGAGGGTGTCGTGTTCTCATCTCATGATGAAAATCCTCATAAATGTCTCAGCCATTAATTGCTACTACACAACTTACTTAACAACAGTAAATGCTTTGGATGGCTAAACTCTCTTCATCAATAGGACAACAGAGGTTCAGAGAGATCAAATAATTGCTGAGATCGCAAGCTTAGCTAGGGACCCAACGGAAATTCTACCCAGGTCTGCTCAACAATAAGGGCCTCTCCCAGTGTTGCAGAAACAATGGTTGTGAGTGGTTGTGCAACGTCAGCTTGGTACTGTTTCCCTGGGCTTCGAAACCAATGAGTACATTGAAAATAATTAGCTGCTCATACTCCAAATCAATTAATCTTAGTTAAGCTCATTGGAAATTTCAGCCTCAGTTTCTGAAAATACCAAAATTAGTTGATCACCAAAGGCAGAGTCCCAGTAGGAAACCCATTTTAGTAAAGACTCAGCTCCCCACACTCCCCAGAACCTGATGGGAGAGGGGAGCCTGGCAAAAGACAAAAGAATAATCCGCAAGGGTGGAGCTGAGCCAACTCTTGCTTTCAAGGCCCAAGCCAATGGCACTTTATTAAAACATAAGCTGAAAATCACTTATTCTGCATTAGGTGATTAATAGTGTTGGCCCCTTCCTGGGACAGCGCAGCAGCCCTGAGAAATGACGCAATTACTCCCAGTGAACGTGAACATTAAGGGACTTGTTACTAACAGGGTGGTGTGTACAATTTCATGGTTAATTAGGACTTTGGGGGAGCACCGCTACATTACCCAGCCTAAACAGAATTCCTAAGCTGCCCCTCTCTCCGTGCCTTCAAATTGTTATGAAATAAACTTCAAGAATTAAGAAAATCAAAGATGCTCTGGGTTAATTAGAAGCCAGCAATGATTGCAGGAAGTGATTTGGGGGGTAATCTTGGACCAGCCAGATCCCGGTGGCCTCTTATCCTCGTGCACACCACTCTGATGCCCTCCATGGCCCAGCAAAAGCACTTGGAGACGTGGTTTCCAGGGAGAAAAATGACTTTTAATCAAGACTGGGGAATGGAATTAGATGTGTAATTAGATAGAAACAGCCACAAAACCACAAGCTGGGAACTTGCTGCAGTACCAAGCCTCTGTTCTCGGAGGCTAGTGAGAACTTAGGCGTAAACTGTGCTGATGAAGGCATTTCAGCTGTTGTTCTCTGGCCAACTGGAACTTCCCAGGAGAGAAATAATGGTTGCTCTGTGCTCACTGGAAACGGCCCACGTGGTGATGCAGCAGGCTGTTCTCTGCTTGTGGGATTCTGCTCTTCACTGTCCGGCCTGCGACCTAAAGCTTGTCATCCTTGCACCAAAATGAACACGTGCTCCTTTTTCTCACTTTAGGGAAACAGACTCTAGATGTCCATAGAAAAAAGCCAGACTTTTCAAGGCTCTAAGATCAAAGATCACAAATTCAGTGCTCTAATTTGTGTTTATTTCAAGTTTACAGGCATAAAAAGCAAGGTGTCATATTTAACAGAGTCAAGGTTTTCTGTCACACACACACACACACACACAGAGAGACACACACACACATATACTAGGATCATTTGAGTGAGGACAAAAGGCAGCCACTGCCTGGGATTTTGAATCTATCAGTACACCCACCTCCCTGGGAACCTTGCAAAGACATCCAAGGGGCTCCAAGAAAGAAGGCACCCAAACATCTGAGGCCTAGTATTCTAGAGTCAAAGAAGCCCATCAAGTGGTCCAGAGGGCTCTTCCAGGACCAAAGACAGACAAGTTTGTGCAGAAAGACCTGTAAATAAGATAACTTTAAGGAAAGTGGTGTTTAGAACAGTGGCCTGGAGGCAACCCTCCAGGCAGAGTCCATGATGATTTCTAGATAATGGCAAAGGTCCCTTTCTTCCTGAGCCAGACTGGGGTATCTGAAAATGCCAGAGAAAGGAAAGCAGGAATAGAGAGCACTGTAGCTCACACAGTCTGAGGCTACATTAGCTCATGAAACTGAAAATTCACCTGTTTATCATATGTTACCTATTACAATATTTCATAATCATAATAACATAGGAGACTAGGTGTGGTGGTTTAAATGAGAAAGACCCCTGTTGACTCATATGTTCCAATGCTGGGTCACCAGTTTGTGGAACTGTTTTAAAAGGGTTAGGAGGTGTGGCCTTGTTAGAGGTGGGTTGTGGTTTGGAGTTTCAAAAGCCTTCATCAGGCCCTCTCTGTGTCTCTGTTGCCTATTGATCAGGATGTAATCCTAGAGCTATGCCTTTCTGCTTCCTGCCACTAAGATCATGGACTAATCCCCTAAATCAGTAAACAAGCCCCCAGTTAAATGCTTTCTTTTATAAGGAATGTCATGGTATCTTGGTCATGGTGTCTCCTCATAGCAACAATAATTCTAAGACACTAGGACACACTGGAAAGTTCACAAAAGCCCTACAGCTCTGGATTTATTTTATTCTCTCTCTTGTAGAATTTGGTTTTCTTCTTTGTGAAATGAAGATAGTAGTTCACCTCCCTCACAGAACCTCACAAGATCGAAGACAAGCAATCCCAGCCTCTGTATGACAAGCCTTATGAGAAGCACTTGACACATGTCATCTCATTCTTGGTCATAAACCTGATCCCACTAACATACACTTATCTTACACGTGGGAAGTTGAGGTTCAAGGAAACTAAGCAACATGACCCCAAAGCCACAAGCTGGTGATTGGCAGACTGAGAAGTAAGTTTGTGTTGCCAATAGATCCTGAGCACAATGCCACCAGGGGGTGCTACATATGTATAAGCAATTGGCCCGGCTCACAGGAGCATGAGTAAGTTACCCTGATACCTCCCGCTCCCTCTCCATCTCCTACTGTAGGACTCAGATTAAATCCCTGAAATGTGGAGATGTCTCTCACATATGACACTGAACCATTTCAAATTTTGCTCTTAGATTTGGCCCAACATTTGACCACACACAATAGGTTTTAGATTGAATCCCAGTACTACAGTGCTGCTCCCACCCCAATTCGTAAACACATCATTTCCTGAATGAAAAGAAAAGGTAGAGGCAGGGATGCTAGGATGCAGGGATGCTGGACTGCCCAGGAAAAGTATGGCTTGATGTGTTGCTGGTTGCTGAGCAGTGAACAAACCAGGCACAGATATACCTAATTTCCATGCAAGACAGAGATTGTGTCTCACGGGCACTAAAAATCTACCCAGTTTCCAGGTACAAGGGCCCAACCAGAAAAAACTGGTGTGACTCTAAAGGACACGCATCTCCCAAGGGTGTATACCTATTGATAGGAATAGTTACAATGCTTACTTTCAATTACCTCTGGGACCAAATTCCATCCATGAGTCTAGCATGTTCAAATCTCTAAGAAACACACAATTGCTTTCTGGAAACATCTTGTTCCCTCTGGCAATCCAGCCCTTACCCTCTGCCCTTTTGCTAACCATCACCTAAGCCCTCACAAGCTGTCACCAGCCTGTGCTTAACAGCACCACCATTTTGTCTGTTCCTTAATTTTAAAAGGAGACACTCGCCTCTCACTATGAACAGGATTGTATTTGCCTATGTTAAGCACCTGTGAGAGAATGTGCTCTCAAATCATTGGCTGATCCACCTCTGTCAAGCCTGGCTGCCAGTGGAGAAATGATAGAATGATAGAATCTATGCACATCTAGATGTGTTCTATAAACTTCAGCCACGTGAGACTCCATAGCAAGTCACATACAGGGACCACTGAGCTATTAAGCCAATACATTATGGGTAGTCATAGGAGGACACTTAGCAGTTACACTCTATAAGTAATGTCTGTCTGTTCTGATATTTAGATACTTAAGCTTTTAGAATGAGACACAAAACTTCTCAACTGGCAAAACTTACTAGGAACTTAACATGCTCAAACGTGCGATGATATGTGTTGTGTGAGTGGTATTTAATTTATTTTATACAATTCAAATATTTGATATTTAATGAGTTGATACGTGTTGAGGTGCATGTCTATGGCTCACTTTGTGTAAGCACACTCAGAAATAAATGAAGAACTGTCAATTTGCTTCTTGTAAGAAAAGAATCTCAGGTCTAGTAAGAGTGTGGTACAAAATCCAGATGAAGAGACTGGGGAGATAGCTCAGTCAGGAAAGTGTTTGCCGTGTAACAGATGGCTCAGAGTTCATATTCTCAGGACCCATGTTAACAACCATGACATGCTGGGGTGCATCTATGATCCTAGCACTAGAAATAGAGACAGGAAATCCCTGGAGCTTTCTACCCAATCAACGTAGCCAAAGGCGTCTATGGAGAAGCCCCTCTGCAGTGACAAGCAGGAAGACCCAGGAAGACACTCAGGGTCATTCTCTGGCCCTGAACAACCATGTGCACATGGAGAGAAGAGGAAGAGCCAGTACTTACATATACAAAAGAAGACTAATTTAAAGGTTTAGTGTGAAGAGGAGGAAAAGACAATTCAAAAACACAGCAAGCTAAATACCTAGGGATACCCTGGCCTAGACATGCATAAACCTATATGAAGAAAGCCCTGAACAAAGGAAGATGGGGAAAACATAGAAACACACACTCACTTACTTCTGTAATGCTCACTATCATAAGGATTTTTTTTTTACTTTCCCTAAGTTGACTTATATATTCCCAATAAAATACCCATAGGCTGGTTTGGAGCCTTAAATGGAAAAATTTTAAAGTTCAAAGAGTAGAAAAAGCAGTGGAAGAAATGAAAAAGAATAGAGGGGTACATAAAATCTAATCATATGATGAATCAAAATATAAAGTTAGACTAAGATAAATCCATATATTTAGATTAAAATATCATTTTTATAAAATAAATTTTAGCATATTATAAATGGTATAAAAATCATTGCAGCAATGATGACTTATTCCATGAAGAATGAAATAATTATATATGAGGTAAATTTTAAATCAAGGTTAGACTTTCCTTTTACATAGGCAGATGTTTTGCTTGCATGTAGCTTTATGTACCACATATATGCACAAGAGGACATCAGATCCACTGGAACTAGAGTTACAGTCAGTCGTGAGGACTGCTAGGATTCAAACCCTGGTCCTAAAATTAAATTTCAGTTTTAAAGGTTTTCAATGGGACCATAAAAGTACCTACAGGGAAAAAAAAGTAAACCATTATAAATGGTGTACAAATTAATGTTTCCTATGACCAAAGCTCAGACATAATAAAGGACAAGATCAATGATTTTACTATACATAAATAACAAATATTTCATGACAAGCAAAATAATCATAAAAAAATTGAGTTCAATATTTTCAACTTGACCAAAGATCAAGAGATGAAAATCCCTACTTCACAGATCTCTGGGAAATCAACAGAAACACAGGCAGAGTGCAGGAAGAGACGGCCGACAGAAAATGAACCACAACTAACCCCTGATCATCTGAAATGATGCTTCATGTCACTCAGAAGAAGGACGCAAATTAAAGTTATGCGTTCCTACTATTTTTATGCATCTGATTGGCAAAAAGTCCTTAAGTTGGATAATAGATACTATTGACCAAGCTATGGAAAAAACAGGCACACAGTAGGTTGGAGTACAGCTAGCACAGCCATTTTGGAAAGGAATTTTGCAGCATCTATCAAAGTTACCAATGCAAAAATCCCTCTACTCTGCAATTCCATTTTTAGAAATTCATCCTATGGATATACTTTGAAAACTGCAAGCTAACTGACCTAATTGCAAGGTTATTCTCTGCACCTCATTTTTTTTTTAAAGCAAAATACTGGATGGAATCTAAATGTTGTCATTAGAGAGCTGGTTTAAAAGATTATGGCACAACTATGCAATCAAATAATCTGCAGCTGATGAAAAGGCTGGACAAACGCATCATACACTAATCTAGAGAGATCTGTAAGCATGTTTCAGAGTGAAAAGGCAAAATGCAGAATGAGTAGATGTGCTGTTGGTTTCAGTAACTCCACATACACCTACACCTACCTGGGAAGAGCCCCAGTTGAAGAATTGCCTCCACCAGATTGTAGTGTGCATGTCTGTGAGCCATTTTCTTGATTAATGATTGATGTAGGAGGGCCCAGACTACTGGTGGTGGTGCCACCTCTAGGCAGGTGATCCTAGGTTATATAAGAAAGCAGGCTGAGGAAGCCATCGAAAGCAAGCCAGGGAGCAGCTCTCCTCCATGGCTCCCATTTCTGCTCCTGCTGACTTCCCTCAGTGACAGACTATATGATCAGACATGTAAGCCAAGCAAACTCTTTCTTCCCCAAGTTGATTTTGGTTATAGGATTTTATCAGAGTAATAGCTAACTAGGTCAGTGGGAAGTGTAGCATGCCCTCATTAGCATTAAAAGGTCAAAGAACATACATTTACTTATTTAAAAAAAAATCTAGGCATCCCAAAATGAATAATTTGGAAGATGAAAAACATTAGTGCTTGGAGACTGTCTATACATTTCAGTCTGCTAATTTTTAACATATTAATTCATGATTATAAATTAAATGAATATGCTAAAGACAAATAAATGTCAATGTAACAAAACCTAGAAAACCCTAGAACTCCATGGAGTGTAGAGGCTGTAGAGAACGTGGAAGGAAGGACAGTTGTCGATGGGAGGGTAAGACTCTTTGGAGCTAAAACAAAGTTGTACTGGTCTTACAACTCTCAGTATACACACACACACACACACACACACACACACACACACACACACACATACAGATGACGGAGACTCTGAAGGAATAAAGTCTACAAGTCGGTCCCATAATGTGTTTGAACTATTCATATAAATTATATAAAACTCCCATGTGCATATATACATCTATTCCATAATTCAAAGCATTTTAATAGGCAATGAATGCCCTTCATACTAGAAATATCTTGTAAGGAAATCATTACAAATATATCCAAAGACTGAGTGGCACAGATGAACCCCAACACAAATGTTCAAATCTAAATGAGTAATTAAATAAACCATGGCCTTCTATATAATGCAATGCCAAGCAGGCATCTAATTAATGCTGCAAAATATTTAATGATATCAAAAGATGTTTATTCTCAGCTGTAAAGATACATACTAACATATTCACTGCAGCTATCTCTAGGAGGGATGTCATCCACAACTTTTATTCCTTTTATATATTCACATTTTTCTCATTTTTCTAATGACTATGTATTGCCTATGTAATAATAAGTAGGGCTTATAACAAAGAAAAAGGGAGAAGCAAAGACCCAGTTTAGTTGACTGGTGTCTGGGAGAGCTGCCTGACTGGACATCTTCTTGTCTAAACTCTCCACTTTAATAAGTTCTAAACCATGATGGGGAAATCCAAAAGACCTTCCTCAGAGAATGCTGAGAGCAAGAGGCATGGGGAAGGGTAAAGACAGAAGCTCAGAAGTTCTGTTCCATGCCCTCCTATCCCTGTGAGTGCACACACGTGCATGGGAGCACACACACACACACACACACACACACACACACACACATACATAAATGCAGAGACAGGCAGGCAGGCAGTGGTAGACAGAGACAGAGATGGCCCAGTGACAGCCAAAGTACCTCTACTTTGCTGTTTTGTACCAACAGACCTCCTGGCTAGGATCTAACTTTAGTAAAGAGTGCATGGACCACAAAGAAATTCATGAGACAACTGCACCCTGAGTCCCTGTCTTTAGGCCTAGTCTAGACTCGATGACCTCACATGGTGGTCATTACCACTGCAGTTGCTTTCTTAGACTACAGAAAATAAGCATGAAAGGGTGTTACCTAGGGCAGATAGAAGAACATCTCAGAGTAACCAAAGGTATGACACAGCAGAACTGATAAGGAGACAGGAAGGAGTTTCTGTCCACTACAGTAAGGCTGGGGGTTTAGGTCTGGGGCACCTGGCAGGCAGGGACCCAAATAGGTACCCTAAAAAACAAAGAGAGAGGCAAGAGCCAAGCCATCCCCCTCCTATCAGAGGATTTGCACCTGATAATGAATACATGGACTGGTCTTACCACTCTCAGCAGACCCCAAGACCATGTCCTCTCTTAAGTAGGGGCCTCCACTTGCCCATAGATTTTCTTATGAGTAGGAAAACAGGAACAGTGTGATCTGCAAAAGCTCGGGTCAGCTATCAGCTGTGTTTCTTATCTTATCCCCAGGCTCCAAATGGCTGACCCTTTGTCTGGTTCAGAAAAGTCACTGACCTAATAATGGCATAATTGCAACTATCACTGACCATGATTTTCCCACTTACCAAGCACTATAATAACATAAGCAATCTTACTTAAGCCTAGCAATAAGGGTATGAAGTCGCGGGAAAGACGACACCAACAGCCCAGCTTTTCATCTACCACCAGCAGCCATGCTCTCTGACATCAACTTTAACAGCTCCTTCCATTAAGAGAGGAAACTTAAATTTTATTCCCAAGGGTTGGGCAGATTCTGAGAGTTTCTCTGCTTGACAGAATAAGGCAGAAGTGATGATATGTATACTAATTCCAAACCTAGATCTCAAGGTCCTCTGTACACACCCAGCTACTCTGCTGGAATTTGTCACTTCCATGAGAACTGGGTTGAGCCAGTATGAGGCCCACGTAGAAATGACATTTAGAGAGGACACCATTGTCATGGTCACCTAATCCAGTTAACTCTTCCTACAACCCCAGACATGAGTGGGACCCCAAGTCCAAAGAAAACTCGACCAGACAAGGAAAACCACTAGGTCAGTTGGCAGACTCATGGAAACCTTTTTGTGGTTATTGGTGTAAATTATGTTTGAGGACAGTTTGCCTCACTATCATATCACAGTAATAAATATCTGGACATAGTATGTTCCTTGTCATTTTTCTTTTTTTTTTTCTTCCATTTTTTTATTAGATATTTTCTTAATTTACATTTCAAATGCTATTCCGAAAGTCCCCTCCCCCCTCCCTTGTCATTTTTCCAACTCAGGTTGTAATCAAGAGAAGCTCTCTTACTACAGAGTAAGCTTCCATCGTTACTCAGATTCAGGGGCTTGAGAAGGTAATCAGCATGAGATGATTCGTGAGGGGACGGTGTTCTTGATAGGATTCGCACCTTTACACACCCTAAAACCCCTTCTCTCCTTTCTCTTTACCCCTCACTCTTTCTCCAAAGGATCAAACATCAAGAAGGCAGAAGTTCACAAAGAGCCTCTTCACCAGAAACCCACCCTGTTGACACTCTGCAATCCAACTTCCAGTTTCCAAAACTAAGAAAACAAATTAACCTTCTTGGTGTTAAACCCTCTTGGACTATGGAGACTTTTATTGGCAACGTAAGTAAACTAAGACAAGCTCACCCTCACTGCCAGCAATTAATAGTGTAAAGCCCAAGTCTGCACTGTTACATGACATCTCCTGTGCCCTGCCCAACCTCGGGGTATAGAGCAGTGGTTCTTCTGGTTATATCAATGGTGGTGCTGAATACCAGGTGATCCAATGAAATGAATTCACCTAGGTCAGCACTTCCAGTGGTCCTCAAGCTTCCTAACGCTTGGGACCTTTTAATACAGTTGCTCACGTTATGGTGACTCCCAACCATAAAGTTGTTTTGTTGATACCTCATAACTGTGACTTTGCTACTATTATGAATCATAATGTAAATATTTTTGGATATGGAGGTCCAAAGGAGTCACAATGCATGGGTTGACAAACACAGCTATATTCAGTGTCTGTGGTTCCTTCTTCTAGAAAAAGCATTGGAGAAAGACACAAACTCCTATCCATGTAGGAAAAGAATCATTTGGCTGCTTCCCTGTGCTTATCAGCCTTCTCAGGAGTAGTAAAAGCAAGATTTGTCTTTCAGAAATGTTCATCTTAGACCCAAACCCAATGATCTGAGTCCCATTTTTGAGTTCCAGAAGCTAGAACCCCAAAAGCCTGATTGTAAACTCCTATTCCTATATGCTCCACCACAGAGCCTTCTCTACAAGTCAGGCTGCTGAGAGAGTAGATAGCTAACATAACATGGACAGATGGCAGGGCCTGGATCCCATTGAACAGCCAAGGAAAGGAGGCTCTTCCTTCCAGCCCACCAGCATGGTGAAGGCAGCTTGTATTCAAGTAGAAATGAAGCCTTAGGTCACCTGAGCTACTTATCCAGGGCCACATGATGCCTCTTGCTGTAGACTGTAGCTCACTGAGGTGGTTTGTTGCCATGCATATGGGAGCCTAGCAGATGTCTCCAAGGGCTTTCAAACCACACAGCAATAAAGAGACCCTAGGGCTCAAGGCCCATCTGCTCTGCGAAGACAGAGCTTCAAAGGAGATGTCACAAAGCATCCCAAGATGCTGTATGCTTTCCTCAGAGCTGGAGCACTGCCCTCAGGCTTTAAGCTGGGGAGAAACCATACAGAAGTTCATCATCACCAGACAGATGGCTGTGGCTCTACAATCCTGAGTACACTAGATGAGTAAGGTATTGTACTGGCCTCAGGAAGCCTCCAATAAAGTAGTAAGGGATCTATAGAGCTTTTTATAGTTTTGAGGATGTTCACAGAAGATAGTTAATCTTGGTCTGCTGACAAAGAGAAAAGGACAGCCTTAAAAAAAACAAAAAAACAAAAAAATCAAAAAACAAGGCAGGGCTTAAGAGGTCTTTCCTGCAGTCAAATCTTTGGAGGCTCTTAGGAGTCATCCAACAATCAAGTCAAGAATATGGAAGAGAAATAATTGGCCCTATGAGATCATAACCTGGGTAAAGAGTATATGATCTCATCTAAGGAAGAGGGTGCCTTCCTAAAGAAGGAAGCCAGAGACTTATCTAAGAGTTATGGAGGGTGAAGAGGTAAGAGGCAATGTTCTCATTAGAAGGGACAGCATATGTCTGGTAAATAATGAAAGGTAAGTCTATTCAGGAATGAAAGTAGATGCCTGAGACAAGGAAAACAAAGGAAGCAACCATGACTGCTTAAGCAAAGGAAAAGGAAAAAAACTGTCCTACTATGAGCACCTCGAATGTACAGAAAAAGCACCTACTCTGTGCTGGGCACAATGCCAGATGCAAGCACCCAGGAAAACATTAGATTTATTTCTTTATTCAACCCAACAACTGCCTATGGATCCACTGATGTTCTCCCTGACCAAGCTGAGGGAAAGTAACTTTACAAAATCACCCTCTAAGGAAAGAACAAGAGAGCTTACATTCAAAGTCCTGGTAAACTATTTCTTATTGATGCTCAGTTCTCTCATTTACTTTATTTTAACAAGCAAGGTGCCATTTGGGTAGAAAGACATTAGCCTGAAACACCCTCAATCAATGCTACTCTTGGATGTTCATGAGATTGTCTGATAGAATCATTAAAAGAGGAGGCAAAGATATTTAACCTCTATTTAATAATTATTCCTGGATTTGACCTTAGACTCACAAGCTGGGGATGTTGCTCTAAATAAGCGTTTTACAAATCACTTGGAAATGTAATACTATAAGTAGTTACATTGTGGAGATCAGGAATATACACACCTCCAGAATAAATGAAAAACTGTCTCCTAATGTTATGTAAATGAGGATGGTTATTGGATAAACTCTCTAGGGACAGAGTTTTACACAGATCCAGGAAGTGCTGGATCTCAAACCACCACAATGGAAATAGAGATTCTGGGCCCTAAGAAAACCGGGTTAGACGTTACACACGGTAACTCTGGTAATGACAAAGGCAGGCTTTGAATAAAACTGGTCCATAAACTGCAAGAAGGGAAGATGCAGTATTTCTAAATTAACATACTCTTTTACATAGCATGAATTTCAATATGTATGCACAGCTAAATTAATAAACCGTATGCTACAGTGGGCATCTGACTCCTTTATATACTTCTGTATGAATCCATATGACATCTGACTCCTTCATATAGTTCTGTATGTTCAACTCCAAGGTGACTCCTACTTCTCTACAGGATCTTCTCACTGGAAAAGTTGCAACCTGCACTTTCTATTAAGAGCTGCTCTGTATTCTACAATTCATGGGAATAAGTTGTGTAAAGAAGTGGAAAACTTACCCAGGTCTACCCATCAGGCAGATCTTGCCCCGCCAACCAGACAATCTGATAAAGCTGCCTAAGTTTGAATAGCATTTAACCATCCTGCTAACGAGGAATCTGGTCCACAGAGATCTGTAATCTAAGTAACTCAACAGTATGGGCATAAATGGTATTACCAGAACAGAGCCCCATCTGCCTCACACTAAAGACTGTGACATTAAACCATGTAGGTATCCCAAGATGTGGGACCTACCCATAACCACAGCATAGCCTGGCCTCAGTGAAAAACTACCCCTTGAGCACATACACAGTATTGCTAAGCTCATAATGAGCAGAACTCCAGGCTATATTATACTCAGTGTTGAAGAAGACCCAGGACTGGCCCAGGTTTGAGGCCCCCACCGCCCTAGGCTACAGGCCACTGCTTCTGTGGACTAGCAGGTATCCTGTCCCCTGGCAGCTACCTCCTTCCCAAATGTCAAGGCTCTCTAGCATCTACCTACAAACAGAGCCAGGAGTTCTCTGAGACCTCACCTTAGGAAGCAGAAGGTTAGTGAGCTCTGGGATGCTCGTTTCACAGATGTGCAGGGCAGATTAACTGCCACTCCACAAGGATCTCACATCTCCCTTCTACATGCATCACCCTTCTGGTGGCCTCCACAATCTGCTCTGACACACATAGCATCAGCCCTTCCTGGTAACCTCACTCCCTTCCTTCATCCTCCTCTACCTCCTAAATATGGGTTCCCATAGCAACATTGAGCATCCCATATCTGTAGTGCCAGCCTCTTTGGCTAAAGAGCTCAAACCATCCAACCTGAGTAGAAGCCTAAGAAAATTTAAACACCAACTCCCAACTATCCTCTGCCAGGCCAGGCAGTTACCCGTCTTGCACACACACTCCTCTCCTCTCCCCATAGCTCTGTCCAGGAATTCCTTTCCTGTCTAAAAGGAGCCACCTCATGTTTAACATCAGCCTCCAAAATGGCAGTCATGCCATCTGACTCCATCCCTCCAATCTGTCCTGCCTCCAGCTGCCAATATCACAGTCCTCCAAGGACCCCCACAGGTCCTGTGAGATAATGTCATAGCACCCCTTTGCCTAGCAAGAACTCTGCTGTTGTTTTTTTCCCAGTCACTTGGAACAAATCACACAGACACACATGTTTCCATGGTCTCACCTATTCTCTTGATGTGAGAACATTTAGAATGCTGTCATAGTCACTCTCAGGCTCCAACCACAGCTCCTCTTCCAAGAATTTGTTCTTACATTGCTCCCTCAAAGACTAAATGCTCAACCTCTGTCTTCATGGCAGCATGGAAAGAAGTGAATAGGCTGAGCATCAGGCCTTGCTTTGCCAAATGCTACAGATGAGTTACTCCAATCTTCTGTACCTCCATTACCTCATCTGTAAAATGGGATAGTAACATTCTACTAAGGGGAAGATCAAGTTTTCTTATGGTTTCTACTTCTATTGCCCAGTCCCTACTGAAGACTCTTTTTCAGAAAACCTCCCTCTGATGACTGCTACCTGACGAGATGAGCCCAAGGATGACCTACATATATGCATACAGAAACATATACATAGACACACACACAGAGAGAGAGAGAGAGAGAGAGAGAGAGAGAGAGAAAGAGAGAGAGAGAGAAGGAGAGAGAGATGAACACACACAAACACCCCTCCCTAAGATAATGACAGTGAGTCTAATGGTATATATTTCTTTGCATCAAAGGAATTCTAGAATCTAACTGACCCTTGAGAAATGTCTAGGGGTCAGGGGTCACTCTGGGATTTCTCCTGAAGTCTGAACTATTCCTCATTCAAAGTCTGCTGCAAGAGAGTCCACTCTCAGCTAAATGACTACCTTACATAGTTGTGATGAATAATCAGTCTTCATTTGCATGCAAAGCACATGGAAGATGGACTGCCATGAGGACTGGCCCACCGTAAGGACTAGCCAAAGCCACCACACCACAGTTATCCAGCTCAGTTTACACCAACAGCTATATGCTTCACCTCCCCTTGGTGACTATGAGTCCCTTAAAACTAGAAACCATGGCTTCCAAATCCATGTAAACCCTGTGTCCTGCCACTGGGTGTGAAGCTGCAGACTCTGGTTTGGGGTTCTATGGCTATAACAAGCCACATCAGAGCCCTTGACTTTAGTTCCCACAGACTTCTTTCTCGGTCCTCCCTAGGAACAAACAGTATTACTTAATCACTGTCTGATCCCCTGTGCCCCTTGAAAGTCTGCAGGTGGAAAGCAATTGCTTCTGCCCAGAACCCGAGAGGCCGGATGGTGTAAGGTTTGGCATAAGAGGCTATGCCTACCCTAGCCCAGGAAAAGAAGAAAGGCTGAAGTCCTCCACCTCTGTCCAGAGGAAGCCCACTGCCTCTACTGTTGAGAAGAACAGTATCACCTGCCTATATCAGTATGTGGTGGACAGGACAACCACTGAGGTAGCTGCCCTAGAACAGACTCCAAAACAAGGAGGATGTGAAGACTGAAATAAGCTCCCTTGTACAGAGACAATAAGTCCACATAAGCAGTGGACTAACAGCTCTTTTATTATTATTATTATTATTATTATTATTATTATTATTATTATTCATTATTCATTATGAGTTTCATAACATGTGCCCCAGTCCCGCTCACCCTCCCAACCCCTCATATAACCACCTTCACCATTGCAAAAATAACACACACCAATAAAAACAAAGCATAGAAAACATCTCATCGCCGAAGCTGTAGTATGCCACAGTGTGTCCCACAGTATATCTCTCTTCCACACATCTTCAGTTGAAAATGTTCATTGCGATGAATCATTGCTCTGGTTCAAGATCTCTGGCTTCGATGATCCTATCAATATTGGATCCTCATCAAGACTCCTCCTGGTTAACCTGTTGCTGCCTTGTGTTATGGAGACCCTGAATCTTTGGAACAACAGGACTGGCTCTTTCATGTGTCCCAACCATTCATATACAAGGATATAGATATTGGTTTGGGCCAATTCAGAGGCCTGGATCTGGGCCCGGGTGGTAGCTAAGCTGCCCTCCGGCTCCCCCTTATCCAGCACTGTTCCAGCTAGGCCACCCCATGCTTCCATAGGCAGGAGGCAGAGTCAGCTCTCCTGCTCAAATGCCCTCAGGTGGCAGGGTCACCTGCACCTATGCCTCCAAAGACAGATCCACTGTGCCACCCAGTCAAGGTTCAGGGCCCATTCTCCCAAGTGCTACAGCCTATGAAGAGCTGAGCCGGCTCTCCTGCCCTCACTCTCTGGTAGCTGGCTCATTTGTGACTTTACATCAGGACCAGCTCTACAGTGTTGCCAGGTGAGGGGCAGGACTTGCTCTTTCAAGTGCTACAGCCAGTGAGGGTGTTTCTCTGTAGCCACAGATGTCCTTGAACTCACCTTGTAGACTAGGCTGGCCTCAAATTCACATTGATTCTCCTATCTCTGCCTCCCAAGTGCTAGGACTAAAAGCGTGTGCCACCAAGTCCAGAACACTAACAAATGTTAAAGAAACACCCACTATTAACTGCAAAGTATGAATTGCTTGGCTCTGAGTTGTACAATGGGAAGGGCACTGAAAGAAAACTCACATAGGCATCTGAAAGAGACCCAGAGACTGGAGTGACCACCTGAATACCTACAGTGCTCAGAGTCTACACAGATCATTTGAACAGGTCAGTATACGATGGTTTAACACACATCTTATCCTCAAGTTGTGTTTTAATAGGAAATGAGCTTGAAAAGCATCCAACATCACAAGACTGCCTAAATAAAGGACGAATGGTACCATATTGTATTTGACCAATCTGCTATTATAAGGAATACTTTGCAGCACTTAGAAATAAAAATATAAATGAACATATGTTTATAGGAAAGTCTTTGATGATATATTGTGATATAAAAAATCAAATTATAGAAAAACTATAAATAGTTCCACATATATACATAAAATTTGCTAGAAGGATAAAATGCAGGTCAGCAAACTGAAGCTACAGAGCCTGTTTTAGGAATGGAGTTTTATTAGTCTATAATCCACAGTTTGTTATTTACTAACTGCATGTGGCTACTACAGTGTTCAGTAACCGTGACAGAAATTATATGTATGGCAAACCACATATAGAATTTGATTTTTTAAAAAATTAAGAGTTTTCAATCTTTAATCTAGAGGATGTCAAATGTTCATTGTGCTTACTTCAAAGCACAAAGAGATAGCTCGCTTTGTTTAGGGGTGTTTTGTTTGTTTTGTTTTGTTGGCAGTGTTAGGGAATGAACCCTCAGTATCATGCATGCATATGCCAAACTCCATTTTTACACTATGACTACATATACGGATATTTTCTCTGCCATGATGATATGCAGTCTTCTAACAAGTTTTGAAAACAATCCATTTGCATATTAATAATAAAAATGATTTCACACACATATATATGAAGATGCCATGATTAAATCCATTAGTTTGTTAACTTAAAAATTAGTTAAATAATAATAACCTCATCAATATTCATGAAAGTATAGCTGAGAATGGAGTTTTGGAAAGTCAGCAACTTTCTCAGTGTTCATATTAATCCCCAGCCTGCTCACTCTGACCCAAAGACTTTCTCAAGACAAATATGATTCTCGGTATCAAGTAAGTGATGATGAAAAGACTCCCATCTCCTCTCCTGACTATGCAGGACAAAGATCCCTCCATGAGAAGTATCATCATAAACCAACAAGACATCTTCAAGAAAGTCGTCCTACATGAAATGCAACCCTCCAAAGGTGAGAGGGATCAGACAGCAAGTGACTCCTGAACCCACTGTGCCTAGGCTCCACCTGCTAGATGGGTATTGAACTGCTTCAATTCTCCCTGCACTACCGACAGAGAAGCTGAGGTCCAGTCATGCTGGAGTCATAAATTAAACCTGGCATTCCCCGAAACTCCTATGGGTCCTCTGCTGCCTCCCCTCAATGTCCTTCTAGCTCCTGCTTTTCTCTCTTGGATCCCAGATGCCTCTGCCAATCAAAAGGCTCCCATTTCCACAGTCTGGCTATTTTGTGCCTCCACACATTTACAATCACACTCCCCTTTGCACAAAAAGTCCATTCTCACCCAGGCCACCTGGCAGATTTCTACTCATTCTTTCAAAGAAAGGTCACACACTAAAAATTCACCCACTAGCCATATGAAGCTCACAGATGTATTTCTCAGCCCCATGTGGCATTGTGAAAATAAGGACATTTTATATTTAAAAATTTAGATTTCCAATCCTTCCAGACCAAGCAGAAGATCTAGTAACACTCATCCCACATCCCCATGTGGCAATCACGGGCTGTCTGAGGAGCAGCTGTTCTCTTCTCATTGATGTGTGTTTCCCAGTGGGTCATGGGCACAAATGCCATCACCTAGCCTCCCCTACAGGCTGATGGAGATCTTTCTGTGATTGCTACCTTTGCCTTAAAGCTTCTGACTTTTAGTGTACTCCCTGGCGCAGCAAAAGTACCTGAAAATGGGTTAGAATTGAGTACTCCTATACCTGGTCCCAGATCTACTGAATGTTACAGCAATCTTCCCATAGTATTCTGGACAGCCTGAGCCCTGAACTGGTGTTCTTCCCACCTACCTTCAACTTCAGTCCCAGCAAAGCTCACTTTGACAAAGCTCATGTTGCTCTTCTGTTGGGTGCTCTCCAGACTGTCTTGCTATCTGATAAGATCCTTCTGAGCAGAGCTATTTCTGATTCCGCCTTCCCCAGTGCCTAGCAGAGAGCTAGCCCATGAAAGATCAAGGGCTTCTGACAAAGTACTAACATCCTTAGTGACGATCTGTGCTCCCCCAAGTTAGAGAAGAGTAACAAGGCAGCCCTAGCCCTCAGTGGAGGCATTGATCGTGGCAAGAATCAAATGCTAGCAGCTCCAGAAGTAGACGCACTTCTGCAGAAGATGAAGTAATTTCTACTCACAGCATCTGCTAATCGCTCAAGATCTATCTAGATGTGTGGGGCTATAGAATGAAAGGTGTTATTAATCGTATGGGCTGGAAGGCAGTTCTGAACAGCAGCCCTCCTTCCTAACAATGCCTTCTCTCGAATGTTAATCCCTTGCCATTATTTTAAATTCTTCAAGTGCTAGAGAAGTCATGTAGGTTGTTTTCCTGAATAGTCACTCAGCTGACAAGCATTTTCTAATTGACAGAGCATGCTGAAAAGACAGATTAGAGAGAAGGGAGAGCTGTATTAAGATGGTGCTGTTGCCCACACACAGCAGGAGGATAAATTGACTGAAATGTAAGATTCTGAAGAGAAGTTGTTCTTCAACAGGCCCATCCCTTCAGCCCTTTCCTGGAGAGAATTCAGGGAGGTTCTACTACAGGTGGCTCCCATCAAGAGAGTTGGCTCTCCTCCCAACAGTCTCAAGACGAAACTGAGGAGTGAAAGGCAGTAGCAGTAATTCAGCTGCTCAAATATGTCTGAAACATCACAATAGACTATGTGCCAGAGAACTCCTTCTTATCTGTTGGGAACTGCCCCCATTTTCCAGGGAGAATACAGAAATGTGTCCAAGTCCACACTCCCTGTGATGACAGGGCTACAGTCAAGTCTAAGTTCGCCTGCTTGGGAAGTTCTGTGCGTTCTTTCTTAATCAAGCTACCTCCTCCCCTTATATGAAATATGCCATAGGGAGGCTGCAGAGTGGCTCAGATGGAGAAGTCCCTAAGCCACACAGCACAGCCCTCCAGTGAGGGCTAAAGTGTCACCGAGGGTGTCCTGTGGGCCACTGTCACTCCTGCCCTGATGCTCTTGGAGCTGAAAGTCCTCCAGGTTGGATCCCACTATCAATCAACCCTCCTTTAGTACCACAGGGAGCCGATGGACTCCCCCACCACCGCCCTCAAAGCACACGCGCTTTGAACAGCTAATGAGGCATGCTGGATGGCTGCACTGCCTAATGTTTGCAGCTTTCCTGGGGTGAGATAATGCCACCGACGAGGAAGTGTACACTGAGCCATCCCAAGCACTGATAAGGTGTTAATAAACCTTAGCAAATGCTGATTAGAGCTGGCTCTGGCAGCACAGAGCTGTGCTCCTTCCACACAGGCAGGAGGCCGGCCAATTAAACTTGGGGAACTTCTCACGTTGGAAGTATTCCCAGGATGGCAGTGGAGTAAATGCATCCCCAGCACCCTCAAGGTGCACACAGGCCAGACTAAGCCGGGTCGACAAGCTGCACCTTAGCACCAAAGGACAATATGAACATGAAACACTCTGTAGACCTCACCGACAGGGCCAAAGACTACCAACACCCCCTCCCATCCCCAGATAATCTGTAGACATCGGGTTTACTTTAAATGTTATCATACATATCTTTATAGCTGATATAAAGACTCTGGGGGATAAAATGTTTCAAAATAGACAAGGGGGAATATCAGGTGCTAGATGTCCCCAGCCAGGGTGTCTATCACTCAGCTCTCCTGCCATGGTTCCAGAGCCTGCATTGAGATCTTATCTCACCCAGAAGTGCAAGGAGCCTATGCTCTTCTCTGAAGATGGTACTCAGTTTATAAGAGCATGTCCTGGGACACAAAAGCTTAACCCTTTGCCCCAAATTAACTCACTACCATTCCTAGCCCAGATTTCACACTTGGACCAGGCAAAGCCAGAGCTCAGCTGAGCACCAGCTATAGGCCTCACATAATCATGGTCTCACTTGAGCTTCTCCCAGAACACCCCAGGCTCTGCAAGGCTCTGCCAGACTCTGCATCTAAAGGACAAAACTTACAAGGACAAAGGAGAGGGTATGACAGAAAGCACTTTTGAACACCATTATATTTCAGGTTCTATCTTACAAATGTCCCACTACCCAATCTAGAAACTTCCCTAGGCAAGCCCCTGTATGAGGGATAGAAAGATGTCACCATTCACAAATAAAGAAACTGAAGCTCTGGGCAGGAAATGACTTGGCCATGGTCACACAATCCCTCAACAGCAAAGGTATGATTCTATCCAGGTCTGGCTGACAGTGAAGTCACAGCAAATATGGTCCCACAGCACACTGCAACCCATCCTTCCTCATGCTTATCAGGAGCAATGGATGTGAGGTCAGACAAAGAGAGAATGGCGTTTAATAAGCCACAGATCTGAGGCTGAAAGCTAGCAGGCCAGCGGGAAACCTGGTAAGCTTCCTTCACACTCAAATAGCTATTCTGTGCTTTCCTGTGGTTCCCAGGGTGGGGGGAGTTGGGGGGCATATCTTGTACATATTACTCAGCAAGGAGTGGACCACTTGATACCACTCTGATTTCCAATTATAAAGCACACCCAATATTTTAATTTCAAATGTGTATTTCACTGGTCAACAGATTGAGGCAAATATTCCCACATCAGGCCCCTGCCTAAGCAAGCTAGCAGCTTCAATAAAGGTGAAGATGTCCTGCCGGGCAGGGGCAGTGGCTGCTGATACTGTCACATGTCTTCTCACTTAATTAAAATGAACGACTTGATGAACATCTCGGGGAGGCAGCGTGCTCTGACAGGGTCACCTGAGGACATTGCCATTCTGAAGAAGGGAGATGCCCTAACCCCAGCCGAAATGAACCAAGAGACAAGTGTGCCACCATTGCTGGGCAAGCAGTACCTACTGTCTGGTGCCCTGTAGCTGAAAGGCAGAGGCTGTGAGCAGGGTTGGGAGTGGGAGGGGTTCCCTTCCCCCCCACACTCACTCACTAAGCTACTCTACCTACTGTTCCCTTCCCTGGGGTTCAGCACTGTCTCTCAGGGCTACCTTCAGAAATGTCAATCTGCTCTTCAGTCCTTTCCCCAGCATGATGTGCCTTGACAATTTCCTGAAGATGCCACAAGGAGGAGCAAAGTGTGCAGACAGCTGGAGAAGGCAGGGCTGTGGAAGATAGGGACAGAAACATGAAGGATGGGTGCTTACAACCCTAATGAGAGCTGCACTCGGGAGCAAGAATCCACTCATCTGAGACAAGTCAACAGAACACCTCCCCTCCCACCACAGACTGCGAAGGGCAGCATGACGGGTAAGCAAAAGCATACCTGAGGCTTGAGGGAGCTGAGAAAGTCATGGCTGCTGTGAGCAACAGAGATGCAGTCAGGAATACCTCCATCCTTGGCACAGTGATCAGCCAAGAGACCTCTTCAGAAAGACTGTGCTGAACTTTTTCCCATGGTAAAAATAGTTGAAGTGACTGGGCGAGGGCACCTAAGCAGCATCTTCATTTCCCATGAGTCAGAGTGTTCCTTTCTGCCTCTATGGAGGCCTTGTAGAGACAAAAGGTCATCCATGGTGCATATGACCCAGAAAGCCCAGCTGAGTAGCAGGCAGATGAGAGGGATCTGGCCACCGGATCCTGATCACGGTGACACACGGAAGCCCCAGCCACTGTGGGTTTTGATATGGTGCCTATGGAAAGCACTAAGCTTATAGAAGAAAGACAGGTGTCCACGGAAAGAGCTGCAGCTGCTGAGTCAGCTGTAGAATCACCTCCCAGAAGGCATGCAGACTGGAAAGGCAACTGTGAGCGAGTATTGTTATTTATCCTTCCTACATACCCAGCTTACTTCCTTCATTTGTCTCTGGTTCAGAAACATTTTCAGAAGTTCTGTGCAAGCTACACTAAATGGAGAAGTCATGGGCAGGCATGGGGCTGGAAAAAAGGCTCTAGATGTTGGCAGAGCATGTACCAGCATCAGAAACCAAAGCAATTACTATCCCAGGAGTGGAGAGAGGCAGTGTGGGCTCCGCCCTGTACTGAAGAGTCTCCTGCAAAGACCAAATCTTTTGCAAAGGAGACTATTTCCTAAGGCTGTAAGTGCTTACATTAAGATAATCATCTCACATGTTGGCCTGGGACCTCAACCCTTATTCACACAGACACATAAGAATCCTTCAGTCTCGTCTTGACCCCAGGAGACCTCAGCAGCTAATGCAGAGGAACCAGTTGAAAGGTTGGTTGACTGCAAAGAGTCTCATCATCTGGGGGCCTTCCCTAAAGCCTGCTGCTAGATGTATCCCTGGGATCCATTTCTAGACATTACTCTACCCTCAAGCTGGCATAAGGCCAGTAAATACAAAATCTTGAGGTGCCTTCTGGGACTGCAACTGGAAGTTTAAGGTGAACTTCTGGCTTCATTTAGCTTGTGTGAACATATTAAAGCATTTTGAATGATTTAAAAATTGCAAGAAAATGGCTGAGAATTCAACTCAAATACAGAACAGATACACACACACACACACACACACACACACACAGAAACACAGACACACACACACCACCACACTCAGGGCTGGCTAGATATGCCCAACCTGTATGAAGAGGCTGTGCAGGACTAGTAGAGAACCAATCTCAACCCCCTAGAAGAATGGGGAGATTCCTAGTGTGGATGTCTGTGTTACATGAACGCCCTAAGTTCAAGTGTTACACTGGTGGCACATGGATCTGACCTAGCTCTGCCAACAGTGTTGCAGAAGCTCAGCCACACCCTACCTGCTCTGAGCTTCAGTTTTCACCATGAGTCTGGACAAACTCTACCATCTCAGAGGATACTAGTTTTCTACTACAACAGAGCACAAGATGCCCAAAAGCTGCTCATTCAAATACATGATCAGTAAACGCAGCCCTTGTCTTTAAATCCAAGCAATTTCCTCATTCCATTCCAAGCCTTTTTGCACTAAACCCATGAGCCTCTGTTTGACTTAAGAAAGATTGATACTTTCTTGTTACACGGTAAAATGGACATTTCCAGCGCACATACTAGTGAACACAAGGCCTACAACCATCGTACTGGGGAGCCATGGTGACTATCCCAAAGAAGCTCATGGATTCTGGGAGAGACCAAAATTTAAGATGAAACCTGGTCCTGGAGTGGAAAGCCCAGACTGCCAATCAGGGAGCTGGGTAGATTATGAAAGAAGTGGTCAGAAATGAATTCCTAGAGGACAGTTCAGCACCTGAGGGAATGCTGAGGGAAAGAAAAGAATAGTAAGATGAAAGTGACCAGAAGATGGAGACACCTACAGGAAGCCAGGAACAAGGGGATGGATGAGGGTAGGAGCCTGGGTCAACTGATGTGGCCATATATATGATGTGATGTAGATGGGAGAAGGCACAAGGGAAGGGGGGGGGGGTGATGGAGAAAGTACAGGCTGCATTCCAAAGAGCTGGAAGAGAAAAAAATTATTCCAGGGCAGTTGGGGACACCATTAGAGGGATCATGCAGAAAAATGGCAAGGTGAGTTTTATATTTTAGACATTTAAGTTTATGACACTGTCTAGCCATGATCCATACCTCAACCACCTTCCCTCTATGGAAATCTATGATGACTTGGACAAAGATGAGAATGGTAAACTAAGATTTATCACTAACCACGGAACAGATGTGTGGAGAAACGTGGAGGATTTGTAATACCTACAGAGCTAAAGGCAGACTCATGGGGAGGCCGTGCAGCTCCATTTGTCAGGTCACTAGGTGTTTTTCCTCAGACAATAACAAGGTTTTCCTCATTTTAGTCAAAGGAGTCAATAGCTACTCTGTCAATCTGTTTTTATTCTGTTGAATAAAGAAATATAGGCATGTTTGGAGAAATAGAGGCATGTTTGGAGAAATACAAATATGTTTTAAGTAGTACAGGTCATTAAAGATAACACTCTGCACATAAAAATAACACAAATCCAGATTAGCAAGGAATGTAATGACCTGTAGAATCCAAAATGACATAAAATGTAAAGCAAAAAGAAACAACAAGAAAACAAAAAAAATGTAAAAGAAAATGTCAGAAGTAATATCAAATATATGGCTTAGGATGATAAGCATAAATTAAATAAGTCCTCAAACTAAGTCACAGACACAAGCCAGCCCGATGTCAATCTATGCTCCCACACCTGAAAGACAGTGGCTGAGAACTGGTCTCCCCTTGTTGTACATGTGTGTGGCATTGCTGCTGTCATCATTCCAAATTAGGTCATGGTCTCAGACATCAGTCTACTCCAGGGAGACACTGTAGCCCCTTTGCTAAGATATGAAAACACATAACGCACGGGTCTCTGCTTCACACACAACTGCAGCCTAGGGAAAATACATGCCAGCAGCTAGGCGGCACAGAGGGGAAATTCAAAGCTTCTAGACTCTGTTGTATCATCTATATAAACCAAAGTCACACTTTGCAAACATCAAGAGAAAATGTTAAGACTTTCCAGTAACTTTTATCCAGGTGGTGGCTTTTTGAGTCTTCAGAATAAAGACTAGAGAACAACTTTCATTTACATTTCTAGTTCATAACTTCTAGATAATCAAAAAAGAACCCTTTGATCATTGAGGGGAGTTAGAAGGTTACATTAATGCCCTGCCCCAGATATTTTAATAAGTGAAATAAATTCTCGTTAAAATAATTATCAAAATGCAGACCTTAAGCAAAGAAACAGACTGATGGAACTGAGTGATTCTGCACTCATACTTAGCTCCAGACAGCACAGAGACCCATGCTGCCTCTCAGCTGCACACAGCTGGGGGAGAAGTGAGACACTGCGTCCTGCACAAAGGGCCATGATATAGGAGACAGTGCCTTCTTCCCAGTGTCCTGCCTCTGAATGTCCACCCCAGCCACAGTGCCTTGCCTAGTAGGTATCTTAGGTTATGTGGCAAACAGAGGTGATCTCTTATTGCCTCTTCTGTAACAGTCTAGGAAGATAAGGGAGCCTGATCCCTGCCCTGCTCTGGCACAGTGAGGATACTCAGGCCTCAACTGAGCTCCAGGTCACAATATGGCTCTACTCAAAGGCCATCTTGAACTGACTCCAGCACCAAGAAACAGTATCACTCAGGACCTGGACAAAAGAACATAGACTGTCCACCAGGCTGACATCATGAGAGCCTTGCTCAAGGAGGTATGGACAATCAGGTCAGCAGCACATAGGCTCTGGACCAAATAAGTGCACCAGCTCCAACCTCTCATCCCTACAACAAAGAGGAATGCAGAGGACATGCCTATTCTTCTTCTGGGCACAAGTGGCCAAGAATTCAAGTGCCCAGCCTGCCTGTACATCCATTCCTTGCCAAACCATTATTTTCCCTTCAGTCCCAGAAAATCACACCACTTCAGAGAAATGTACAAGTCATCACAGTTTCATTGTGAAAAAGTCGAAAGCTTTTTGTGCTCAAAAGAGCACAGAGAGCAAAGGGAGGTGAGGGGTAGTCAAACCTGATCTCCACTTGAAGAGAATAGGAGGATGGGCTCTGCCTGCCTTTGAGTGGATGAAATAAATGGAGGATATGTGACTGCTGGAGGGAAGGGGAAGTGAATATTAATACGTGGTTGAGTGAGTACATGGGTGAATACAGTGTGTTAAGTGTGTGAATGAATCACTGGGAATGAGGGATTGCATGGGTGAACAGCTAACATTGCAGAACACATGGAATCAATGTCTGAATGCATAATGAACATGTGAGCACTAGCCTCTGTGTGGCATTTATACTGTGAGCCACTGCCTCAGTTCGTCTACTGTGGTCACCACAAAAGTCATTTATTGGGTCCCCACTCCACCCAGACACTCAGTCCCAACAGCAGCAATTGCAACTTGGCACAGACTGTGCTGTTCCAGGAACACTCCCAAGAATTCATATGTTGGAGTGCCGACCCCTGCTACATTAGATGACAGAATCTTATTGAACATAAAGCCTTTTCCTTTTTTCACTCTTCTCCACTGTTTAAATTTTATTAGCATCTGTCTGTTGATGAAAATGATGAATTTCATTCTGACATTTTCCTACACATATGTCATAAACTTGAACCATTCTCCCCATTACCCTCTTTCATCTCCATCCTCAGACTTCTCCTAGTCTCCTTCTTCTTCCCAAATAATCTCCCTTCTTCCCTCAAATGAGAAAGAGCATAAGATATTTGCTTGTGAAGAAGCTAGGTCAGATCACATAATGTGATCTTCAGTTCCACCCAGTTTTCCACAGATGCCATAATTTTGTTGATCTTTTGGGCAAGTAACCATCCATTGCACTACATCTTCTTCATCTATTCATTTGTTGAATGAATATTAGACTGTTCCATGACTAGAACAATGTAAAAGGTGATGCTGTAAATACATATGTAGAGTGTGGGTCTCTCTGTGGAATGCTAACTTAGATTCCCTCACATTTCCCCATGGGAGTGGTATAGTTAGATCATATGGTATCTCTGATTTTATTTTCTTGATAAATGTATATAGAAACTTAACATAAATAATTTAGTTAAAATGATGTCATCCACCAGGAGAACATGGCTCACAGAATCAACTATACTCAGGGCCCATACGGTCTCAGAAAGACTGAAGCAGCCATCACAGAGACTCATAGGTCTGTGTCAGGTCCTCTGCTTACAAATTATGGTTGTTTAGCATGAAATTTTGGTGGCACTCCTAACAGTGGGAGTGGATTCTTCTCTGACTCTTTTGCCTGCTCTTAGGACCCTTTTCCTCCTAGTGGGTTGCCTCTAGTCTTGCTTGATATGAGGTTTGTGCCTAGTTGTAACTTGTTGTGTCATGTCTGCTTGGTATCCCTGGGAAGCCTGCTCTTTTCTGAAGGGAAATAGAGGAGCAGTGGATCTGGGAGAGCAGAGAGATGGGGAAGGACTGGGAAGAGTGGTGGAAGAGGAGGCTGCAGTTGGGATGTACTGTAGGAGAAAAGAATAAATTTTAAAAGAGAGGTCACCTTAAAAACATTAAGGTGGAACTTGTTTCCATTTGGTAGTGTCTTTCACAAAGCACAGGGCTAGAAAAACAGAGAAAGAGTGCTGGAATGAAAACAGAGATTAGAAAGATTTTTCAAAAGATGAAGCTAAATATTAGATGCCAGCAGAGGGCTGGGACATCTATCCCTTGTGGCTCTTATAAAGACTCAAGACTGCAATACCCCAACTTTGGACTTCCAGCCCCGATAACAGACATCAAATTTCTGCTGTGTGATTCACCTCCTTGGTGGTACTAACAGCTTCCCTGGTAAAGGACCACAGGCTACTGTAAAGTTACCCTACCCTTACCAGATACTACTAACGGTTGTCATCTTCCACAAAATGCAAACAACTTGTTTGGAAACAGGTTCTCAAGGTAAAGACAGATAGCTGGAAGTTCCTCATGCAGACCACAGTGGACTTCTCTATTCATAGACAAATAAAGGAAACACAGCCCCGTGAGGCTTGTTAGCATGATAGCTACTAGACAAACATAAAAGATGATTAAAAGTTCTCATCTCCACAGCTTCTGGGGCAGGCAGAAGCAACACAAGTTCTGGGACAGACCCAGTTTCTGACTCCAGACATCCGGGCACCTTCCCTGAGGAGAGGTATCCACCCAAGAGGGCTCTGCCTGCAGAAACAGGTGAAGGAGCCATCTTGGGTCCCGGATCCCTCAGAGAGAAGTCTGCACAGGTCACCTCACAGACTGTGAAGGGTGAGTGAGCAGACTGCAGAAGCTACACAGCTTCTGGGACAGATCCCATTTCAGGGTACCGACATCCAGGCACCTTCCCCACTGGAAGAAAGGTGTCCACCTGGGAGAGCTCTGCCTGCAGAAGCAGGTGAGAGAGCCATCTTGTGTCTTGGGTTCCTTGGAGACCAGTTTGCATAGGTGAGCACACAGACTTCAGAGGCAACCCATCTTCGGGGACAGGCTCTGTTTCGGGCCTTCATCTTCAGTCAGGAGGCAGGTCTGAAGGCCAGACCTCTGTGCACCCTCCCAGCAAGAGAACATGCCTGAAGAGAATACTGGGACCATTGAGACTCAGAAGAGAGCTGGACTCCCAGGATAGCTGACAGAGGCTAACAGAATCACAGGAGGAAAAGGCTCCAGCCAGAGACAACTATAACAACTAACACCAGAGATTACCAGGTAACGAAGGCAAACATAAGAATATAACCAACAGAAACCAAGACCACTCACCATCATCCGAACCCAGCACTCCCACCTCAGCCAGTCCTGGATACCCCAATACACCCGAAAAGCAAGATTCAGATTCGAAATCATATCTCATGATGCTAGTAGAGGACCTTAAGAAGTGCATTAATAACTCACTTAAAGAAATACAGGAGAACACTGCTAAACAGGTAGAAGCCCTTAAAGAATCACAGGAAAACACTGCTAAACAGGTAGAAGTCCTTAAAGAGAAAACACAAAATCCCTTAAAGAATTACAGGAAAACACAACTAAAAAGGTGATGGAATTAAACAAAACCATCCAAGAACTAAAAAGGGAAGTAGAAACAATAAAGAAAACCCAAAGGGAGACAACTCTGGAGACAGAAACCCTAGGAAAAAAATCAGGAAAAATGCATGTGAGCATCAGCAACAGAATACAGGAGATGGAAGAAAGAATCTCAGGTGCAGAAGATTCTGTAGAGAACATGTGCACAACAAGCAAAGAAAATGCAAAATGCAAAAAGATCCTGACTCAAAACATCCAGGAAATCCAGGACACAATGAGAAAACAAAACCTACAGATGATAGGGGTAGATGAAAATGAAGATTTTCAACTTAAAGGGCTGGCAAATATCTTCAACAAAATTATAGAAGAAAACTTATCAAACCTAAAGAAAGAGATGCCCATGAACATACAAAAGCCTACAGAACTCCAAATAGACTAGACCAGAAAAAATTCCTCCCAACACATAATAATCAGAACAATGAATGCACTAAATAAAGACAGAATATTAAACGCAGTAAGGGAAAACGGTCATGTAACATATAAAGGCAGACCTATTAGAATTACACCAGACTTCTCACCAGAGACTATGAAAGCCAGAAGATCCTGGACAGATGTTATGCAGACCCTAAGAGAACACAAATGCCAGCTCAGGCTGCTATGCCCAGCAAAACTCTCAATTACCATAGACGGAGAAACCAAAGTATTCCAGGACAACACCAAATTCACACAATATCTTTCCATGAATCCATTCCTTCAAAGGATAATAACGGGTAAACACCAACACAAGGAAGGAGACTACACCATAGAAAAAACAAGAAAGTAATCCTTTAACAAACCGAAAAGAAGACAGCCACAACAACAGAATCCCAACCTTAACAACAAAAGTAACAGGAAGCAACACTTTTCTTTAATTTCTCTTAACATCAATGGACTCAATTCCCCAATAAAAATACATAGACTAATAGACTGGCTACAAACAGGACCCAAAATTTTGCTGCTTACAGGAAACCCACCTCAGGGAAAAAGACAGACACTACATCAGACTGAAAGGTAGGAAAACAATTTTCAAGCAAATGGTCCAAAGAAACAAGCTGGAGTAGCCATTCTAATATCAAATAAAATTGACTTTCAATCCAAAGTTATCAAAAAAGACAAGGAGGGGGCACTTCATACTCATTAAAGGTAAAATCAACCAAGATGAACTCTCAATTCTGAATATCTATGCTCTGAATACAAGGGCAGCCACATTAAAGAAACAGTAGTAAAGCTCAAAGCACACATTGCACCTCATACAATAATAGTGGGAGACTCCAACCCCCCACTCTCACCAATGGACAGATCCTGGAAACAGAAAATAAACAGAGACACATGGACACTAACAGAAGTTATGAAACAAATGGATTTAATAGATATCTACAGAACATTTTATTCTAAAACAAAGGATATACCTTTTTCTCAGTACCACATGGTACCTCCTCCAAAATTGACCATAAAATTGATCACAAAACAGGCCTCCACGGATACAAAAATATTGAAATTATCCCATGCATCCTAACTGACCACCATGGACTAAGGCTGATCTTCAATAACAACATACATAATAGAAAGCCAACATTTACGTGGAAACTGAACAACACTCTACTCAATGACTCCTTGATCAAGGATGAAATAGAGAAAGAAATTAAAGACTTTCTAGAGTTTAATGAAAATGAAGCCACAACATACCCAAACTTATGGGACACAATGAAGGCAGTCCTAAGAGGAAAACATATATCCCTGAGTACCTCCAAAAAGAAACTAGAGAGAACATCCACTAGGATCCTGACAGCACACCTAGAAGGTCTGGAACTAAAGGAAGCAAATTCACCCAAGAGAAGTAGACAGCAGTAAATAATCAAACTCAGGGCTAAAACCAACCAAGTGGAAACAAAAAGAACTATTCAAAGAATCAACCAAACCAGGATCTGGTTCTTTGAGAAAATCAACAAGATAGATAAACCCTTAACCAGGCTAACTAGATAGCACAGGGACAGTATTCTAATTAACAAAATCAGAAATGCAAAATGAGACATAACAACAGAACCTTGGGAAATCCAAAACATCAGTAGATCCTACTACAAAAATCTATACACGACTAAACTAGAAAACCTAGATGAAATGGACAACTTCCTAGACAGATACCAGGTAGCAAAGTTAAATCAGGATCAGATTAACAATCTAAACAGTCCCATTTCCCCTAAAGAAATAGAAGCAGTCATCAATAGTAACCCAATTAAAAAAAAAAAATGCCAGGACCAGATGGGTTTAGTGCAGAGTTCTATCAGACCTTCAAAGAAGACCTAATTCCAACTCTCCTCAACCTATTCCACAAAATAGAAACAGAAGGTACTCTAGCCAATTCGTTCTATGAAGCCACAATTACTCTGATACCTAAACCACATAAAGATCCAACAAAGAAAGAGAACTTCAGACCAATTTTCCTTATGAATATCGATACAAAAATACTCAATAAAACCCTTGCAAACCGAATCCAAGAACACATCAGAACAATCATCCATCACAAACAAGTAAGCTTCATCCCAGGGATGCAGGGATGGTTTAATATTTGGAAATCCATCAACGTAATCCACTATATAAACAAACTCAAAGACAAAAATCACATGATCATCTCATTAGATGTTGAGAAAGCATTTGACAAAATCCAACACCCCTTCATGATAAAAGTCATGGAAAGATCAGGAAATCAAGGCCCATACATGAACATAATAAAAGCAATAAACAGCAAACCAGTAGACAACATCAAACTAAATGGAGAGAAACTCAAATCACTCCCACTAAAATCAGGGACTAGACAAGGCTGCCCACTTTCTCCCTATCTATTCAATATATTACTTGAAGTCCTGGCCAGAGCAATTCGACAACAAAAGGAGATCAAGGGGATACAAATTGGAAAGGAAGAAGTCAAAATATCACTATTTGCAGATGATAGGATAGTATATATAAGTAACCCTAAAAATTCCACCAGAGAACTCCTAAACCTGATAAACAGCTTCAGTGCAGTAGCTGGATATAAAATTAACTCAATCAATAGCCTTTCTCTACACTAAGGATAAACAGGCTGAGAAAGAATTTAAGGAAACAACACTCTTCAAATTAGTCACAAGTAAAATAAAATACCTTAGTGTGACTCTAAGAAAGTGAAAGATCTGTATGACAAGAACTTCAAGTCTCTGGAAAAAATTGAAGAAGATGTCATAAGATGGAAAGATCTCCCATGTGCATGGAATGGCAGGATTAATATAGTCAAAATGGCTATTATGCGGAAAGAAATCTACCGATTCAGTGCAATCCCCATCAAAATTCCAACTCAATTCTTCACTGAGTTAGAAAGGGCAATTTGCAAATTCATCTGGAATGATAAAAAAACCTAGGATAGCAAAAACTATTCTCAACAATAAAAGAATCTCTGGTGGAATCACCATGCCTGACCTCAAGCTGTACTACAGAGCAATTGTGATAAAAACTGCATGGTACTGGTACAGCAACAGACATGTAGATCAATGGAATAGAATTAAAACCCAGAAATGAATCCACATACCTATGGTCACTTGATCTTTGACAAAGGGGCTAAAAACCATCCAGTGGAAAAAAGACAGCATGTTCAACAAATGGTGCTGGCACAACTGGTGGTTATCATGTAGAAGAATGCAAATTGGTCCATTCTTATCTCCTTGTACAAAGCTCGAGTCTAAGTGGATCAAAGTCCTCCACATAAAACCAGAGACAATGAAATTTATAGAGGAAAAAGTGGGGAAAAGCCTCGAAGATATGAACACTGGGGAAAAATTCCTAAAAAGAACAGCAGTGGCTTGTGCTATAAGATCAAGAATTGACAAATGGGACCTTATAAAATTGCAAAGCTTCTGTAAGGCAAAAGACACTGTCAATAATACAAAAAGGCCACCAACAGATTGGGAAAGGATTTTTACCAATCCTAAATCAGATCGGAGACTAATATCCAATATATACAAAATGCTCAACAAGCTGGACTCCAGAAAATGCAATAACCCCATAAAAATGGGGTATAGAACTAAACAAAGAATTCTCAACTGAGGAATACCAAATGGCTGAGAAGTACCTGAAAAAATGTTCAACATTCTTAATCATCAGGGAAATGCAAATCAAAACAACCTTGAGATTCCCCATCACACCAGTCAGAATGGCTAAGATCAAAATTCAGGAGACAGAAGATGCTGGTGAGGATGTGCAGAAAGAGGAACACTCCTCCATTGCTGGTGGGATTACAAGCTTGTACAACCACTCTGGAAGTCAGTCTGGTGGTTCCTCAGAAAATTGGACATAGTACTACTGGAAGATCCACCAATATATATCCTGGGCATATACCCAGAAAATGTTCTAACTGGTAATAAGCACACATGCTCCACTATGTTCACAGCAGCCTTATTTATAATAGCCAGAAGCTGGAAAGTACCCAGATGTCCCTCAACAGAGGAAAGGATACAGAAAATGTGGTACATTTACACAATGGAGTATTACTCTGCTATTAAAAATAATGAATTTATGAAATTCTTGGGCAAGTGGATATATCTGGAGGATATCATCCTTAGTGAGGTAACCCAATCACAAAAAAAGTCACTAGATATGCACTCACTGATAAGTGCATATTAGCCCAGAAACTTAGAATACCCAAGATACAATTTGCAAAACACAATAAAATCAAGAAGAAGGAAGAACAGTGTGTGGATACTTCATTTCTCCTTAGAATTGGGAACAAAATACCCATGAAAGTAGTTACAGAGAAAAAGTTTGGAGCTAAGATTAAAGGATGGACTAACCAGAGACTATCCCACCCGGGGATCCATCCCATAATCAGTCACCAAACCCAGACGCTATTGCATATGCCATCAAGAGTTTGCTGAAGTGACCCTGATATAGCTGTCTCATATGAGGCTATGCCAGTGCCTGGCAAATACAGAAGTGGATGCTCACAGTCATCTATAGGATGGAACACAGGGCCCCCAATGGAGGAGCTAGTTAAAGTACCCAAGCCAAAGGGGTCTGCAACCCTATACTTGGAACAACAATATGAACTAACCAACACCCCTAGAGCTCATGTTTCTTGCAGCATATATAGCAGAAGATGGTCTAGTCGGCCATCATTGGGAAGAGAGGCCCCTTGGTATTGCAAACTTTATATGCCCCAATACAGGGGAACGCCAGGGCCAAGAAGTTGGAGTGGGTTGGTATGGGAGCAGGGTGGGGGAGGGTATAGGGGACTTTCAGGATATCATTTGAAATGTAAATTAAGATAATATCTAATAAAAAAGTGGGAAAAAAAGTTGTCATCTCAAGGTGGGCAGGGTTAAATAAGTCTATCATGGTGATAAGGGTATATACATACAGTGTTTCACATCACAGCATCTAAGAAGCAGAGAGAAGGACAATGAAAGGACCAGGGCTTCATGTTCTGAATGACCTAATTCCTCCAAGTAGGCCCAACCTTTTTACTTTTAACATGTCCCCATAAAGTTATATGTCTATCAATAAGAGATAAATACATTGGTTACACCAGAGTCTTCATGATCTTAGTGACTTTGGGGACCACCTCACAGACATACTCAGAGGTTCGATTTTCTAATTATTAAGTAGGTCTATCCCAACCTAAGCAAGCTGACAATCAGAATGCACCATCATGCCAGTGATGTAGCAGAATGTCAAAGGACCCACATGTGAAGGGTTTCATGGAGCATCTGGAAATGGATGCCTCAGCGTCCCCCACATGTTGTAACTTCTGGAGTCTATCTCTCTCCCATAGAACCAAGAATGTTGCTGTGAGCATTCCTATGTCCTGCTCTAGGCTTGGCAACTAATCTGTGTCTAGTAAGGTACTGGTGAAGGAGGAAAGCAAGGAGTAACTTATGAAAAAGGAAAGAGTCTCCTAATACTAGCCTCAGCTTCTTTTCACATCATGTTATCACCCACTGCAAGCTGAATGAAGGGTGACATTGAGTGGTGTGTAAATAGACATCTTTAATTGCTATATATTTATTTTAATTAATTCCAATTAAGGGAATATTCACCGCCACTATATCCAATCCCTGATTTCATGGAAACTGTTACTAAGGAGGAGGCTATAATAAAAAGGAAAATTGTCCAAGCCTGGTGACACACCATGAAGCCCCCTAACTTACAAACGAAGGCAAGAAAACCAAGGGTTCAAGACCGAGTGTCAGCTATGTAGTACATGCAAACAGGTAATACATGAGACTTCCTACAGAGTGACTTAATGAAAACGGCTGGGTGGCTCTGGCCAGTGATTCACTGTTGTTGGAGGAAGGTGTCTTTCCCCATCCTGATGGGTCCCTGTATGGCTTTCTGAGGATATATACTTTGAAGTGCATAGGAAGCAGACATCACAGGAGCAAGGAAACAAAAACAAAAGAAAACAAAACCCTAGCCTCAGAAACACACCTCTGCATGAGCCAGATCATGGACACTGGACATCAGAGATTACTGAATAAAATTGGTCAGTCCTACAAAACAAATAGAAACTCATATAGGCCAACATGGAGCCTGACCTCTTTAATGTTCAAAGGTTCTCCATTTCGGGACAAACATGAGTCCAGCAATATCTGACATGTTGCAATAGTTCTCACATCTCTCCCCAGCCAGGCTTGATCCTACGTACCTACAGGCATCTCCAAGGAAATACCTAGGGGTAGATTTCCAACTCTGAGATTGAAAGGGGGCTATGATCACACAGCGCTTCTTTCCCAGAGGCCAAGAGGCAATGACAACTCTAAGGATGTGCTTAACAAAGCTCTGGGACAGCTTCAATGGACACCACCATCGATCTGCTCTTACCTGAGTCTTTTGCCTCCTTGTGCTCTCACACTAAAACACACAACCTGCTTCTCCATTGCAAAGACTGCAAAGGGTAAAATTTGTAAACTGGAAATGTCCTCCTGTAGAAAATCAGCAGCTGACTACCTGAGCACAGACATGGGCAGCATAAATCCCTAATACCTGCAGCAGCTTCTATATACACTGCTCCCTGATCTATAATCCAACTACCTCCCCATTCTCTCTGTCCTTTAAATCAGGGCTCACAATTTTTCCCTTTAAAGCCATCATGTTCTTCAAATACTCATGCCATGTCCTCTCTCTCCCCTGAATCCCTAAAGGAGGGTATACATAGGATCGAAGAAGAAACGCTAAACACATTCTTCAACACTGTCTCCTGCATGACTGACCAAGCCTCAGACACAATTCAAGGCTCATGGCTAGATGAGATACAGGAGAAAATATAAGGGTTCAAGAGAGACAAAGATATTTTCCATTTCTGCCTTCCCCAAAGAGCTGGACACCCTGGCCTTACAATTCAAACCATAGGCACTGTGTGAATGTTTAGTGGCAGAGAGAGAAGCCATAGCAACTCTCACTTATGCAAGCATGTTTGGCAGCATCCATGAACCTATCCCTGTGCCTAGATATGCATTATGTTCAGTTCTGTCCCCAAGCTCAACAGATACAGAGAAGCATCTAGAACCTACCTGTCTCGGACAACACAAGCCACCATGAAACAAGGCATCAGCCCAGTAGCTGCTCGCTTGATCTCTGGCAGGCAGGGATTCTTCCTTGGCGTTTGGAACCTCTGCTTTAGATCTTGAAAGAGTCGGTGGGAATGTACCCAGAAACTTTTTGACAACCCCATCTTCAACCTCAACCATACTTAACCAAGAGTAAGACACTACTGAAACCTCTTGTTGAAATGCTACATCCTATGTTGGCAGGTGGCCTGCTGGGACTGATCACCTTTAAGCACAGTTCTAGGAAGGAACTTCTCAAGTTAGCTTCCTCATTTCCAACAGAGGTTCAACAACATTCCAGGCCTGAAGGCAAAATCCACCTGCAAGTTGCTCAGGCTCTGTACTGCCTTCTCTTTTTCTCTAGGGCATCAAGACTCAAATCAAATTTAAGGGCATGAGATGATGGCCTAGAGGGAGTGAGACATCCATCAAACAAGAGAGGAGAGGAAGCCAGGGTGATCTTCATAGCCCACTATCTGAAACAAAAGCTCCATAAAGTGAAGACAATGGGACAGCCCAGGGGCCATTTCCTGGTTCCAATCACAGATGGCCTTGACCAAGTCATTCAGAAATTCAGAGCCTATGTCTTCCGCTAAACTGTTTTTCATAACCTACCTTCCTGTTTGGAGCTGCTAAAGCTAAGAGGTATAGAAGTACCTGCCACTCTTGACAAATGTGTCACCTCCCCGTTGACCTCACTGTAATGGAGAATTAACTTCCACTCTTTTTGAAGTGTGTGTCCCTTCTTTTCTGGAACCTGGCTGATCTCCCTGCCAGTGGGTATGGTGGCCTGCAAAATGAGAGGCAGCCAGCAAAGGCATCTGAAAGGAGCAGCAGGAGAGCAAGGAAAAACTCAAGGGGAGCAGTTCCCAAAGTCCAAGTGAGAAGACACAATCAGCAAGGGCAAAGGCTGAAGAATAGCAAGCAATGAAGCAGAAAGAATGACTGACGGCCTTAACAGAGCGGCTCCAGCGGGATTGTCGGTAGGATGGTCGGCAATGAAAGGTGTCTAAGTTTAGGTCTTCAGAAGCAAACTCTGAGAGAAACCCTTTAGGAAACACTTTAGGAAACACACAGGGGTGACTGCAGTTCCCTTCAGCTGGAAAATGAAAGTTATGACACACAGCCAGCCGTGGAACAGGGATGGGTCATCCATATCCCGCCCCCAATCCATCTTTGAGTGGCGGCCACTCCCAGTCTTCCCACATTCAAGCCTGCTAAGTCAGGCAGAACTAAGGCTTGGGAACATGCATGTAGGCAGTCCAGGCATTGACAGAGGTGAATGTGAGGCCCAGGCATTGCCAACATCTGCTTCAGAAGTGTTCGGTGAGGGAATAGGAAGAGATGGCACCTTTGGTTTTTGGTTTTTGTTTGTTTTTTGTTTGTTTGGTTGGTTGGTTGGTTGGTTGGGGTTCTGTTTTTGTTTTTTTGTTTTTGTTTTTTACCTGTTGCTGTATTAAATTCTTTGACAAGAGCAACTCAGGGGAGAATGAGTTTACTGTGTCTCACATGTCAGGTCTATCACTGTAATAAGTCATAGTGGCCACAGCTTGAGACAGATGTTACATTATATCTGTAATCAAGAAGCAGAGAGCAATAAATGCACATGTGCTACTGTTCAACTCAATGTCTCGATAACTATAATCTGTAGAATCAGCTGCCTGGGAACTGGCACTACCATGAAGTATGCAAGTCAATTGGACAATCTCCCACAGACATGCAAGAGACCCATCATTGAGATGATGGTATCTTTTGTCAAGCTAACTATAAAACTGACCACAGAGGGGGTGAAAACATGAAGTGTGGATAACTATATCAGAGTTTTGCTTAAAGGAAAGGCCAAAAATGGGAGTCAAGACATGGGCTGAATCGAGAGCAAGCGAGTCAGAGAATTAGAACATGTCAATAAAGAGTTATAGAAAGATGGGAGGTGCTGAAGCATGTTCATACCTACTGAAGAGTTTCCTCCTGCAGTGTGAGACAGGGACTGGCTTCCAGCATCCTTTGGAGACAGCACAAAGGCCTTGATGCAGAAAACTGGGGTAGAAGAGATACTAGTAGCTACTAGTGATAGAAGCCAGTGAGTGTGACAACAGACACAGGAATCGGCTGTCCTTCTTGTTCCCATTCCCTCGTTACACTTAAAAAGCCAGATATTTATGTCTATAGCAGCTTCATTCAAAGACACCAATTGACACTTGGAAGCTAGCCAAATGTCCTTCACTAGGTGAACAGAAAAATTGTGGTACATTCAGACAATGGAATATTATTCAGTACTAAGAAGAAATGGACAATCAAGCCATGAAATCGCACAGAGAGATATGATATGCTTCTGCTGAGCAAAGGAAGCCAAGCTGACAAGGCCATAAACCATATGACTACTGATACATGGCAATCTAGAAAATGAAAAACCATGCAGACAATCTAAAACCATAGCTGCCCAGGGTGTGGAGAGGTAGAGAGATGAACGGAAAACTGCAGAGCACTCTGGTGGAGGCTGTAATGGGAGACACATGCTGATAGAGATGTATCCATGCCCAGAGAATGGACACACAAGATTGAACCCTCATGTAAACTATATGCTTAAACTATATGCTCAGTGACTAACAACCCATCAATACAGGCCACCAAGCTTACCTCGGTGATGTGAGGTATTAATAACGAGAGAAACAAGAAAAGACAGAGGGACACATGGACCTCTCCATACTTTCTACAAACCCAAAATTGCTCTAAAAGCAAAGCCTGCCTACTTGTAAAGCAAATTTAACAGAAGATCAGGTAATATTAAGTAGAGATTCATTATGGAGATCTTGGTAGAGGGAACACATGGCACCAAGTGCCCAGGAGAATATGTCAGGTGGCACTGAGGGCTAATAACAATGATCAGGCAGGGAGTGGGGGATGAATCCTGAGGCCAACCAAGCTATACCCAGGCTCATTTTCCTCCAGCCATTTTCAAGTACCAGTTATAGCTGCAGGCATGGAGGAGTCAGTGGACTCAGCCAGGCTCAAGGCTCCCTAGACAAGCATGCTTCCCCACACCATCTCATCTGCATCGCCACAACAGCTTCTAACTAATCCCCAGACTCTAACCCATTGTTAGTGTTTCTACCAAAGAAGGCTGCAAAGGAAACTCATCCCAGTGTGGCCCAGTCAGCATCTCTTCTGGTGTCATTGCCTACAGGATGGAATATTGCAACTGTACATAATGCAAAGAAACCTATTTGCCACCCAGGCCTGACCTGGCTCACCAGTGACATCTTCCCACCTCTGTCTCCCTCCTGACTCCCTACCATACAGTACGTCCCTACCCTGGGCTCTGTGTCCTAGTACATATTATTACTTCTACTCATATTTTCCTTCCTTCTCTACTAAACCCGGTGCCAATGGTCCCTGTCTGAAGGACAGATTCTTGCATTAGTGAGGGGCACTGGGGGGACTTGCCTGCCTCTCTGCCCCACTAGACCAGGAATGCAGAGAATAAGAGATGCCATGTTGGTGTCTTGACACCACACCTAGCACCAAGCCAAATACATAGTAGGCACTCAGCAACATTTGTGAAGTGACTGAGCGAAAGGGCAAATATAAGTGGATTCAAATGTCACCTAGCCCAGCTGCCAGCTGAACTGGAAATTGAAAACAGGATTTTCTTCCTCCTTTGAACACTATATTTTTATGCAGTCATTTCTAAAGTATCTCTTGCTGGGAGAAGCTCTCTCTGAGAGCAGCAAAGGGGGGCTATCATGGGGAGTGAGAGACAGCAGAAGGAACTGTCCCTGAGTGTGTTTACACTGCCCCATTAGTGGCATAATGCATACTTCCATGAGGACACAGCCAGGTAGGGCACAGAGGTGTTTTGCAGTGCTGGGCCACAGTAGACTCTTTGCACAGTAATGAGGCATAGTCAGTGTTTTGCACAGGTCTGAGGCACAGGAGACATTTGCACATTGCAGAAGCATAATGGTGGTTTGTATAATGCTGAGACACAGTAGGTGTTTGGCACAGTGCAGAGAACAGTAGGGGGCTTGTACAGTGCTGCATTTCAGTAGCAATTTGCACAGTGCGGAGGCATCTGTACAGGGCTGAAGCAGAGTAAAAGTAAGTGGTTTGAACAGTGCCGAGACATAGTAGGTGTCTTGCATGGTGCTGAGCACAGTAGGTGGCTTGCATGGTGCTGAGCACAGTAGGTGGCTTGCATGGTGCTGAGCACAGTAGGTGTCTTGTACAGTGCTGAGTCTCAGAAGCAGTTTGCACAGTGCTGAGGTACAGTAGGCCCTCAGCTTCTGCCTATTCACTCTTCCTCATGAGTGAGGGCCTTCCTATCAAGAATGTGTTCCTTAAATCTTCCTTCTGAAGCAGACATTGCCCCAGATGATAAGGACAGCTACAACTTATATTGCTTTTTCAAGTGATAGTAAAAGGCCATCCTCCCTCCATATCCAGTCTCCTGGCTATTCTGAGAAATGAAGGAGCTGTCACTAAATCACAGGGAATATAAGTTATGTCATTATCTTCGCCCCTGGGAAGAAGATGATAAATCTGCCACCATTAGCTTCAGGAAGCCAGTCACCTTGGGCAGCACCGCCAGTGACCTCCTGTGAGCACGCACCTGGTGTACAGCTGTCTACCTGAGTCGGCTCCAGCACAGACCACTTTCTGACTGAGCCTCTATTGATGTGCTTTTGCATTTACAACACTACACCAGTAGTGCAGAGTTCCCAAGGATGCTCGCCAGCAGTGCCAGGCAGTGGCCAGGTTGCTCATCTCTGAATTTGGAGCCCTGATGTTTGAGTCTTTACTCCACCCACATGCCCTGAGTACCTCCTGAAGTCAGGCCCTGGAGAGGCCAAGAAGAGAAGTGTTGAATATTTACAAAGTGCTCCACTGGACATTCAGAACTATAAGGGAGATGTGTGCACATATCATACAATCAAGTACAGGAGGTTGAGAAAGCACAAAGGACAGGCACCTGGGCACCCACAGGTGCACACAGTATATAGGCGGGAGAATGCAGCTCCAAGATCTCTACTGATCACATGTTTGGGAATGAGTCAAGGTTAATCCTGATATTTTCTGACTCTCCCTGCTTCCATCGTGGCCTCCATGCAGGGCAATGCGCAGCATCCTGACTCTTCCTTCCTACTTCTTTCCCTGCTCTGTGCACCAAGTCCCATGGAACGTCTTTCAAACTCTCAGACTTGCCGATGTCTTTGAAGTTCAGGGCTTTGCACTTTTTATTCCTTCCACCCAGAGTGCATGCCCCTGATTTTACAGAGCTGGTTTGTGCTCATGCTTGAGACCTCAGCTCAGCCACCACCCAGCTCCAAAACATTCTCTTGTCATTCTCGACTGCACCCTATGCTCACTGTCTGCACAGAATCATATCTCTGCACAGCTACATTGCTATTTTTCAGATATCCGGGGATAGATAGATAGATAGATAGATAGATAGATAGATAGATAGATAGATACAGTGTTCTGCCTGCATGTGTGCCTGAAGGCCAGAAGAGGGCACCAGATCTCATTATAGATGGTTGTGAGCCACCATGTGGTTGCTGAGAATTGAACTCAGGACCTCTGGGACAGCAGCCTGTGCTCTTAACAACAGAGCCATTGCTCTAGCCCTCAAATATTTGTTTTGAGTCTCTCCTTCTACAAGCATATAGTTCCACTAAGACCTAATCTTGTCTTACATTTTTGGTTTAACTCTAAATTCAATACTAGCCACATAAACATCAAAGTATAGAAGAGAGAATCCTTATGCACTGTTAATAGGTGTGTAGATTGATATGGCCGATCTGGAAATCAACATATAGGCTCCTCAAAAAACTATAAATAGAACAGCCACATGACCCATCTCTACCACTATTGAACATAAACCCTTAGAAGACTCTATATCCTACTACAGATACATTCATATGTCATTATTCATTACTGTGTTATTCACAATAGTCAGAAAATGGAACTGATGAACAGATAAAGAAAATATGGTATTTATACATAATAGGATGCTATTCAACTTAGAAAAAATAAAGTTATGAAATTGTCCAGAAGATGAACAAAACTGGAAAATGATTCAGAGTAAGGTAACCTGGGCTCAAAAGAAAAGTTATGTTTTTCTCGCCCATGTGCCAGATCTAAGCTATGAATTATTGCAATAGTATGATGAACTTGGAGTTTGTATGAAGACCAGAATGACAGACAGGGGTCCTTAAAAGGAAGGAGTGTGAGGAAGACCTTAAGGAATAACAGTATAATATAAGTGATATTACAATGGAGGTGAGAGTAGTGGGTGCAAAGGGCTAAGGGGAATCATATGGGAGAGCAGGACATGGGGTAGGAAGGAACTATATGAAAAAGCCATATGGAAGCCTAATGTTTATAAGTAGAAAAAAAGGTTGAATGGAGGTACCCTGCATGCTGAGACAATGTTCCTCCCAGAAGACGTAAGTATTAGACAAATACTCCTATGCCAGATCTAGGCTATCTCCCTACACACTGTTGGTCAGAGAGTTTGAGAGTCCCCCAGGACAATATAGCTTACTGTTCTTAGTTCCCCACCACAAATTAATAGTAAGTAATACTCTATTGCTGAAGACACCACAAACGTTAGCCACAAGACATGGGGAAAAAAACTCAATGTGGAATGGAAATGAACGCTTCCTCCTGTCTGATTAGCTTTCACAGTGCAAGTAGGTGCTAGGAAGACTGCAAAGGGAGAAAGATCATCAGCTGCCTTGTCCAGATATGAACCCTGTGAGTTACAATGACAACTGATGTAGCAAGGTACGCATGCCCGCGCACATTGGTGAAATAATGGCTTTAAAGTTATGGGAGTGACCATCGTCTGGCTCCCAACTTCCCTGCATCAAGTCCAATTTGTATTGTGTGTGTGACTATTCAAGGACCACTCCACATGCGTGTTACTATAAATCTGGTCAAGTGCTGGTGGCTGTAGAGATCATAGACCCTAGCATAGAACTGACAACTATTACTGTTTTGCTGAATGAAGATGTTCCCAAACTGCCTTCTTAATACTGTGGTATTTACACATTAGTAGTACTCTCTTCACCAGAGAAGCTTCTTATTTAAACATGTTAATTATTAAACATGTTAATGCAGAGACTTGTAACTTATCAAAGTGCTGAGAACAGGGGATAATGGAGTACTCAGCCTTAAATAAGTCACCTATACCACACCCTGCAAAGCCTGGGGAACATCATAGAAGAGGAGGCAGGAAGCATGGACAAGCCAGGAGAGGTGTGTAGAAAAGGACGTCTTCTGAGCATGACATAGCCATTGCGCACATGAAAGCATCTACAAGACCTGTGCAAGACTGGGCCTTTCAACATTTTATCATGAAACAGGAAGAGTCTATAAAGCCTCACCATTCCCCAAGGCATCATTGATTTGGTGGCTTGGGGAAGAGCTATCACTTTCCTCAGTGCTGTAACCACTGCTGAATGACACACGCTTCAGTAAATACCTTCTGACCACCCACATCAAGCAATCCTAAGTAAACTCAGTGAGTCACATAACAAAAAAGACATGCAAGTAGGAAAAGCTGGAAAGACGAAGAGTCTCAACAGAAGGAGTGGGTGTGGAAGAAGGTAATGGAGGGTAAAAATAACTAAGATCCATTATATCCATGCATGAAACCGTCAACGAGTAAATAATGATTTCAATGCATTTGTAGATAGGTAAACATGTGAAGGCCATCTGCATATCCTGAGCATCACAAGGTATGTTAGCTCTCTTGTACCCACTGGATCCCTGAAGAAGAAGCAAAGGGATCTGAACTTAGAAGTACTCTCTCTACCTTTATTGATAAATGCAGTGAGACAGTAAGTCAGATAAAATCTCAGCATAGGGTAGAAGACAAAGTCCCACCCCTGTTGAGGAACTAGTAGCATTTCATAGCTACTACAAGGGGAAGGGCTTTTCTTTAAGGGGAGGCCTCACACCCAAGAGTATGCAGGCAATACAAATTGAACTTGATGCAGGGAAGTTGGGAGCCAGAGCCAGAACCAGGGCCAGAGAGCAAGAGAGAGAATGATGCTGGGTAGGTAAGAATGAAGGAGTAGAGGTCTGGAATGAGATTGGGGTAAATATGATCAAAACACATTGTAGAGCTTCTCAAAAAATTAAAATAAAAAAACACTATGTTTTAAAAATGAAAGTGAGACAGGGAAACAGTCCCAGAGTCCACAATCAAGCAGAGGCCCTTGCTTAACAATCATGGCTATCTGAGGGTTCTGCAAAGTCCATGGGTAGTCACAAAAACAGGTTGTACAGGTATGTGCATGTATGTGTAGGAGCGGATCTGTGTGTGTGTGTGTGTGTGTGTGTGTGTGTGTGTGTGTGTGTGTGTTAGTACCTATACCAAGTTCCTGGATAGAGCTGTATTCTGTTAGTCCAGGAACTTGGGGAAGATAAGGAACTTGGTCTTTTCCCACACCTTGTGATGCTCAGGATATGCCCTGAAGTGGAGTGCCAGGAATATTTTGCTGAAATGTGAAGTCTAAAAGTATGCACACTGTAAACTATTACTATTTAACTTCCTTGGCTTTTCTGTATTCGTAGACCAGGGGAATGAACACATCTGAGTCTCTGAAGATTTAATTAGCTGCAGTTTGAAAATAGAAAATAAATTTAAATGCATAGGGGAAAACAATACAAGCTTTTTCTTCCTCCGTGGTTATACATGCCTTCAGTCCATACCACCTGTAGCCTGCCTACTGTGTCCAGCTTTATATTAGGAGATGGAGCCTGTTTCTGTATACATGTTCACCAGTGATCTCTGTAAGATTTTTATGTCTGAGTAATAATGGCTATGTACAGCTGAGTATTTGGGGATCTCAGTGAGTGGTGTCTGTGTGTGTGTGTGTGTGTGTGTGTGTGTCTGTGTGTCTGTGTGTCTGTATGTGTGTCTGTGTGTTTCTTGCCTCTATCCCCAAAGTATAAAATCCTGTGGGACACTAGCAAAGTCAGCTCTTTCTGTCTTCTTTACTGGCCACTTTCCTGAGTATCTCGAATAGACAAATAACTTTTATGTTTATGCTAGGAAAGCTCAGGGCTCACTTTCAGGGATTCCTATCCAGTGGACCTTCATAATCACAGAACAAGCAGAACAGCTGAGACAGGACAGGGAGACAGCTTCCACTTGCCCTCCACACCTGCCCCGTACCTCTTGATCATCTGAATCACTGGCCCCGTGTGAAAAGGTGTGCTACTTGTCATATTCTAGGGACTGCTAAAAGATAGTGCAGCCTGCAGCCCCTGGGCAGGCCTGTGCAGACTAGCCTTCCCCACCCCCACTGTCCTTCAATTCATGCAGGGCACGTACTGTGGGCAGCACAGAAGAAGCAACTGTCTGCCAAGGCCCTGACACTGGCTGCCTCTGTCCTCACCAACAACCACGGACTGTTCCAGCCCTACCAACACTTCCGTAGCTTTGTCTCTGCTTAAAGGCACAAGCTTGCTCCACCAGTTAATGAAGCACCTTCTCTCCCACAATTCCTAAATTTCCCCAGAGCCAAATGTAAAGTGTATACAATTGCACAGCACACAGTTTGATAAAAGAAAGCTTACATCTTTAATAATTCTCAATGAAAGAACATCCTGTGAAGGAATTGCCTAATTAAAAGACAACAATGGGATAAAAAGCAAATAAAAAGGGAGAGACGGAGAGGGAGAGAATGAGATCACAAGTGTTAATGTAGAACTAAATAAATATCCTCCACTTGAGATCCCTTAAACACTTTCTTAGAAGCCAGATTTACTTGTTAAGCATTCAAATGAATTCTATCTTTAAACATGCTTGAAAAATGAGCAACTGTTGACTAATTTTGTATCTCTGTGCTTAAAGAATGAGGGATGTGGCCAAGAGAGTGTGGGGATTGCTGTTCTAGATCTGGAGTTGCTAGAAGGATGCCGGCTTAGGGAAGCGCTGTCCCAGCCTAGCAGAGAACAGAGAGCAGAACCTGCTTCTGGAGAAATAATATTTTGTTCTAGTAGTACGACCTCAAGCCCCAAGGCCTTAAGGCAACAGTGTAAAAAAATGAAAGCAGAACAGCCACTAGGAACCATGGGACCTTAAATAATGACATCATGACAAAGGCAATGACATCATGAGTTTCCTTTCAGTGTCAGGTATTTCATAGTTGAAGACTCTGCAACCCAGAAACATCAAAAGTTCACAGCATGATAGGAAAGCCTCAGGTAATGCCTACTTTACTCCAGCCCTAGCTCCAGGAAAGGCCACCAAAACAAGACTTGGATACAATGATCACGTTACTCTGGTGTCTAGCCAGACACTTCAGGGCATAGTGGTTTGGCTTCACTCACACTCACAAAGCCCAAATGGAAAGCCTAGAATTTCCAGTTCAACCAGGCTGAAATAGAGTGCTCATTGCATGTGATGGGTGTTGTCTGAAAAGTCCTCATATAGATGAGAACACTCATCTCTACCCAGAAATACAGAGATCGCATGGACACACATACTCTTACAGCCGAGTGTGAAATACTCCCAAATGTGCCCCAGCAAAAACAAGAAGCCCTACCCCCAGCCCTAGCCCTCAGCAGAATTCCAGGGAACAGCCTAGATGTCTACCCTGATGTCATAATTATGAGAAAACAACTTGATTTTCCAGACAGCACTAGAAGAATTTGCTAAAATATAAGTTAGAAATAAGTAAAATGCAGAATTTGAAATGTCCCCAAGATATTCAGGTTTCAAATAAACATCATTATTCACATTAAGAACCAGAAGAAGCTCAAGCTGAATGGGAAAAGAAAAGACAACCAATAGATTTGAACAAGGAAGAGAGATGTGTTCACATTCTGACAACCATTTATAAGCAGGGATCATTAAAAGAAAATCCTTCAACAAGCAATTGCCAATATGTTTGAGCCAAAAGACAACAGAAACTTCAACAGAAGGTCAAGAATCAAAAGGAAATTTGTTGACTGAAAAATATAACAATATAAGACTCGGTGCAGGGGGTGGGGCATGAGGCCTGGAGGCAAGGGCCAATGAACTAGAAGATCTAATAGTAGAGGCTACCCAATCTGAAGAACAGGGAGAAATAGATTGTAAATGAACCATAGCTACTTTAAGAATCTAACACTGACATCAGAGTCACAGAAAAGGAGGAGAGGAAGGATGGAGCTGAAAAAGTACTTGAAGAAACAATGGCCTGCTTAGTTTGCAAAAGATGTAAAACTACAGATTCGGGAAGCTTTCACGAATAGAAAAAACCCAAAGAAACATATAGGCAAGTATTTGATAAAATAAAGACAGAGAAAAATCCTGAACGCATCAAGAGATTGCTTACAATAACAATTGGAATGGCCAACTATTTCTCATCAGAACCACCAAGGTCATATGTAGGTGACCCGATATTTCCCATGAGGAAGTGACATGACATTTTCCATAGGGATGACAATAGCATTTTCCAACATTTTTTTAGGAAAAGACATGCAATCTGGGATCATAAATTCAATGAAAAATATCCTGTAAAAAATGATGGAAAAATAAAGACATTCACACATGAAGACTTTCAGAATTTGGTGTCAGGAGGCTCAACCTAAAGAGAGGTTTCAGGTAGTACTCGAAACAGAAAGGAAATTGTCAAGTAAGGTGCCTAGAAATAGCACAAAGGAGGAAAGAATGTGGTAAGAAATAATAAGGGTAAGTATTATATACTTTCATTCTCTGCTTAGAGTTGCTAAATTTCGCTTAACAATTGAAAGAAAATTATAACACTGTCTGGTATGTTCTACACATAAGTGCAATAAATATTTAAGACAATTATATATAGGCAAGGGAGAAAGACAAAAGTAAGCTTTCTGTGCTTCTCTTGAACTGGTAAAATGATAATGAGCAGACAATAATGAGACTGCATGCATGGGTGGATGGGTATGTGGGTGCATGGGTGCGTGGGTACATATGTGAGGGCTCAAGTTGGGGAAAAATACTTCAAAGGCTAGACAAAGAAGTTCACTAAGCAACATTATAGATAAATCAAAATGGAATTCTAAATAATGTTCAAGTTACTCAGAAAAAAAGTCAAGAAAAATAAACATACAGCACAGAGATCAACTGGAGTCAATAAATGGAATGAAAGGTACAGAGGCATAAGAGACAGCTCAGTCAATAAAGAGCTCGCCCTGCAAGCATGAACACCTGAGTTCTACTCCCAAAACCCATGTTTAAAAGGAGCTGGGCATGATGGCACATACTTGTAATTCTAATGTTGAGGAAGTAGAGGCAGGAAGGTCCCTGGGGCTCACTAGCTACCTACACCCCAGATTGCCCAGCCTCCCCAGGCATACCTACAGAAACACACACTCACACACACACACACACACACACACACCAAAACGATGGCAGAGATAAGCTTGAATACGTCAACAAGGACAAATGGCCAACTATACACTACTAAGCCGCACTCAAAAGAAAAAAAAAAATCTCAGCTTGTTATAGGAATATTTTTCTAATGAACAATAAAGAAGTTGAAAGTAAAGTAATGGGGAAAAAACAGACTGAACTCAGAAATCAAGACTTGCCCATTAACATCAGATAAAGAATACTTGAGAGCAAAGGAAATTGCCAGAGACAAAAAAGGAATGACAGAAAATCATCAAGAACATAATGCCTACCAATTCCATCAGCCAACAGCATCTAATACACACTTGTGAACATTTCACTCAAAAAAACAAAATGTGCATTCTGTTCAACTGTCAGATCCTGTTTGAAATCTTGGGCTTTTACAGACTGTGTCCTGTGATCACGGTGGAATAAAACTGAAAATCAATAACATCCAAATAATAATAAAAATCTCAAGGCAGCATGCTATAAAACAACATTGGGGTCAAAGAGGATGTCTCAAAAACAACCCATAAATCTTCTTGAAACAAAATGAAGACAAATGAATTGAACTGTGTCAGATATAGTTAAAGCAGCATTGAGCAGGGAACTTGTAGCACTCACTGAAGGCATGCATTTTAAGAAGTCACTAATCTTCGTTGTCAACAATAAGTGTCCATATGTGCATGGGTTTATTTCTGTGTCTTCAACTCAATTCAACTGATTGACCTGTCTACCTCTGTACAAATACATGTGTTCTTTATCACCTATTGCTCTGTAGTACAGTCTGAGGTCAGGAATGGTGATTCCCCCAGAAGTTTTTTTATTGTTCAGAATTGTTCTGTCTATCCTGGGATCGTTGTTATTCCATATGAGGTTGAGAATTGTTCTTTCCATGTATGTGAAGAATTGTGTTAGAATTTTGATGTGGATTGCATTGAATCTCTACATTGCTTTGGGTAAGAGGGCTATTTTACTATGTTAATCCTACCTATCCATGGGCATGGGAGATCTTTCTATAATGTGATGTCTTCTTTGATTTCTTTCTTCAGGGACTTGAAGTTCTTGTCATACAAATCTTTCACTTGTTTGGTTAGACTTACATCAAGATATTTCATATTATTTGTGACTATTGTGAAGGGTGGTATTTCCCTGGTTTCTTTCTCAGCCCATTTATCATTTTGTATAAAGGAAGGCTCCTGATTTCTTTGTGTTAATTTTATATCCAGCCACTTTGCTGAAGTACTTTATCAACTGTAGGAGTTCTCTGGTAGAATTTGGGGGGTTACTTAAGAATACTATCATATCATCTGAAAATAGTGATAACCTGACTTCTTCCTTTCCAATATGTATCCCCTTGATCTCCTTTTGTCCTATTGCTCTAGATAGAATTTCAAGTACTATATTGAATAGATGGGGAAAGAGTGGGCAGCCTTGTTTTTGTCTTCACCCTGATTTTAGTGGAATTGCTTCAAGTTTCTTTCTATTTAATTTCATGTTGGCTACTAGTTTGCTGTATTCCACTATGTTTACAGCAGCCTTATTCATAATAGCCAGAAACTGGAGGCAACCCAGATGTCCCTCAACCAAAGAATGGATACAGAAAATGTGGTACACAATGGAATACTATTCAGCTATTAAAAACAAGGACATCATAAAATTTTCAGGCAAATGGATGGAACTAGAAAATATTGTCCTGAGTGAGATAACTCAGTCCCCAAAAGACATACATGGTATGTACTCACTAATAAGTGGATATAAGCCAAAAAGTACAGAATACCCATGATACAACCCACAGACACTAAGAAGTTAAACAAGAAGGAAAGCCCAAGTGAGGATGCTTCAATCCCACTTAGAAGGGAGAACAAAATAATCATGAGAGTTAGAAACAGGGAGGAATCTGCAGGGGCGGGGGGGGGGGGGGGGGGGGGGGGGGGGGGGGGGGGGGGGGGGGGAGCTGAATCAGGTATGGGAGTGAGACAGGAAAGAAGCCCAGGGGCTAGGAGAATGAATGGAAATATGCAGCTGTAGGAAGTGGGGGAGTGTAGGGAGGAATCTCTAGAAAATCACAGAGATCTGAGATGTGGGAGGCTCCCAGGATTCAATGTGGGTAACCTTAGCCAAAATGCCCAACAGTAGGGATATAGAACCTGAAGAGACTGCCTCTAGAAGTTGACAGGGGCTCCAGTGGAGGGATAGAGACATCAACCCCTACTTTCAAAATTTTTGGCTCAAAATTGTTCCTGTCATATATATATATATATATATATATATATATATATATATATATATATATATATATATATACATACATACATACACACACACAAAAATGGACCACAAACTGAATGGATGGCAGACCAGTGACCATCCCAATCTGTGATCCAACAACCCATGGGCAGGCACGAAACCCTAACACTATTACTGATGCCGTGCTGTGCTTATAGGCAGGAGCCTAGTATGGCTGTGCTTTGAGAGGCTCTACCAGCCACTGACTGAGACAGATGCAGCTACTCACAGCCAAGCATTGGACTGAGATCAGGGACCCCTATGAAAGGGGGGAAGTATTGAGGGAGCTGAAGGGGATGGCAACCCCATAGAAAGACCAACAGTGTCAATAACCCTGGGCCTCTGGAAGCTCTCAGAGGCTAAGCCATAAATCAAAGAGCATACAGGAACTAGTTTGAAGTCTGAGGTTAGAGGCATATATGCATCCCAAGCTGTCTTGTCTGACCTCAGTGGGATAGGATGCACCTAATCCTATAGACTTGATGCCCCAGGAAGGGGAAATGCCAGGGGAGGAGCACCCTCTAAGTAGTAAATGGGAGGGGGATAGGAGGAAAGAACTCTGCAAGGGAGGACCAGGGGAGAAGGCAAAATTGGGATGTAAATAAATAAACAATAATTTAAAAACATGTAACAACAAAAAAAGTTGCTAGTCAACAAATCCAGCCTCAACACTAAGAACCTAGAAGAGATAGATACATGCATGGATAGATAGATAGATAGATAGATAGATAGATAGATAGATAGATAGAGGCAGGCAGACAGACAGACAGACAGACAGACAGACAGACAGATGGCACAAAGTAAGACCCAAAATGAGCAAAAGGAAGAAAAGATAAAACCTGAAACTGGAAGGTCTAAAACCTGCAGGTTTTTTTTTTTCCTCATTCCGGTCAACCCTGCTCATTCTAGTCTTGCCCCGGCCGCCCCCGTTCTGCCCCGCTCACTCAGGTAAGGGTAAATGCAAAACAGAGCTAGATAATTAAAAAGCTCAATAAAATTTACAACACTTATAAAGAACTGAAGATAAATATAAACTTCCAGTATCCGTAATAAAACAGCAACATAACCCTGAAAACATCCAAGGAATAATAAGGGGATGTCACAGGCAATGAAGGTCCTGAGTTCAAATCCCAGCACCCATATGGTGGCTCATAACCATCAGTAATGAGACCTGACTCCCTCTTCTGGAGTGTCTGAAGACAGCTACAGTGTACTTACATATAATAAATAAATAAATAAATAAATAAATAAATAAATAAATAAATAAATAAATATTTAAAAAAAACACTTTTCATTTAATTTGACAAATTACTTGAAATGAACCCATTTCTCAAAAGCCATGAGCCATAACAGCTTGCCTAACCTGAAATAAATAGTCTGAGTAGTCCTAAACTAGTAAGGGAAACAGATTTTTTTTTTTAATTTTAGAATTCTCCAAACAGAAATAACGAGGTATAGATGGCTTTACTGAAAAACTGTATCAGTTGACTTAGGAAAAATTCTATACAATATCTCCCAAAATAGAAGTTGGTGAAATTAGAGAAGGATATCACTCTGATAATAAATCACACAAAGACCAAAGAAAGACAATAAAATTAAATCCTAACAAACATATATGCATAAATTCTTAGCAAAATATTATTAATTGAAATTCAATAATATATTTTTTAAAAGGCACAATACACCATGATCACATAATCCTTTTGCCAGGGATGCAAAGATGATTCCATTTTGAAAGTCAATTGTTGCACTCCAACATATTAAGGAGCTAAAATGAAAACAAACCATGTGATAACTTGCAACAATGAAGAAGAGCCATCTTACACATATCAGTACCCATTTGTGACTTTAAAAATCTCTCCTAAAGAGGAGAAAAGGGACTGAACCAACTTGTCAGAGGGCAGATGTAAGGAAGCTACTGCTCATATCACACTGGGCTGAAGGAAAAGTGTAGGCCTCCTTTCCTTTGTTCCTCAATAGAGAGGGAACAGCATAAGAATATTCTGTGTCACTCTTTTTTGGTCAGAATTTTAGGCAATAGAATTAAGTTTAAATGTAAATAAAGAAAATATCTGGACTGCTGTAGCAGGTGAGGGAGCCATCTTGTGTACCGGGTCCTTCAGAGGCCAATCTGCGCAGATGAGAGTTCAGACTGCAGAAGCAACACAACTTCTGGAACAGGCAGAAGAAACACAGCTTCTGACACAGAGCCTATTTTGGGCTCCAGAAATCCGGGCACCTTCCCCACCAGATGAGAGGTGTCCTCCTGGTAGGGCTCTGACTGCCGGAGGAGGTAAAGGAGCCCTCTTGTGTCCCAGGTCCCTTGGAGAACAGACTGTGCAGGTGAGAGTGCAGACTGCAAAGGCAACTCATCTTTTGGGACAGGCCCTATTTCAGGCCTCCATCTTCAGCCAGGAGGCAGGTCAGAATGCCAGACCTCTCTGTACCTGCCCTGCAAGACGAGAGCTTGCAGAGAGTACTCTGACCACTGAGACTCAGGAGAAAGCTGGACTCCCAGGACTGCTGACAGAGGCTAACAGGATCACAGGAGGAACAAGCTCCAACCACAGACAACTATAACAACTAACACCAGAGATTACCAGATGGCGAAAGGCAAACCTAAGAATCTAACCAACAGAAACCAAGACCACTCACCATCATCAGAACCCAGCACTCCCACCTCAGCCAGTCCTGGATACCCCAACACACCCGAAAAGCAAGATTTAGAATTAAAATCATATCTCATGATACTAGTAGAGGACTTTAAATAGGGCATTAACCCACATAAAGAAATACAGGAGAACACGGCTAAAGAGGTAGAAATCCTTAAAGAATTACAAGAAAACACAACCAAACAGGTAATGTAATTGAACAAAACCATCCAAGACCTAAAAAGGGAAGTAGAAACAATAAAGAAAACCCGAAGGGAGACAACTCTGGAGATAGAAACCATAGGAAAGAAATCAGGAACCATTGATGCGAACATCAGCAACAGAATACAAGAGATGGAAGAGAGAATCTCAGGTGCAGAAGATTCCATAGAGAACGTGGGCACAACAATCAAAGAAATTGCAAAATGCAAAAAGATCCTAACTCAAAACATCCAGGAAATCCATGACACAATGAGAAGACCAAACCTATGGATAATAGGGGTAGATGAAAATGAAGATTTTCAACTTAAAGGGCTGGCAAATATCTTCAACAAAATTAAAGAAGAAAACTTCCCAAACCTAAAGAAAGAGATGCCCATGAACATACAAGAAGCCTACAGAACTCCAAATAGTCTAGACCAGAAAAGAAATTCCTCCCAACACATAATGATCAGAACAACAAATGCACTAAATAAAGACAGAATATTAAAAGCAGTAGAGGAAAAACGGTCATGTAACATATAAAGCCAGGCCTATTAGAATTACATCAGACTTCTAACCAGACACTATGAAAACCAGAAGATCCTGGACAGATGTTATACAGATCCTAAGAGAACACAAATGCCAGCCCAGGCTGCTATACCCAGCAAACCTCTCAATTGCCATGGATGGAGAAACCAAGTATTCCATGATAAAACCAAATTCACACAATATCTTTCCATGAATCCAGCCCTCCAAAAGATAATAAAGGAAAAACACCAACACAAGGAAGGAAACTACACCATAGAAAAAGCAAGAAAGTAATCTTTCAACAAACCGAAAAGAAGACAGCCACAAGAACAGAATCCCAACTTTAACAACAAAAATAACAGGAAGCAACAATTACTTTTCCTTGATTTCTCTTAACATCAATGGACTCAATTCCCCAATAAAAAGATATAGCCTAATAGACTGGCTACACAAACAGGACCCAACATTTTGCTGCTTACAGAAATCCAACCTCAGGGAAAAAGACAGACACTACCTCAGACTGAAAGGCTGGAAAACAATTTTCCAAGCAAATGGTCCAAAGAAACAAGCTGGAGTAGCCATTCTAATATGGAATAAAATTGACTTCCAACCCAAAGTTATCAAAAAAGACAACGAGAGGCACTTCATATTCATCAAAGGTAAAATCTACCAGGATGAATTCCTAATTCTGAATACCTATGCTCCAAAGACAAGGGTAGCCACATTAATTAAAGAAAATTTAGTAAGCTCAAATCACATATTACACCTAACACAATAATAGTGGGAGATGTAAACAACCCACTCTCACCAATGGACAGATCCTGGAAACAGAAACTAAACAGAGACATATGGACACTAACAGAAGTTATGAAACAAATGGATTTGATATCTACAGAACATTTTATCCTAAAACAAAAAGAAATACCTTCTTCTCAGCACCACATGGTACCTCCTCCAAAATTGACCACATAATTGGTCACAAAACAGGCCTCCACAGATACAAAAATATTGAAATTATCCCATGCATCCTATCTGATCACCACAGACAAAGGCTGATTTTCAATAACAGAATAAATAACAGAAAGCCAACATTCACATGGAAACTGAACAACACTCTACTCAATGATTCCTTGGTCAAGGATGATATAAAGAAATAAAATAAAGACTTTCTAGAGTTTAATGAAAATCAAACCACAACATACCCAAACTTATGGGACACAAAGAAAGCAGTCCTAAGAGGAAAACTCATAGTCCTTAGTGTCTCCAAAAACAAATTAGAAAGAGCATACACTAGCAGCGTGACAGCACCCCTAGAAGCTCTAGAACTAAACGAAGCAAATTCACCTAAGAGGAGTAGTCGGCAGGAAATAATCAAACTCAGGGCTGAAATCAACCAAGTGGAAACAAAAAGAACTATTCAAAGAAGCAAGCAAACCAGGAGCTGGTTCTTTGAGAAAATCAACCCTTAGACAGACTAACTAGAGGACACAGGGACAGTATCCTAATTAACAAAATCAGAACTGATAAATGAGACATAACAACAGATCCTGAGGAAATCCAAAATATCACCAACTCCTACTACAAAAGTCTATACTCAACAAAACTAGAAAACCTGAATGAAATGGACAACTTCCTAGACAGATACCAGGTACCAAAGTTAAATCAGGATCAGATTAACGATCTAAACAGTCCCATTTCCCCTAAAGAAATAGAAGCAGTCATCAGTAGTCTCCCAATCAAAAAAAAAAAAAAAAAGAACCAGATGGGTTTATTGCAGAGTTGTATCAGACATTCAAAGAAGACCTAATTCCAACTCTCCTCAAACTATTCCACAAACTAGAAACAGTAGGTAATCTAGCCAATTCATTCTATGAAGCAACAATTACACTGATACCTAAACCACAGAAAGATCCAACAAAGAAAGAGAACTTCAGACCAATTTCCCTTATGAATATCGATGCAAAAATACTCAATAAAATCCTCAAAACCAAATCCAGGAACACATCACAATGATCATCCATCATGACTGAGTAGGCTACATCCCACGGATACAGGGATGATTTAATATACAGAAATCCATCACTGCAATCCACTATATAAACAAACTCAAAGACAAAAATTACATGATCATCTCCTTAGATCCTGAGAAAGCATTTGACAAAATCCAACACCCCTTCATGATAAAAGTCTTGGAAATATCAGGAATTCAAGGCCCATACATAAACATAATAAAAAGCAATAAACACCAAACCAATAGCCAACATCAAACTAAATGGAGAGAAACTCAAAGCAATCCCACTAAAATCAGGAACTAGACAAGGCTGCCCACTTTCTCCCTACCTATTCAATATAGTACTTCAAGTCCTAGGCAGAACAATTCAACAACAAAAGGAGATCAAGGGGATACAAATTGGAAAGGAAGAAGTCAAAATATCACTATTTGCTGATGATATGATAGTATATATAAGTAACCCTAAAAATTCCACCAGAGAACTCCTAAACCTGATAAACAGCTTCAATGCAGTAGCTGGATATAAAATTAACTCGAACAAATCAATGGCCTTTCTCTACACTAAAGATAAATGGACTGAGAAAAAAATTAGGGAAACAACACCCTTCACAATAGTCACAAATAATTTAAAATACCTTAGTGTGACTCTAACTAAGGAACTGAAAAATCTCTATGATAAGAATTTCAAGTCTCTGAAGAAAGAAATTGAAGATCTCAGAAGATGGAAAGATCTCCCATGCTCATGGATTGGCAGGATTAATATAGTCAAATGGCTTTCCAACTGAAAGCAATCTACAGATTCAATGTAATCCCCATCAAAATTCCAACTCAATTCTTCACTGAGTTAGAAAGGGTAATTTGCAAATTCATCTGGAATGATAAAAAACCTAGGATAGCAAAAACTATTCTCAACAATAAAAGAATCTCTGGTGGAATCACCGTGCCTGACCTCAAGCTGTACTACAGAGCAATTGTGATTTAAAACTGCATGGTACTGGTACAGCAACAGACATGTATATCAATGGAATAGAATTGAAGACCCAGAAATGAATCCACACACCTATGGTCACTTGATCTTTGACAAAGGAGCTAAAATCATCCAGTGGAAAAAAGACAGTATGTTCAACAAATGGTGCTAGCACAACTGGCTGTTATCATGTAGAAGAATGCAAATTGATCCATTCTTATCTCCTTGTACAAAGCTCAAGTCTAAGTGCATCAAAGACCTCCACATAAAACCAGAGACACTGAAATTTATAAAGGAGAAAGTGGGGAAAAGCCTCGAAGATATGAACACTGGGGAAAAATTCCTAAAAAGAACAGCAGTGGCTTGTGCTGTAAGATCAAGAATTGACAAATGGGACCTCATGAAACTGCAAAGTTTCTGTAAGGCAAAAGACACTGTCAATAATACAAAAGGGCCACCAACAGTTTGGGAAAGGATTTTTACCAATCCTAAATTAGATAGGGGACTAATATCAAATATATGCAAAGAGCTCAAGAAGCTAGACACCAGAAATTCAAATAACCCCATTAAAAATGGGGTACAGAGCTAAACAAAGAATTCTCAACTGAGGAATACCAAATGGCTGAGAAGCACCTGAAAAAATGTTCAACATCCTTAATCATCAGGGAAATGCAAATCAAAACAACCTTGAGATTCCACCTCACATCAATCAGAATGGCTAAGATCAAAAATTCAGGAGACAGCAGATGCTGGTGAGGATGTGGAGAAAGAAGAACACTCCTCCATTGCTGGTAGGATTGCAAGTTGGTAGGACCACTCTGGGAGTCAGTCTGGTGGTTCCTCAGAAAACTGGACATAGTACTACTGGAAGATCCACCAATACATGTCCTGGGCATATACCCAGAAAATGTTCTAACAGGTAATAAGAACACATGCTCTACTATGTTCATAGCAGCCTTATTTATAATAGCCCAAAGCTGGAAAGGACCCAGATGTCCCTCAACAGAGGAATGGATACAGAAAATGTGGGACATTTACACAATGGAGTACTGCTCAGCTATTAAAAACAATGAATTTATGAAATTCTTAGGCAAATGGATGTATCTGGAGGATATCATCCTGAGTCAGGTAACCCAATCACAAAAGAAGTCACTTGATATGCACTCACTGATAAGTGGATATTAGCCCAGAAACTTAGAATACCCAAGATACAATTTGCAAAACACAAGAAAATCAAGAAGGGAAACCAGTGTGTGGATACTTCATTCCTCCTTAGAATGGGGAACAAAATACCCATGGAAGGAGTTACAGAGACAAGGTTTGGAGCTAAGACAAAAGGATGGACCATCCAGAGACTACCCCACCGGGGGATCCATCCCATAATCAGCCACCAAATCTAGACACTATTGCATATGCCTGCAAGATTTTGCTGAAGTTACCCTGATATAGCTGTCTCATATGAGGCTATGCCAGTACCTGGCAAAAACAGAAGTGGATGCTCACAGTCATCTATAGAATGGAACACAGGGCCCCCAATGGAGGAGCTAGAGAAAGTACCCAAGGAGCTGAAGGGGTCTGAAACCCTACAACAATATGAACTAACCAGAACCCCCAGAGCTTGTGTCTCTAGCTTCTTATGTAGCTGAAGATGGCCTAGTCGGCCATCATTGGGAAGAGAGGCCCCTTGGTCTAGCAAACTTTATATGCCCCAGTACAGGGGAACACCAGGACCAAGAAGTAGAAGTGGGTGGGTAGGGGAGCAGGGCATGGGGAGTGTATAGGGAACTTTGGGGATAGTATTTGAAGTGTAAATAAAGAAAATATCTAATAAAATAAAATAAAATATCTAATAATAAAAAAATCAAATGAAAGTTATATAGTTTGGCAGGGAGACAAAAAAGTGAAACTATTTCTATTTGTGAATGTTATAATTGTGAAGAAAACCACAAGAAATTTTGAAATCATTTTTTACAAAAATAAATGAGTACAGCAAGGTCACTTAATATTCAATCTACACATAAGTCACTCATATCTTTATATGAAATAATGACCCTCCCTCCTTGTACTCTCACTTTTCAGGGTTCTAATTCACTATCATTAGCCATAGTCCAAAGCTATGATGGCAAACATGCTATCAATTAGCGATTCATAATTTTAAAATTACCCACTGTTTTGGGTTTTGAGCATCCAGGTGAAATCTCTCCCAGCCCACTCCATCCCACTTGAGGTATGAATCACCCCCTCTATCCAGCATAACCACACTGTATTGCTAACCACACCACCCCAACTAGTCACCCAGTAGCCATCAGAACACCATGGTCTCTTCAGAACTCTGTTCCAGGAATCGTTTGACTTAGAGGATGCCCCAAACTCATGAGTAGTATTTGAATTTGAATCAGCCTATAACTTTATAGCATCAGGAGAACAGTCTATGGTACCCATATTTTGGTTTTGAATGACTGAGTTTATTAAGTAAGCAAACCAAAGTGAAAAGCTAGTGAGAGAAGAAAGGGGAAAGTGGAGTCCATCAAAACCAGGTGCTCAAATATCCAGGCAAATCTACCTGGGCAACCAAATAGAGTTTCTATTGAGTCCCAAGCTGAGCAGAGCACTTCCTTGGGGGAGGTTTTCAAGTAAAAGAACATATGCAGACAGAGATGACATGATCAAATTAGACACATGTGGCATTCAACAAGAGCCCACTGGGAAGTTGAAGAGTAAGGTTACAGATGACACTTTCCCTCTGTGGCTGGGAACTGCATGAACTTTTGTATCCTAAGATAAACCTCTGTTGGGGATAGCTTACCTACTATCTGTTTTCAAGGATGATATTTTTACCATTGGGCTGCTCTGCTGTTCTCTCCTTCCACTCAGAGTCAGGGGAGCCCATCTACCCGCAGGCAAACACTAAAAGATACTTTGAGTCAAGCATGCCTATGTCTAAAATGGGAATGGGTAGCCTCACTTCCAGAGCCAGCTTCTCAGTAAGCTTGAACAGGACGTGACACTTTACTGACATGATGCACATTACAGTATAGGATATGTGCTTGGAGCAATGGAAAATCACTAAATATGTAGCTAAAAGATGGGAAGAGGAAACATCCTAACTTGTAAACTAACTTGATCATGGATATTTATGTAGATGGAAAAACGTAACTATGTACCTACAATTTCATGCATACACTATTCTTGAAATATACTCCCTTCAATGAATGATTTGCCATCTGCAATTGAGAGATGAAGAAACAAAGCAGGAGGGAACAGAGGGAGGAAAGGAGAGGGGGGAAGGAAAGAGGACAAGTAGTGGACAGGACTTATACACTGGAAGGTGCATGATGTTGACAAAGAAAATTCAAGACGATTTCAGACCAACAAATGGCATAGCATTATGTTTGTAGATGGAAAATTCAATATATTAAAAGGTAAATTCTATCCAAATTGACACAGAGATTTAAGATAGCACCTACCAAAATCTCAACAAGATTAGTATTTCCAGATACAGACAAGATTAATCTAAATTGTATTCAGGAACATGAAAGAACTAGAAGGGCTACAAATATATTTTATAAACAAAATATGATGAGAAAACCTACCTACTGAGTTTCAAAGCATGGACATCAGTGACATGTGGTGGCTGATCACTGCATGTGGGAAGCTAAGGCAGACAGACTACTGTGAGTTCAAGCCAGGCTGAACTATGCAGTGAGTTCTAGGCAAGGCTTGGCTACAGAGTAAAATCTACTCTAAACAGAAAGACTTACAGAGCTACAAGAAGACTGTTTGCTATTAGTAAAGACACAAATACACATTGTTGATAGATGAGAAAGAGCAGACTTATGTAAACATGAAATAATCCATAAAAGGGGCCTTTGTAGAAAATAGTTCTGAAGTAATTGCATAGTCATAGAACAAAAAGAAAAGAAAAAAATAGAAAAGAAAACCCTAAAGAAGGTCTCACACCTGTGTAACAATTAACTCAAAATAAATCATAGACTGGCTTGCAAAGTCTAAATCTAAGAAACTTTGGGAAAGGAAATAGGAACTTATCTTTGGAATGCATAAAAAAAGATAGTTAAAATTAAAAATTGATAAACTGGATGCAAATTCAAAAACTCTCTTCAAGTCCCCATCAAAAAAATGAATAGATAACAACAGGCTGAGACAAGTCTGCAGAGACTGGGACACACTCAACATCAACAGTGGAGAAAGGCAAAGGAGCCAATTAGAGAATGAGGAGGACATCACACTTGAAGGAGAGACACAAACAGTGCATGAAAAGGTGTTCCCCATCATCAGCCAGCAGGGATTGCAAATTAAAGCCAGAAGGAGCTGTCAGTATACACCTATCAGAACAGCCACAACAAAAAATCCTGGCACCCCCAAATGCTCTGGAGAAGCTGGATCACTCGTTCATCGCTGCTTCTTGATGAGAAAAACAGGAAAGCCACTTCAGGAAACTGACAGTTTATTTTTTAAAAAAGAGAATTGAAATGTGCAATTGCCATATGACCCAGCAATTATACTCCTGAACATCTGTTCTAGAGAAATAAGGACATGTTCACATGGAAACCTTCCCATAAACGCACGCACCAGCATCATTTACAATAGCCATGGACTGGGATACAAAATGCACAACTCTTAAGTGACTAGTTAAACAAACTGTATTGCATCATGCCACAAAATAGTACTCAGCAGTAAAAATGAATGGACTATGGATCCACACTACGACCTGCACGAACCAGGAAACTATGTTGAGTGGGGGGAAAAAAAGTCAACCCCAGAGGCTGCAACGCTGTATACCAGAAGTTCTCAATCTGTGGGTCTTAACCCCTTTGGGAATCAAATGACCCTTTTACAGGGATCACCAAGGATAATCAGAAAACACAAATATTTACATTGCAATTCATAACAGTAGCAAAATTATAGTTATAAAGTAACAATGAAAATTATTTTATGATTGGGGTCACCACAACATGAGGAGCTGTGTTAAAGAGTCACAGCGTTGGGAAGGTTGAGAACCACCGCTATATACCATTCCTAGAACATTCTTAAAATGACAGAAAATGGAGAATGAGTTAGTGGAAACAGGGTTTAAGATGGTGTATGGTTGGCAAGGATGTGGGTGTAGTTCCAAATGGACAGCAGGAGGGACCCCACTAGTGATATTGCAATACAATATTGCACTATAGCTCGGCAAAGACAAGCCCTGGGGGAAAGAGAGCAAAGCACTTTGGCTCTCTCTAGATTATGTCTTAGAACTTCATGAGACTTGAGTCATATGTTTTAAGTTTTTTTTTTTTTTTTTAAGTTGAGACATAAAGAAATTCCTGCAGGGTTGGAGAGATGGCTCAGCAATTAAGAGAACTGACTGCTCTTCCAGGGGTCCGGAGTTCAATTCCCAGCAACCACATGGTGGCTCACAACCATCTGTTATGGAATCAGATGCCCTCTTCTGGTGTGTCTGAAGACAGCAACATTGCACTCAAATAGATGAATGAAAGAGAGAGAGTCAGAGACAGAGAAAGAGAGACAGAGAGGAGGACGGAGAGGGGGAGAGAGGAGGGGAGGGAAAGAGGGAGAAATTCTAGCATCCTGGATGCCAACCATGAAGCTTGAAGGGCACATGTACAAGCCCTCTAGAATGACAGAAGCAAACACCCTGGTATCTAGGATTACTAAGTGTCTCAGGGAAATAGAATGGATATTATCCTTTGATTAAGATCACCTCTCCAGCAAGAGAGGTGTTCCATGGAAGTCCAAGCATCCATCCCAGAGCTCTCATCTGAGAGGCACAAGAGGGAGACCACAACAAAGTCATGGAGTACTGAGGGCAGAACGCTGTCTCATGAACTAAACAACAGGGTGATGATTGTGATGCTGAGTCACACTACAGGATACCTCCACCCACAAGCTACCACCTCTCAACACCAGAGCTGAAAAGACTACCAGCCAGCCTCTAGTACAGCAAGTATTCTGAGAAAACTGTTGAGTTTACATGACATTTTTGGGAGAAAGATTTATCAATCCCATCAGTTTAGGAAGCAGTTTCCATAATCTTTTTGGAAATTTGCTGTGCATGCAGATATAAAACATACTGCACTGGCCTACCAATAAGAATCTGATTAGCTGTTTAAATTAAAATGTTGTGATTCATCAGCCAATGAACTGTGTTTCCACATAACTCCTTTTTACTTTTATGTTAAGTTGGCTCATAATGTTTATGTGTCTATTCATCTGGGGTACCTAACATTATATGTTGCCACAAATGACAAATGTTTAATTGTATTTTGTGGCTAAGTAATATTCATATATATAACTTTTTATTTGGTTATACATTTGGGGCAAACACACACATTTTTACTCCCTCAAACATTTATCATTTCTATGTGATAGAAACCTTCAGATTCTTCAAGTTATTTTGAGATCTGTCAAGAATTATAACCAACAGTTTGCCCTGATGTGCTATAGGATACAAGAATTAATTTTTTTTTATCAACCTGCATTGTGGGACCTTTTAACTTCTCTCTAGCTTTCACCAACCCTTTCTGGTCTCTAATGATTACTTTCCTACTTTCATATTCTATGCAACTGAACTGTTTAGCCTCCACAGTGACTGGGAACACGTATTATTTGTATCCATGTGTGTAAGTTCATTTTCTCAATATAACGTACTCCTGTTATATGTTGCCGCAAATGACAGATGTTTAATTCATGTTATGGCTAAGTAATATTCATATATTTCACTTTTTATTTACCTATACATGATGGGCAGCTCAGTTGATTTGCTGTCTTGGCGCTCTGCCTGGGCCACAATAGACATGGAAATGCAGGTCCTCTATCATTCCTTAGATGTGTACTGAGGGTTGCTGAATTACATGGGAAGTCTCCTTTGAGCATTTTTAAATCTACATAAAAGTTTTCTGTGATTATATTAATTTACACAACCCAAGCAATATATAAGTGCTTCCATATTCCATATCATGGCCAGCATTTGTTACTTACCTTTTTGATAACAGCCATTCTAATGGGGGTAAGATGACATCACATTGCATTTTTATTAACATTGCTCTCACTAGGGATGTCAAACCTATTTTTATGCATACTTTGGCAATTTGTGTATCTTCTTTTAAGAAATCCTCGCTCTTCAGGCAGGGTGTGTGTTGTTGTTATTGTTGTTATTATTGTTGTCGTTGCTGTTGTTGTTGGAGTGTGATACATAAGACCCAAAATTAGGGAGTAGTTTACAGAGTAAGACGTCTGTAGTAAGTGTAACAAAAAAACGAGACGTAATCGAAGTATGAACCACTAAGATACTAGAGGAGACGGTTAAAAAACAACGACAGATACGAGACACCCCGAACACTTTTTAGAAATCACATTCACGGAACTATACGTAGTAGACAAAAGTAATCTGGTACTTTTATAGCTTTAGGTCTTCCATTTGGGTCTTTTACTCATTTTGGGTTGATTTGTTATAGAGTGAGATGATAGGAATCGTCTTATTCTGCATATGTACATATGATTTTCCCCACCTCCTTTGCAATGAGATATCTAGGGAATAAATTTTACCAAGAAAGTAAATTATCACTGCAATGAAAATCACAAGACATTAGTAAAAGAAACTGGAGGCGAAGGAAAAAAGAGAGGAAGGGAGGGAGGGAGGGATCTTGTGTTCATGAGCTGAGAAGAATTAACATTAAAACATCCCCACTACCTGAGGCCATCTTTAGATTTAATGTACCCCCCATTAAACTACCAATGAAGTCTAAATAATCAAAGAAAACCTGAGACCCAAATAAAGCTGGAGGCAACCCAATGCTTGTCTTCAATACATGCTACAAAGCTATCGTATATAAAACAGCACTTAGACTAAACCACCAGAGTAGAGAGCCCAGAAACCAATGCAAGTATGTCTAGCCAACTGGCATTTATTGGAGTTTGCAGAATGTGCACCAGAGGAAGAAGTGTGTCCTCAATAATGGCCCTAACTGCACTGGCAGTTCACCTTCCACTTAGAAGACTAGAAGCACACTTTGAAATGTTTTAATATAGGGATGCTGGAGACATAGGTCAGTGGCTAAGAGCACTTGTTGCTCTTGCAGAGAGTTTGAATTCAACTTCCAGCACCCACATGGTGGCTCACAACCAACCATAACTCAAGTTTCAGAGGATCTCACAGAAAGATATATATAATACACACACACACACATACACACACACACACACACACACACACACACACACACACACACACACACATATGCAGGCAAAACATTCATATACAAAGCAAAATAAATAAATCTTTTAAAAGGTTACTTTTCAAAAGAACAATTATAATATATTTCTAACTTCTACCAGATTTAAGAAATCCAGAAGACTTTTCACCAGTTCTCATTTGGATCTGTGCAAGGAGGAAGAGACCATCATCTTGCCAAACAACCCCTCTGCCAATGCACAGTGGAGTTGGACATGATTCAAAGACCAAAGGTGCAAAAAGTCTGTATTATATTCTATACCCAAATTTGGCTGGACTAAAGTACCAGAGTAGGGTCTCAAAGACCAGATGTTTAACTGTTCTATTTCTTCCTCTGTATTTGAAGCCTGTGGTGGGTACCAGGATTCATTAATAACAATATTAATGGTTGTTCCACCTTTTATTATTCTTGAAACAGTATTGTGGTATTCTGCTCAGAGTTCCCTATAACACTAAGGTCAACTATTTAGCATTTCTGTGGTACAAGAGAGGGAGTAGAGGTTCAGAGATGGTAATAAACTTGCCCAAGATTATCTTAGGGTCTGGTAAGTAATGGGCTACAATTTCAATGAAGACCTGCCTGACAAGTCCCTGTGCTCTTAAGTAAAGCAATGGAAAATATGTTTTACATGATGGGAGCTTGACAGTCTGTCCCTTCTCAATTCTAACTTCCACCTAATTGAAAGTTCAGTGTTTATATTTGAGTATTGCATTTGAACATGTCCTGTTCACCCCAAGTCATAAGAGCTTTCCGTCAACCCATGATGCCTTACTCACACTAAGCAACCAGGAAACTTCCATCACTGTTCCCAGGAAGCCTAGGACATGAGAGCCATATTTCTCTGAATACATCATAAACCAAAGAACCAGCTAGAGCAATAACAATACTACCAAGTGAACACTGGGACAGACAGCTCTTTATGGGGTGTTCATGAAGAAATGGAGTAAAATCTTTTAATCATAAGAGATCCTGTTAAGTTGCCTTCCAAAATATGCCAAATTACTTCCTCATCAGCAATGTATGAGAGTAAACACCTGTCGAGAAATTCTACATAGCATGCACAAAAATGTCTACCATGTATTGCAGATGAAATAAAAAGTGAAAGAAGATACTTTCACCCAAGCTTTGCCTTTTATAAGAAGAAGCAATAATTAAATACTACCATAGATGTGGAGAAACATGGCTGGATAGTAAATGAACTCTCCTAGTCATTATCTCTGAAATGAGAAAACAGTCAATCACGGTTGTAGTTTTTTTATAAAACTTCCTCTTAAGTTTTTAAAAAGAAGGAAAAATGTTCAGTTTAGTTGTTAGGAAAAATAGATAGTAATAAATAGCTAAATGTGAAACCACAGATCATCTTTGCCTACAAAACAAAATAAAAAATACAACACAGAGGTTATCCTCCAGTGTGACTTACCAGCTCCACAAATCCATTCAGATGAAAGCACTGTTCAGTCAAAGCAGCCTGAGGACACACTTTGCTGGGTGCTTACCCCTGCTCTTGAAGCATCACGCATTCTCAGGCCAATGTGGTCAAAAGTGTACACGTATTCTATTAAAATGACAGTGTGGAAGCTGCCACTTTCCCTCCACAAACATACAAACTTTGTTGTCTCTTTTAGGTTTAGTTCCTTCTATATTTAGTTCCTTCTATATTTAGTTCTATGCGAATGTCCCTTTAGAATTTCACCTGTTGTAGCAAAACAGTAAATGCAGTATTTCATCTGCTTTATTCCCTTATGCACTGTATGCTCATCTGATGTCAAATGTTCATGGGACAGCTTCAGGATATGTCACTCAACATACCACAGTTTCCTTGGCCATATTCTCTAGATGTGGCTCTTCAGATCACTTTTTTTTTTAATTGAGCTGTTTCAACCACTTTATACAGAAAATTTTTGGAGGACTGAATAATTTCTTAAGAGATATTTCTAGAACTAGAATTGTCAAGTCAAAGAGAACAAACGTTTTTATGGCTCATATATACCCTATTAAATTCCCTAGCTCAGGATGTCTCTACAGGGCACAGAAGAATATACAGTGCTTTACTTTGCCAACATCTTGCTAGTCCTGGCTGTGTTTTAACTGGATGCTAAACATGCCTTCTTGCTTTAATTTGCATTGCTTTGATTACAAGTAAGGTTCTAGTGGTTTTCCATATGTTTGTTAACAAGCTGTATGTTTTCCTGTGACTTGTTTTATCATGTTCTTTACACACTTGTATACTGGAAAAGATCAGTATATTTAATTCTCTCTAAACTCTGTTTGGCACGCTTCTACTACAATTTCCTTTCTTAATGACTAACATTAACTCCCATGTAAAGCAGCAATACTACCAATGACATTTTGGATCTACATAATACTACACACACAAACACACACACACACACACACACAAACACATGTTGTGGATAGCCCTGGAGCTAATTATATTTGATGTTAATTCTGTTCTCCTGTGAGTGGCTGCAAACAAAGAATGAGTCAGCACTCAGGTGATTTCCTGTAAACCTGCTTCCCATCTTAATTTATAAAATAAAGGAGAACTGATGATTGGGCAGATAAAAGGGACGATGGCACGGAAGATGAGAGGGAAAGAAGAAGGAGAAAATGGGAGAGGTAGAGGACACAGAAGAGGAGGAGGAAGAAGAAAAGCAGAGCAGGAGCACATGGCCTGGAGAACCCACAAGTTCTAAGGGGTCTCATTGATGTGGAAGGTGGCAGTGTAGTAGTAGATCTGCTCAATCTAAGTGCACAGCATGTATTTATATTAACTGAGTCATGTTTTCATTGCCAGGGCATATGTGGGTTGGAGATTTATCACAACAAAATGGCGCCCAGTGTATTGATTTGAATTCAACTAACCTGATAAAGGTTCAGAACCAGATAGAGAATATTAGTCTCTGACTCCAAGTAGAGAGAGCAGTGATAATCACCTGCTATGAACGGGTATTAATTAATAGAAGTCTATGACTCTAGGTAGAGAGCATAACAGATAGATATTATAATAGGTATTAATTAAATAAATGTCTGTGGCTCCTGGTAGAGAGCACAACAGACAGGATGGCTACTCTAGGCAAAGAGCTCATTAATTATGGGAAATTTTACCTGCGGTTCAGAACCAGATAGGGAATATTAGTCACTGACTCCAAGTAGAGACAGCAGTAATAATCTCCTGCTATGAATGGGTATTAATTAATAGAAGTCTGTGGCTCCAGGTAGAGAGCACAACATTTATATATATATATATATATATATATATATATATATATATATATATATATATATATATATATATATATATATATATATATATATATATATATATATATATATATATATAAAATAACAGGATGGCTGCTCTAGGTAGAGAGTTTAACAATTAAAAACTATCTGCTTCCTATAGGTAGATATTAGTGGAAGTTTAAATTAATTGCTTTAAAGATAGTATAAAGATATATTGCTCTAATAAGTCTTACAGAAGACATATTCTGTCTAATGTGGGCTCCGTGGAAATTTTGAGTTTAAATCCTGGTTTGATAAGCTGCCTCTTATAAGCAAGTATAGAAAGAAAAGAAAAGGGGAAAGGAGAGGAGAGGAAAGGGAAGAAAAGAGGAAAGGAGAAGAAAGGAAAGAGAAAAGGAAAGGAGAAAGGAAAGGAGAGGAAAGAAAGAGGAGGAAAGAGGAAAGGCAAAAGAAGTGTGAATCAATTGTTTTAAAGATAGTATAATAAAGTCTGCAGGAGACTCATATTCTGTCTAACATGAGCTCCATAGGAATTTTGAGTTAATATCCTGACATGACAAAGTAGAAAGGCCTAAATAAGCTAGAATGTGTGTGATTTTGAGTATTGTGGTTGTTTTGTTATTCCTCTGGGACAGAGGGCAAGCTACAGGCTGGTTACTGGCTGAAGGATATGCTGATTTGGGGGAAAGGTTTTATCTTTGTGTTTTTTGAAAAAGTAATTAAGGTATGTACACCTTCTAGAGTTATATGGACCAGATTTGATAGAGGGAGGCCCCCTGAGAAATAGATTCCAGAGAATGAAACAAAAAGTTTATCTTGATGATACGAAAATTTTGTTTTGAGATTTATTTATTACAGAATATACAGCCTTGGTGAATTTCATCATCAGACATGCTGAACTGACCTGCTTGAATTCCTGATGTCTTGGGTTTTCATCCAGATCCAGTCAGGATACAGAAATAAGAGACAATCATTGGTGTGACCTTCTTAAGACCAACGACTTCCCCCATTTTCCCTACCTTTCCCCTTCTCTTCAAAAATATCTCAATGCCCATACTCAGCTTGAAAAAGTTATGAAGAGTCATCGTCCCAGTTCCCTAGGCTTTGGGGCTGGGGGTGGTTATTATAGGTTGTCTTGATACTAAAAATTTTGAAGTACAAGGCTTAGACCCAGTCTTTCTATTGCTGTTATTAGAAACAGATCTGAGATGTTTAAGCCTGAGAGTTAAGGGCCAAATAGGAAATTCATGTCTCTAAGTTTATTATAGAGTGTTTTCAGTTATTTTAATCAGAAATGGCTGAGAATAGGTAACAGAAAACAGTCTAGATTACTTTACATAGATAGTTGGTTTTCAAAACGTCAGAAGTCCACAGAATGTGACATTTAATGTTATTTATTTACTTTGTTGGTGAGACCAGTCTGCATCTGACAGCTTTCCCTCTCTTGGATTCAAAAATGAAACTGAGCATCTTTGAATTACTCCAGTTCCAGCAAAACAGCCACTAGGCAAGAATTGCCTCATTTCATCTGCAGACATAATGCTGTGCAAAGAAAGGACAGAATTACAGGTTAGGACAGCTTGATTCTGCTGAGACAGAGTAGGCTAGTCCTTAATATTCCTGTGTCTCTAAGTCTGTCAGATTACCCTGGCTAGTAGGCTAAAGATCAATGCTCCAACCTGTTGAAGTAAGGGATTGTCCAAGTGATCAGCAGTCTCTATAAATTGGCTAAGTTTTGGAAGCTGTGTTAGGCTTCTTATATATTTTCAGTTAGTATCAGTCATTCTTGGATTTCTGATGGGGTTGAAAAACTACATAGTCTCCTAGTGATCCCAGGCTTTTTACTTTGAGAGGATGGTTTTCAAATGGCATTCAATCTAAAGCCAAGAAATACCTAGGTGCAGAACTATAGTCTTTTAAGTAAGGATTGATGACAAAGATTCTATTTAATTAACAAAGATTATGGACTGGATGTTAGGTCTCTTGTACTTTATAAATTACAAAATAGTAATAGTTATGTTCAATTATAGATGAGATAAAATAGTCTTTTTAATTGGACAGAAAGGGGGGAATGTTGTGGATGACCCTGGGGCTAATTATATTTGATGTTAATTCCATTCTCCTGTGAGTGGCTGTGAACAAGAATGTAGAAGATGGTAGTGTAGTGGTAGATCTGCCCAGTCTAGGCACACAGCATGCATTCATATTAACTGAGTCATGTTTTCCTTGCCGGGGCATATTTGGGTTGGAGATTTACCACAACAAGCGCACACACACACACACACAAACACACACAAAAACACACACAAACACAAACATGTGCATGCTCACACATGGGATTTAGGGGCAGTCACAACTGTTCTATTTAGAGAACCAATAAAACTTACAGCTCCCACTTTACAGAGCAGAAAGTAAAGATCCAAACAAGAGAGACTTTCCGAGCCAAATAACCTTAGGTAGGAAAGAGGAGCAGAATGTGCCCTTTGGTTCCAGGAGGATGGTTAGACTCCGTGGTTAGAGTCCAGGTCTATAATGCAGCTCTGCCTCTGCAGAGGATAAGAACTGCCATCTTCTCCAGGAAAGGCAAAAAGATCCAGCAAAGTAATGGAGACTGGAAGCTGGGTACAGTGCCTGGCCATGGTATCTGAACTATAAATCCTTTACAAATAATTGCTGATACTGCTGGGGCACTGGGGATGTACAGAAGAGCCAGAATTCAGAGTAGAAAATGGGAACACAGGGTCCCCAATGGAAAAGCTAGAGAAAGAACCCAAGGAGCTGAAGGGGTCTGTAGCCCTATAGGTGGAACAACAATATGAACTAACTAGTACCCCCAGAGCTCATGTGTCTGGCTGCATATGTAGCAGAAGAAGGCCTAGTCAGCCATCATTGGGAAGAGAGGCCCCTTGGTATTTCAAACTTTATATGCCCCGTACCGTACAGGGGAACGCCAGGGCCAAGAAGTGGGAGGGGGTGGGTAGAGGAGCAGGACAGGGGGAAGGTATAGGGAACTTTTGGGATAGCATTTGAAATGCAAATAAAGAAAATATCTAATAAAAAAAAGAATTAAAGAAAAGAAAAGAAAAGAAAAGAAAAGAAAAGAAAAGAAAATGGAGACCAACACTCTAACACAGCAAATGCTCTGTTAGAGTGACAGACCAAACACACTGAGAGGGCTTAACTCCAGCCCTTTGATTTACCAGGGCAGAATCTGCCACTTGAGGTCAAATTCATCTTTTTGAAGTTTCACATTTGAGCACAGTCCAGCTCGTCCAACCCAGTGTCATTCATGAGGGGGTCACAGACCAAATGCAATGACTCTCATAAATTTTCCCACTTCTCATCCATCATGCCCTCCCTCTGTGTCCCTCCCCTCAGCAGAAGGAGTCATGCAGTTCCTGAGTGTGAGTATCTGATCTTCACTGCCAGCAAGCCTAGACATCCATCCCCAGGGTCTGGTTGCTTCCAAGTGGTCAGAAAGCTGCCCCCTGAGGTTTCTACCCACAGGGGCAAATGGTGCTGAGAACAGCAAGAAGCAGCCTTTGGAGTTTTAGAGGTCCTGCATTGTACCTGCCCTGCCCTGAGGAACCCTATGGGGTGTTTGAGGTTAAACGTAAGTCCTCTCCCTGTCAAAAAAAAACTGGGTATACAATGATATCAGATCATCTGGCTTGGCAGGTAAGTGCCCAATACCTGGCATGAAGGAGCTAGAGAAAACATACATGCTGTATGTCAGAGCAAAAGCAGATGCTTCAGACTCTGGGCAACTGATGGCCTACCCTGGACCTCAAGGCCTCATCTCTGAGACCATGCTGAAGATTTGGCTTCAAAGATTTATCATGTAAGTATCATCACTGCACACATAGCTGAAATCTAGTTCTTCTGAGAGCATTCACTCCACAGGGTAATAACAACCGCCAATTATTGTGCACTTCCCGTGTATAGGACTACTTCAAACACAGCTCACAGATCACCTCAATAAATTCTTAGCATGGCCCTATTCAATCACTTAAGCAAATATTTATTGAGTTTTCTCTAGGCACTGGAGATCCTGGAATGAACGGAACAGATGGCCTGTCCCTGCTCCGGTGAAACTTTCACTACAGAAAAACTATATATATAAATTAACAAAATAAATAAAAAACAGAATGTAACTAGGATTAATAAACAAAATGTACAATAAGTGATAAAGTCACACATGTTGAATGTTGAGGAGAAGAAAGAAGCAGAGAGGAGGTTGGGGAAACAACAAACTAGGAGATAGGGTTTTAGCAGTTTGATCAAGTAAGGGCTTCGTGGGTGCTATAAGCAACTCTTTGTATATTTACTATGCCACCCCACAGGGGAAGCATGACCTGCTGTGGCCAATCGGATACTAACTGATATGATATAAGCAAAGGCTTGACACACAATAGTGCAAGGACTTGCCACCTTCTGCTCTTGCCTTAACCAATAGGATAGCCCTTCGGTGACTGTTGTTCCTCCAGTCTACACCCAGCTAAGATGCTGGAAGCTGAGCCCATAGAGGCTGTCCTGAAAAGACACACAGCAACCTAAAGTGGTCTATGAGATGTTCATAAGCTTGAGACTTGAGATTCACTTGGTCATCAGCGACTAGTGGAGACTTTGGAGTAAAACTCTAAGGAAGAGAGGGGACCAGGAAGCTGCTCTAAGCAGAGTAGCACACATGTGTAGAGTTGCATTTGCAGGCTATTCTAACATTTCAAGGAACAGCAAGGAAACCTAGGCACCCAGAATCTAGGGAGGAAAGAAGAAAATGGCAGGAGAGGAGGTCAAAGAGCAGATAACCTGGCAGATTCAGTAAGACTGTAGAGACTGACTGAGCATACAACGCATCCTCCAACCCAGTATACAGTTTTTAAATTGAAGAAAAATTTGCACAAAGTAAAATGCATTTCTTTCCCATGTACAGCTCCCTGAAATTGATGAATTTAGACAGTGATGTAACCAACACCATAATCAAGTTAGAGGACAGTGTTATCATTCACTGAATTTCCTTTACAGCTCTGAATACTTAACTCACGTAGCCTCTGTCTAGGAAACACTGGTCAGTTTGCTGCTCCTATGGTGTGCCCGTTCCAGATTATCATGAAATTAAAGTATGAGTCCCAGGCTGTTTTAATGAGTCTGGCTCTTTTCACTCAGCATATGTGCTGTGTGTGCTCATGTGCTCTGAGTACCGATGTGATGTTTGTTCCCTTCCAATAGCGAATGGTATTCCATAGTAAATATGTATTATTGGTTATAATCTGTTCTCCAAGAGAAGGACATTGAAATAGTCCCAGCTGAGTGCTATTTTGAATATACTTATTATGCACATTTACAAAACCAGGACACTGTCAGGGGGATGGCTCAGTTAGGAAAGTACTTGCCTTGTAGGCATAAAGACCTGAGTTTGATCCCTGAGAATTCATATTTTAAAAGCTGAGTATACCTTGGGAGCCCCCAGAGACTGAACCACTAAACAAAGAGCATATGTGGACTGGACCTAGGCCCCCTGCACACACATGTAGAAGAAACGCAGCCTGGTCTTCATGCAGGACCCCTAACAACTGAAGAGAGGACTGTCCCTGTCTCTGTTGCCTGCCTATGGATCCTGGTCCCCTAACTGTGCTGCCTCATCTGGCCTCAGTGGGAGATGATGTGCCTAGTCCTACAGTGACTTGGTATGCCACCATGGATTGGTATTCAGTAGGGGGCCTCCCCCTTCTCAAAGGAGAAGGGGAGGAAAGGATGGGGAAAGGATTATGGGGGGCACTGGGAAGAGGGGACACTGTGATTGGGATGTAAAGTGGATAAATAATTAATTAATGGGGGGAAAGCTGGGTATAATATGAACATTTGTAACCCCAGGTTTGGGAGACAGAGACCCACTGGCCATCCAGCCTAGCCTAGATGACTCAGTGAGCTTCAAGTTAATAAGAAACCCTGTCTCAAGAGAACAGTGTAGGTGCCACCTGAGGAATGGCTCTTTAGGTTGGCTTCTGACTTGTACAAGCATGTCACACACACACACACACACACACATGTCACACACACACACACACGCACCCACTCACCCACACATAAATACTAACATATATGCACATTCACTAAATAAATATTTTAAAATAGAAAACCACTACATTTTGAAATTAAAAAAAAAAAAGATTATTCTAAGAGGTATAGGTGTAGAGTATCCCCTACAGTTCAGAAAATGTGTTCACCCAGTTTGACTTGTAGTAAAGCATCCATCCGTTACCCTGGTGAGATGGAAAATTGACTTGTAGAGCAAACATGTAGTTGGCTGAAATATTAAGACGATCTCTCTGGCTGGTGGCCTCAGAACACCAATATATAGAGGTCAAGGACAGAAGCAGGAAGCTGTTATGGAATCTCTAAGGATAATGGTGATTTAGACCCCGATCTCTCTGGCTGGTGGCCTCAGAACACCAATATATAGAGGTCAAAGACAGAAGCAGGAAGCTGTTATGGAATCTCTAAGGATAATGGTGATTTAGACCCGAGAAGGTGCTATTGAAATAATCAGATTCTAGGTATAGCAAAGGCAGGGCTGACAGAACTCCCAAAGGAAGCATCGAAGAAGACCCGAAGACCTGAGGAGCTAATGGAAGGGTGCTGGGCCAGAGAGAGGATAGGCATTTATGTAGAGAGGGCTGATCTAGACTGACATACTGCAGTCCCTACTCAGCAGTCCCACACTACTCACTTTATGTTACAGAGAGAGCAAACATTCTCATGCTGAGAAACAATCCACACATGATGTCAACAACATAGATGTGCCCAGTCTGAGAAGGCTCCATAGGCTCCACCTGGACTCTGATGAAGCAAGAAGCCCAAACAGGGAGCTAAAGCTATGGGGCAATTCAAAGCCAGTCCACAAGGTCAAGGGAGGAAGAGGAAAGCAATCGCCAAAGGTCAACAGAGGTCAACAAGAAGGCCACAGACCTCTGCACCTTGTATCCTGGACAGAAGACAGTGCCAGGAAAGGAGGTCCAGACAGAGCCAGATACTACTCTGCATCCTGAAGCTGCCCTGAGGCCAGAGGCCAGAGGATGCAGCAAGGCAAGTCCCTAGTACATCCACATCAACCTGATTGAAGGTCACCACTGCCTCTGGGCTCCGATGCTTCCCTAAGTTCAGTAGCCATAGATAGATTCTCCATGTATCACTGAAGGAGGCTCTACTATAGGACTCAATGTTCAGAGCCTCAGATCTCAAGAACAATTGTCAGTAATGACAATTACAGCCTAGGTAGGGAAGAACTGAGACTTCAGAGGAGCCCAGGGGTAATGTCCCACAGCTGGTTCCTGCAACATCTTCCTGGAGGACAGGGACCAATTCCCTCTTCGTTTAACATCTTCTCACATTCTGCTCAGCCATCTTATAAACTGTATACAATAGCTAGGAGCATTTACAAAAAGACATATGCTACACCCCAAGGATGGGAAGGACAAAGGCATCACCACCCAGGCATATTGATCCCTTCCATCTCCCCCAGCCATGTCATGGAGGAAGCAGAAAGTCATTACTAAGCATGCTGGGCCAAGTCTTGCACACTAAAAATAAATTAGTCATCCAGTGACAGCACTGACCACACACTGCAGGGTGTTCTGGCTCTCTCTGGATATTCATTCATCATATCCTGGGCCCCAGAAGGAGAGCTCCTGCCACTGAACCTTTCCTCAAGCATGTGGCTCTCCACTGTGACCCAGGAGTCTATTCAAACTACTCACATGCACATGCATACATGCACATGCTGACAGGCATGCTCTAGTCTAACATGGAAGTTGATGAGAGCTCTCTCACATTCTGCTTCTCTCACTTTCTTAGCTTTACAGAGTTAGCAAGAACAGGCTAAGGGAAATATAAAACAGAGCTTGTATTAGTCGGGATTCTTTAGAGAAACAGAATTGATATTCTCTATATATTGATCTATATTCATGACTATATATTGATCTAGGAAGGGGATTTACTAGAGTAGTTTATAGGCTATGGTCCAGCTAGTCCAACAATGGCCATCAAACAATGGAAAGTCCAAGAATCCAGTATTTTTTTTCAGTCTACGAAACTGGGTGTCTCAGCTGATCTTCAGTATATTCTGGAACCCCAAAGACCATAATGCCAGTGATAGCAGGCAGGCAAACGGCAATCAGCAATCAGCTTCCTTTGTCCAGGTGCTTATACAGGCTGCCAGCAGAAAGTGTGGCCCAGATTAAAATTGAATCTTTCCACCTTAGAAGATCCAGATTTAGGACAGATCTTCCCACTTCAAATAATTTAATTTAAAAAGAAAAATCCCTCACAGGTATATCCAGCTGCTTGGGTTTTAGTTTATTCTAGATAGCAGTCAACAACTTAGAATAGCCATCATAGGGTTCAACACTAAACTAGGCAGAAAGGAGGATCTCCATCCCTTTGTAAAGTTGTCATCCAGTCCAGGGTGAACCTGGACCCACATCCCCCCACCCAACACACTTGCTCTGCACACTCACATATCTCTAGCAACAAGGTGTCAGTAGGTGTGTGGGTGCCAGGAACATAATGAGAAGGCCCAACACTCTCTCCCATGCCTGTGTCCCCTAGCCCATTAATACTCTCTGCCATGCCTGTGTCCCCTAGCCCATTAGGAGCACAGTTCAGACTCACCACTGTAACTTAGTCCCATTTTCCCTCCCAGAGTACAGGTTCCTGCTTCAAGGACGAGCCATGCAGGCATCTGACCACCATATTCAACAAATCTAAAGGCCAGCCCTAGCTGGTATCAGACAGGTAATATTTCACAGAGGAAGCATGGATAGCTTGTGGCCCACACATCTGAAGCAATCCTCAACCAACTAAATGCTAAATACCATTCATGCTTTCTTCAGTAGTCAGCTTCTCTGTCCCTTTGGTTGCTGATACGTGCCTACACTATACTACAGCAGGTACCACACTCATGGCTCACTGAATCCAGACGGGTATCAGACAGTTTAATCTCCTGGGACCTATGGCAGCGCACTGAACCTGTCCACATGGCTTCCAACTGGAGAGCAAGCTGGAGTGCAGGTGCCTGGAATGTGAGATGAGAATGGGAAGAGAAAAGATACATCACATAAAAGCTGGAAGCAAGCAAAGCCTACAGCAGGTGACAGGGCTTTGACAGGTCCCCTGCCTCCTCCACATGCCTGCACTTGGTTGCTGAGATGACTCTACCTGACAAATCAAACCTACCCACTCCTTACCTCATTATTTATTCACATAATTAGGTAGAGTTTTTTTTTTAAGTAGTGATTTCCAATTGCTCTGAACATCTGGATTAAATTCTCAGCACCTTTTCCCTCAGAAAGTTGAAGGAGTGTTTTCAGTTGAATGTGCTGTGTTTTAACAAGAAATGTTATCCCAGATATCTAAGAGAACAGTAAGCATGAGAAGACTAGGGTAAGTTTAACATGCCCAAGAAGACAGTGGGGTGAGGGAGGATAATATCCTCCCCAAGTCGAGAAGGGCATGACGCATGTCAACCACAAATGTGAGGGAGCTGAGGCCCAGACTCTGGATTCTCTGCCCATGGTTCCAGTCAGCAGAGTCTAGAGGCACTCTCAGAAGCAATCCCTCTGCCCCAGAGGCCCTGCTGGTTTCTGCATCTGCTCTCCCTAGCGTCCTATGAATACATTTGCTGTGCATGCCTCCTGTTCTCACAAAACTCCGATCTGAGTCCTGACCTTCTGAGATACAGATCTCAGTGATAGAAAGAGAATGTTCTTCAGAGAAAGCAGAGCTGAAAGGGGCAGCTGCCACTTAACAATGTTGTTCTGGGCATGCGGAGGCTGCATTCCCCATGCTGAACGCACTTATAAAGCCCATTCTGCATGTCGAGTACTAGGGGAGAAAGGCAGCTGTACTCCCTCTCTAGCAAAGATTAGAATCTAGTGGGCGAGACTGACAGTAGTCAAAAACTGCATATGACGGAGAGATCTCTGCAGTGTGAAACATGAGCTCAAAGGAAAAGCTTGGGTACCAGTTCATATCTATCAGGACTACAGACAGCAAGGTGTCTAGGAAAAGCTGGCCTTAGCAACCATGGGGAGATGAACAGGACGACAGAGTTAGCAATGTGAAGGGACAAGAACATCCCAGACTGACTTAGGGTCAGAAATCCATGCGAGACGAGACAAGACTCTCCAAAGTCTCGTGTTCCAGACTACAAACTGAAAATGGCATCCTCTAACATTCTCATTGCAGAGCCAAGAATAGGAAGGTGGCAGTCAGCAAAGTGGTATCCATCAAATGACCTTCCAACATGCTCCAGGAAACTTTCAGTAAATACTCAAAGAATTTTTCAAGAATTAATTCAAAGAAAATCATAAAATGCTACCCATGCAGGTTTTCACCACTGTCAAAAAACAATTGACTGAAGATTGGAACGGTCATGATATCTAATAACAGGAAACATTAGGTAAGCTACGGAACATCAATTCTTCATCTAGATGCAATCATTAAAACGACTGTTACAAAGGCTTTGAGACCACACAGGGAATGTTTAGGGCAGGATGTTAGGTTAGAAAAGCAGAGTACAAAATTGTGTCTAGGTTAGAAGTACTTATATATAAAAGCAGTGTACATGTGGTCAGAGAATAACAGAGAAAGTGGCAGGCAGTAGGCAGTTCTTCTTCACTTGGATATGAAGTGTTGAGAGTCTGGGGAGGCACCTGTACTGAGGGGTGGGGATAGGGAGAGGGACCTTGAGTCCAGGTTGATGCTCTATGTACACTTAACCAAGCCACATGCCTCTCTGATTGGTGCCTATTGGTCAGATGAGGACACAGGGCAAAAGGCCCATATTAAGAGACGATGGAAGTTAGAGGGAAATACGGAGTGCTGGCTAACAGTGTGGAGGTTGCAGGGCTAGGGGTTGGAGTCTAGGGAGAGGTTGTTAGAATTGATGGGTGTGATGGGAGGGAGAATGGAGGTGAGGAGCGAAAGATACCAGAAATAAAGAGGAAAATGAACTGATGAAGGTCAGTTGAGACCTAGACGATTTAAGACCTGGAGGCTAGAGACTATAGCCACCCACAGGCTGGGCCACACCTACGTTTGGATACCCCACAGTAAATACAAACACAATACAGTACTGGATTGCAAGCCTGGGACAGGAGTGCCTAGGTCTGAAGCCCAGGTTCAAGGCCTAGTGACAGCTCACTGAGCATCATTGTGGCTGCCCAGGTGGGACCTAGTTTGTCAGCGCTCACTCCTCGTCTTGCAGGTAATTCCTTCCTCCAGGCAACCCTGACACCAAACTTAAGAGACAGCTCCAACTACTTCCAAGTTTGATGGCCTGAAAAATAAAGCGTTCTCTGATTGGCATTCCTGGAGGCAGAGAGCCAAACAGCTAGAGCACTGCAGGAAAGGCTTCGGGGGTGGGGAGGGGTGCAGTGGGCAATAATGGAAACAAGGACTCCTCCTGGAATAACCTGATAACTTTGAGGTAATTCCAGCAAGCTTTGTTGAGACATTAGAGATATTCTGTTGAAGCTCAGCACTAAAGGTTTTCTATCAGGAGTCATTTTACTTGGGATGGCAACTGCTAGGGGACAACAGCAAGATGGCACCACTCTTGTTAGACATTTGTTTAGGACCCACTACCCCAGTGGTTCTCAACCTTCATAATGCTGTGTTCCTTAATACAGTTCCTCATGTTGTGGTGACCCCAACCTTGCAGTCATTTTTCATTGCTGCTTCATAACTGCAATTTTGTTACTGTTATGAATATTACTGTAAATATCTGTGTTTTCCTATGTTCTTAGGCAACCCCTGTGAAAGGGTTGTTCCACCCACAGATAGAAGAAGAAATAGCCACAATGTTTTGCCAGTGGGTGAATTCAAATGTGTGTTGTCTGCCATCTGTCTGCCTTTCTTTCTTTCTGTCTTTCTGACTGTGGTGTATGTGTCTATGGTAGCTCTATGACGTACATAAGAGGCCTTAGGGAGCTGGCATCCCTGTTTCTTGCATCTGTCCAGGTCATCAAGTGCACATTGTATGTTACCAGTTCTAGTCTGGTGTGAATAGACAAGAGTTCCACAGTCCCACGCACCTTAAATAGCTACTCTGCTCACACTCTTTACTGGAAGTGGATCCTGATAGCTTTCCAGATATAGTGGCCATAGTCTGAACAGTGCTCCTTAAGGTATACAACATACAGGCTTTATAAGCGTTAATAGGAAATCCTCTAGGACAACACCAAGACAGATTACTGCCAACCAAACCCTACACCTATCCATGTTTCTTTGCATCCCACATTCTCAACAACAACAACAAGTAAAATGGGGATTTTTTTAAACTACCTATTGAATTTAGAGGATACCACAATGTAAGACACAAAAAGTTGTGGCCTGTGACAAACCTCAACAAATGCTAGCTGTCATGGCCGCCTGCTAGAAATGGCACTTCAGTCTGCAAATGTCCTGTGGTTCTTCTCTGGGGCTGGACACTTCTGTATGAGACGGCACTGACATGTATATGAATATATACTCATGAACACAAACATGCATACACCATGTGCCTGAGACTCCTCAGCTGTGAAAAGAAGATTCAAAGCAGGATTTCTCCCAGGTGAGGCAGAAAAGGCATGTACAGAGCCTATCACAGAGTAAGCACATGACCCTCAAGGCTACTGGTCTTCATCCACTGGAGCCATCCCATCCATGGTACCCTACTCTGCCCACCCACTATGTGCTCTCTGTACCTGTACACATGCAAATACACAACCCAATCCCATACTCGATGCTCTGATTCCCAACTCCATCTTGGTAGAGAAGGAGCAGCTGGAGTGGGCAGCCCTGGCCCTCACACCCGTCTCCTGCATAATTCCTGTCTTCATCGGGCCTGCACACTCCCTTGTCTGCTACTTTAACCCAGGCCTTTTCTTTCTTTCTTTCTTTTTTTTTTTTTTTTTTTTTTTTTTTTTTTTTTTTTGGATTTTTGAGACAGGGTTTCTCTGTATAGCCCTGGCTGACCTGGAACTCACTTTGTAGACCAGGCTGGCCTCGAACTCAGAAATCCTCCTGTCTCTGCCTCCCAAGTGCTGGGATTAAAGGCGTGTGCCACCACCGCCCGGCTAGGCCTTTTCTTTCTGACTGCCTTGATCCCTCTGCTTTGCTGGCTGGCCCATGGTTAACAAAAGGCATCACTGAGCACTGGGAAGGTTTCACCATCGCCTCTGAGGAGTGAAGCCCACATCACAGGCCACTGTGCTCACCTGCTGAGGGCTGAGTCTTGATCACGTGCTTATACTGGTCTGAGTGTGAAGCTTTATCCAGGCTCTTCCCGCTGCACAGTCTAAATGCCTCCCAAACAAAACAAATCCATGAAGCAACTGCTTTCCCTTTCCGTCACACTTCTCTGCTTTCCTCATGGCCTTCTAAGCAAGCACCCCTCCAGTACAGTCATAGATTGTGTATTTCCACAGCATCTCTTTGCCTTCCTGTTTATCTTGCTTTAAGGTGGTTTCCCTCCTATATAAGTCAAGGCAATCATTCTCTTAATCCCAATGAGGAAGGTCTTTTCATGGTAGCCAGCAGGAATGGTGAAAAAAAAAGAAGAAAAGGCACACAGGCAGTGCATGAAGAAAATGAACCTCTGTACAGTTAGACACCATGCTCACACACACACTCTGCCCTGTGTGAGTAGCGGCTGTGGAGTGCTCAACACATTGGGCCTCCAACACAAGAGGCCTCATCAAGTGCTTTCAAGCCCTTGGGATCACAGGCTCAAGCAAGTGTAAGCCACCCCCTGCCCATCCTGACTCCTTCTCACACCAAGCTCCCAGGACCACCCCACATCCTGCTTTGTATATCAGCGCCACTTGAGCATACCTGCCTCTGGGCATGGTATGGTAGTCAAGTCATGAGAGCCTTGCTCTCAGGCCCATCTGATTACCTGGCGAGATTTTTCACTAGGAGCTTTTGATTTTTGTGGATTGATTTGTTTTGTTTTCTTGGCTCTTGGGATTAAACTAAGAGTCCCCTGTATGCAAAGCAAAGTTTTGCCTCCAGCCACATCAGTGGAGCACCTAGGGAGGTTTCTAAGTGCAGGACTGACTGGCCTTGCTCCCAGAGATCACATTGGCTGACCTGGAGTGGGGTGCCTGACCTAATGCTCCCTGAAAGCTGAGCAGGTTATGCTAATGCACAGTCCTGATGTGCCACCACTGGGATTTCCCAAGATAGACCCCGCTGGAGTCAGATTGCTGAGCTCCAAACCCGATTTCTGCAAACAAAAAAAAAAATTACCCAGCATCTTGGAACCTCAGGGGAAAAAAAGACTCAAGGAGTGTTTCTCAAAGATAAAGAGCCTAGCACTCACTCAAGGCTTGCGGCTACCATTCTTCACTCTCCCCGTTCTACTACATGACCTCTACGAACAGCCTTTCAGAGAGAGATAGGTTGTTCTTCTGGCAAGATGTTTGGGAAGAACACCTGTTAAACACCCCAAGGAAGCAACCACCTTCTAGAAAGTAGGAAATAGAAAAGAGCATCCAGGTGACCTTCGGGCTCAGCTACACAGGAGCCTGGGGCTCTCTATTGTCCTCTTGTCTTTCATTGGGATAGTCATTCCAGAACCAAGCTTGGGTTCCATACCTTGATTCACCACCTATTGCCCATTGGACCTTTCCTCAGCTATAACACTGCAAATGGGGGTTAGCCTCGTAACACTATCCTAATAAAACTCAAAAACAAGGAAAAGCAATGGTGTGGGACATCTACCCGCAGCCAGGACACCCTCAGGCTCAAGGCAGAGTGAAAAAGATAATCAGGCTACACGCTCAAACATGTACTTTCTCATTCAATAAAATGATATAAGAGCCTCGTGTGTGCCAAACATACTATGTACAGAGCACAGAAATATGGCCCGGTGTATCGGTTAGTTGTTGACAAAATAATGCTGCATAACAAGCCTCCCAAAACACAGCAGCTGAAACAAACTTCGTGTCTTCGCAAAGATGTGTGGATGGTTGAATCAGGTCAGTTTCTCTCCGTAGATGTGTGGCCCAGCTCGGTGGCTCTTCTTTGTCCTCATGTTTCTCATTCTCCTTGGATCAATGAGTTTTCAAAAATGTGTTCCTTCTCTTCCTAAAGATGAAAGTCATAGAAACTCCAGAAGAGATTCAGAAACACCCAGAATCTCCTATGACCCAAGCTCAGAACTGGAATATTATTATCTCTGTGTCCACACCATGAGCAAGTCACATGGTCAATCCCAAAGCCAAAGAGACAAGGAACTCTATTCCACCTGCCCGGAGACCACATCCAGGGTCTGGTAAAGGATGACATAAACAAATGGGGGTAAGCATTCAGTGGGCCACATACCCCCACCCCGCACCCTTAAAGACGTTTTGGAACATCTGCAGCTCATGCAGATTAGCTCCAGTCTCTAATCTCCTCTGGACTCAGACCTTCCTCAGCCTCTCTATAAACATGTTTAAGAACATAGGCAGAGTTCTTACTCACCTGACAGGAACTGGGAGACTTGGAGGAATTAAAGAACTTGTCAAAGGCACGTTGTTTTTCTGCTCGTGGTAAAGGGGTCGACACAATCTGTACTCCTTGAAGCTGCTCGTAGGAAAGGTAGTGGATCTAGTGTGTATGGCTTCCCAGGCTAACAGATGCCAATGTTTTCCTAGCCACTCGATCATGCTATTTAAAATGGTCAAAAATTTGAACTGAGGATAAAAAGACAGCACAGTGGATGAAGGCGTTTTCTGCCAAGATTGACAAATTGAGTTCTGGTCTCAGGACTCACTCACACGATGGAAAGAGAAAACCAACTCCCACAAGCTGTTTTCTGACACTGTGCATATGGGCACAAGCACACACACATGGGCACATATGCACACACACACATACAAGGACATGGGTGATCAGAGAACATGGTCATTGCTCATGAGTCCTACAACTGAGGAACCGCAGAAATGAGGCTGCAGTCAGACACTCTATCACATGACCTTTGCTGCCACTAAGTGTCTGAGATGACTCATCACAAGAACCAGTCATGTCAGCCCAGTTATGGACACAGCACTTGATTAGCTGCCTGCCAAGACTGAGGGTCTGGACCAGGCCAGGTTAGCCAGGAGCAGATGGAGTCCTCCTACTGAGTCTGCAGGCTGAGGGCTGGCCACGCTTTCTCCAACAATCTCCTAGAACTGATCTCATTGGCCAGTCAGAAGGATATGTATTCTCTTCCTAGCTCCTCAAGTGAACATCTGTTTTTCTCGAAGCTGTGAATGTCACGTCAAGATTTTCCAATTACCTTCGCCTTGGTTTTATTTAGCATCAGTGTATTGGAGGCATAATTAGTCTGAGATGAAAACCTGTATTGTTCCCTTCTCCTCAGCAATGAAATAGGTTTCCCAAACGTGCTAACAGAGAGGATCCTTCTCCAAAAATGACAAACGGCAAGTGAAGGATGAAAGCGGGGTAGAGCCCTGATCAGTGACACGTACAGGCGAGGAGGCACACAAAGCGGAGTATGAAGGGGGCATCGGCCACAGACCTCCGCCTCTAACCTCAGCTTTCTTGCTCCTAAGAAGAATAGGCTTTTGACACAGCACAAAGTGATGCCGGTGATGATGAAGGACCAGTTTCCAGGGATGTGTTTTCTAATACTCCACCAGCGCTGAGATGCCTGAGGAGGGGGGTTCTTGGTGAGGTGGTTCCATGAAGTACTCTCCTCCCTCACCCATTTGGCCACAACCCTTTCCCAAGACTAGACCCCTAGTTTCTGCTCTGTGCAATAGGTGTCAAGTCACATCTTGCAAGTCTCCTCCATAGGTAGTGTACAGTAGTTGTCCGGTTCCGACATTTGCACTCTTACTTAACAACTCCTCTACACAAAGCTCCTCTAGAGGTCTCACTAAATAGAAAAAAAAAAAAAAAAGGATCATGTCATCACACCTTAAAACTCTCTGGTGACTTCCCATCACACCTTAAACAAAACCCCCAGTCCACGCCTGGGCTGCAAAACCTTCAGTCCTCACCTGGGCTGCAGAACCTTGGTGGTATTCCCTCTCAGACTTACCGCACACCCCCCCATTTAGCTCAGACCATGCCAGCATTCTTTCTGTTCCCACAACATGCCAGGCCCTGACAATGACAAAGGTCGCCTTGTAAAAAGCAATGCCACCAAAGACTCTATCAAGCATGAGTCAGAAAATAAGCTAGTGAGGCTGATGCTCGCCCGACAGTGGCCTCTGGCAGGCCAGTCCAAGCTTCTGTTCTGGGTTCCTCGTGGGACTGCTCACTGTTTGCTAGAGCTGTCTGCCTCTTCCTCCCTCTCTCATTTAAAATATGTTTGTAGCTCTGAAGACCTCACTTCTTTTGTTGCCCACCAGACCCCAGCACTTACTCAAGACCAGTAGGAAATATGGTGACGTTCAGCACCAAGAAACTCACAAAGTGCATGCATTTCAGCTTCAGATCAGTGAGAGGATCGTGGGAAAGAAAAAATGAAATTGTGAGGGCCCAGAATGCTGGCCCATCATTCATGGTTCAAAGATACAGGACACATTTGCCTAACCTAAGTGGGAATGTTCTCCACATTGATCCATCCAGCAGAGGGATGGTTCCTTAATCAGTGAGTTCACCATCTCCATCAGTCTGCCAGCAGAGGCTATACTAGAACAAGTGTGTCAGAGCGATGAGCATCCTCCCAAGTTCCTGAGTCCAGAGCACTCTAGCTGGCTTCTTCTCTCTCAGTCTTACAGCTACACCATTACCCTCTGAAGAAGAGCAGAGACTCATATTCTGGCCGGAGGTACCTCACCAGGGGGTGTGCTAGGGTATTAGGTAGAATACACACGCCCAATAGGCATGAAAAGGTCATATGAACCTCAGTCTTATAAGGTGTAACCTGGAGGCTCCAAGAAGGACAACCTCTATGAGGCCCCAAGTAGAGGCAGATACTGGTCAGATGATGTTGAGTTTATGGCCTGCACCTTCATCCAGGGATTCAAGCAGGGAAGGAGATGGAAGGCACGACAGCACCATAACCTGCTCTCATATGGCTGGTCTCAGTTTATCCTTCCCACACTCCTGCAAGGGGAGAATATGACTTCTGTCCCACAGACAAAGAGCCTAATACTCAACGTTTAGGAAGATAAAGTTGCTGGTTCAAGCCCTACAGTGGGTCTAACTGATGTGACATTCTGAATTACTGTCACCTACACCTGTGATGGTCAGGCAGTTATCCTCTAATTATAGATCTGTCTATTTAGAAACATTCTGAATACTTCCTGCCTTTTCTTCTCCCGTTGGTTCAGAAAACGAAGTCCCTTAACCTTCTCAGGCAAAAACCCAATGAGAGCCCTGCTCTGTTTTCTGCTGCACCACCTGATCTGTGACCCATTCAGAGAGAAGCTGGTAGCTGGAGCACTTCCTCATTTTTCCTCCTCCAAACATGTGCAGACCCAGGGTTACTAAGCCACAGCAAAGTCGCATTCACTTCACCTAGGACAGATGCTCTCATGCAGGACACCAGATGCAAGGAGGTACTAACTGCCTGTGAGCAGGAGAAAAGTGGATCTGAATACGGCATCCCCCCCGACCCACACACACACACACACACACACACACACACACACACACACACACACACACACACGGGTACCTACATGTCTTCCTGGGCTTTTAAAGAAGGTGAAAAGCAGACACAAAAAGAGAAAGGAGGAGTAGAAGCCAAAACATGTTGGCTGTGAAATGTGGCATATCTGGGGAGTTCAGGGAGAAAGCAGCTTGTGAGTGTCAAAGGGGAGAGAGACAAGACAAAGGTATTCTAGAAAGTGTCGCTTTGCTATGAAAAGGATCCTCTCAACATTCTTCAGGGAATAATGGTAAAGAATAACATGCCATCACCCTTTTTTTCTTTTTCCTAATGTGACTCTACATAGGCACAGGGACATGAGGCATCACTATTTATACTCGAATTATAAATGAGTGAAACAATAGATAAATGAATGAAAGGAAACTTTCAATCCACCATTGTGCACCCAAAGTCCTAATACTCTTCTGCCTGTTGCCTGTACTGAAAATGATAACAGCTAATACTACCCCAGTGAAGGCTTTACACATGTTATGTCCTGATAATACCCAACACAGGTTAGAAACATCCTGAGTGGGAAATGCTCTTAGAACACCCAACCTGCTGCCCATCCAAGCCCAGCAGCACTGCAGGTACAATACTGGTTTCTCTCTCTCAGAGCCCATGGACCCTCTGGGAGCTAAGACGTGGTGATGCCAACAGCAGGAGTATATCTTACCATGCTAACCCAAGAAGAGATCCGCATGCACAATGCTAAGTGCAGTTGCTACTGAATGCACATAGCTCTCATACTGAAGCCAAAAGTCACTAGTCAAATCAGCATAAGGATTGGGTTACTCACCTCTTCTATCTGCTGCTGCCTGCACAATGTGCCATACACACCCAATGACAATTGGTTGCTCTCTGGCCTGCCTGCCGCCCCAAAGATACATATTCAGAAAGGAATCCAACTATGAGGAGTTGCCTGTCTCAAGTAGCCAGAAGGGACAGGCTAGAAATTTGGCCAGAGTTAGAAAGATGCCAAGGAGCTAGAGACTACTTATAAAAGGAAGATGGTGACTGACTGGTGATGCTTTCATAAAGGACTAAGAAAGAACGCCAGGTCTGCTACACATGCGAAATGCTTGTGGGTTTGACATAACTTGAACTAAGTCCAGGGTCCTCTTCTTAATTATGAGGGGTGGAGTAGACCTGAAGCCTCAAGACAGATCTCACAGGCAAGATCAAGGGCTCAGCAGGGACTAAGCCTTACCCATGAAAGCTCAAGTCTGTAATTCACCAGCAACTAACCATCCCTTGCAGCTAAGTTCCAAAGAGCAGATATAGCTCATAGAAGAACTCTCAAGAAAATTCAGGAATTTCTTTCTAGAACCCGAAGAGCTAACTGAGCCATTAGGAGTACTTACTACTCTTGCAAAGGAGCTGGGCTCAGTTCCTAGCACTCACATGGCAGCTCACAAGCATCTGTACCTCCAGCTCCAGGAGCTCTGATGCCTTCTTCCAGCCTCCACAGTCTGCTGCATGCATATGGTGTGCTTAAACTCATGCAGAAAAACACACATTCACAGTAAATAAATAAATCTTTTTAAGTTAAAAAAAAAGTAATGCTTTTTGGCTATCCTGTCCAATGCTACTATCACCATCACTATGACAACTGTCATCATCACTGTGGCAACTGTCATCATCACCATCACGCCCTTACCACTGTGACTACTAATACCATTACTACAATTGCCATAACACTGCCCCCCATAGTAAGCACTACTATCCCCAAAACTGACATCACTATCATCACAATTGCCACCACCACCATGACCCTATTACCATTACTACAACATCCATTACATCACAACCACTACTACAGTTGCCAGCACTATCACCATAACAACACCTGTCAATATCACAATTGCCACTGTCTCCACAGCAACCACTGCTATTACAAATGTCATTACCTTCCCACCATTACTATCACAACCACCACAATTCCAACACTGTCACCATCAACCTCATAAAAATAGCTCAGAATCCACAATTCTAGAGGACTGCCTTGTCTGGCCTTGGTTGGAAGTGGATGCAATCGGTTCTGTGGAGGCTTGATGCCACAGAGAAGAGGAATGCTAGAGGGGGGAGGGAGAGGGGTTGGTGGGGAGCACATTCTTAGAGGCAAAGAGAAGGTGGGAGGCTCAGGGAGGGGGGATCTGGAAGGGGTAAAGAAATAAAATAATTAATAAAAATTAATTTACAAAAAAATTCCAAATAACTTGTGTAGATACCACTTGACTCAAGAGTAGGTTGAACACTGGCAGGGTTATTCTTCAAGGGTACAATATGGAAGGAAAGAAATTACAGTGACCTTAAAGTGTCCTGGTCAGATGATAGGGCCAACATCAAAAGTGGCAAGCCATGCTTACAGTATGTACAGCTCTTTCATGTGATACAATGAGCATGGCACTCGTCTGCCCATTAGTCTTTCTTTCCAACTCCAGTCATGCAGAAAATATTATATAAATTCTAGCACAGGAAATTCTATGCCAGAGTTAAAAGCATCCAAAATTTGGGGAATAACTTTAGGCTTAAAACTAAAGCAATATAAATGGACTGTAGACATCAATTAATGATGTATAAATGTTAGTTCACAGAATGACAACTATATTCATACAAAACGCTAACAATAAGGAAAATAAGATGGGATCACTGAAATTATAATTTTGTTTAGGCATTTCACCTTAAGTTCTACAAATACATTGCTAAACGGTTTCCTGAAATAGTTCCTTCCCTGGTTAATAGCACTTGCCTTAGCTCAGTGCTACAGCAGTGCTCATCCAAGGGTTGGTACTGCCCTCAATCCTTGCCCTGGTATCCCATCCAGCTGAGCTCACTTCCAGAAGCCACACAGAGCTTTCAGAGAAGCATGAGAAGAATCCTAGTCATGCTATGAGGGTCCTCACTACCTTAAGGATTGATTCCAGGCTCCCACAGACATAAAACATCTTTTCCAGGCTCAGCCTCCTCTCCCTCCTCCTCTTCCGCCTCTCCCTCCTCCCCCTCCTCCTCCACATGTCTCTCTTGATGTTGCCATATTAGAAAATCTATTGCTTACATGCTCACTCACCTTCCATACCCAGAGCACTGCTGCTGTATCCCTGCTGAATGGCCTCTCATTCCCATTCTTCCTTGCTGCCTCCTCCCACCCTTTAAAGCTCAGTTCAGACACTGCTTCCTACAGGGATCTTCTTCCACCCCAGGACAGGTGTGTGAGCCTTGGAGGAAGACACCCTCATGGTCCCTACACTTGCATCTCCCTGCACTGTCGTACTTGCCAGAGGGGCAGCAAGTGCTCTCAATTACCACTCTTCAACAAATGCTTACTCGGCCATGAATGAATGACCAGGGGTGGGGGAGGCAAACTGAAAACCCACTGCCTTCAATGAAGGGCTTTTGTTCCTGGGTTTTAAATTTCGAATCCTATTCTTCAGGACTCCATTAACCTCACAGGAGTCCTATATAACGACATCCCATTATATGGCAATGTAACATATTACTAGATTTAATTATAACAGAATAATTAATGTCTAGATATCACTAGTTTGGACATAAAAATTAAATATTACCTTCAGTGTAACCACTCTCTCTAACTTCATGATTTCCCAGCTTGGCTTGGAAATACTGCTTTTTAAATGAGAACTTCCTTTGTGGTGGAGTAAATGATGCCAAGCAGAACATCTGGTCTGCTGCTTACCACCGTCCTTCAAGCTGAGCTCTTCTGCACCTCTATCTTTCTAATGCCATTGTGAAAATATATGCCTGCTCTCAGAAATTCCCAAGACAGCTGTCCAGGTATTTTGGAAGATAGCTGAGGAATCCATCCTTTCTTGACTTCAGTCTCCTTCCATTATATCATGTAAGGAGGAATGAGGGACCCTCAGAAGCTTTGACAAGTGAAGACAGTAAAGTCAAGTCAGAGAAGGATGGTTAACTCCCTTTGGGCCAAGAAGCCTCACCCTGAGCCTCCATCTCTCTACCACATTTCTCCCCTCCAAATTTCTCATAGTTCTTGCTTTGTGTATTGCTCCAAAGATTGCAATTTTCTGTAAAGTATCATCACATCTGCAATCATACACACCTGCAATCCAGAACTCAAGATGTAGGGGCTATCCTTGGCTCATTGGATTTAGTAAGACACTTTTTCAAAGGAAGGAAGGAAGGAAGGAAGGAAGGAAGGAAGGAAGGAAGGAAGGAAGGAAGGAAGGAAGGAAGGAAGGAAGGAAGATGAATAGATAGATATAGATACATATATACATACATACATACATACATACATACATACATACATACTGAGTTCATTCTTTGCTTTCCTGACAGTGACTTTCAGATCGCTGTTCTAATGGCAACATCATGAGTGCTCACATCACAAAGTCCAAATGCATGACATAATGTCCCCACTCTAACCCATCCTCTCACTCATCCCTCCAGAAGCCTGTGAGGAGCAGGCCCAAGCTTCCCTTTAGCTTGACAGATCACCTATATTTGAACTCTGATAAACTACATGAAAAAGTTACTACCATGTGACAAAGACATCAAAACTAGAATATTAGGAAGGTCAAGTGAAGATGGTTGTCCAGTTGCCCTCCAGCTTCTCCAGCTACTCCAGCTTCTCCAGCTTCTCATTCTTGCCAGCTCTGACTATGAGCCCATGGCTGACTTTAGGACAAAACTGTCCAGCTGATCCCTTAATGCATTTTGACCCAAGGAAAGAATGAAAGTGAATAAAATGATTATAGCTTTTCCAAACCACTAAGTTTTAGGATGGTTTGCCATACAACAATAGACAACCTGGACAACCGGAAGAAATGCCCTCAGCCTCCTGTATGACACTATTCCGTTCTGAGACAGAAAGGATGGTCTTTCCCATGCCCATTATGCTGGTGTTCCTAGCTCCAAATTCTCTCATTCAGATCTCATGAGCATAGATCCTGGATCCTCCAGGGTCTCTTTAAGGCAGGTATCATTACCTCAATTACCTTTGCTTACTGCCGGTCCCCTTCTCTACTGATACAGTAAACTTACCACCCATCTGCTCCCTCCATGCATTGGTATTCCTGCCTGGAGGCCCTAGGCATGCAAATCTGTGGTTTGTATTATACCTATCATTCCAAAGGGTGATTTTGTTCATTCTCAAAATTCTTTAGCTTTTCTCACAGTCTTCCATTTGGAAAACTACCAATGGGAAGTTCACATGGCTGCTGGCCATTGGAGCAGTCCCTATCCACAAAATTCTACAGAGAAGAACAGTGATACACAGATCTGCCACCACCACCAGTATGGTAGTAGGTGTGAAGTAATTTCCAACAGGTTGCTCACAGCTGGGTAGCAACTCCCAGGCTCATTGATCATTTTTAGTATAAAAATTTTTAGTTTGGTTTGGCATCTCTTTAGGAGCAGAGACCATGTCTGCTCCCTAAAAGGCCTAGGGATGAAGCCCACTGTGTCTTGGTAGTAGCCTGGTCATTGTCAGGCTCCTGAGAGATTCTTTCACACAGGAAAAGTAGCTCTAGAGACAGAAAACACCTGTGGACATCTCTCTTTCCATGTGCCTATTAACTGTGATGCCATGAAACAGCTAACTCTAATGAAATGGGCCGATGACAGTTCAGATGGGAAATGGCCTAAGATAACCATACCTGTTTTTGGAACACAATCTTCAATATCCCAGGCAACATCTGGAGCATTAGGAACATTGAGATTCCCTCCCCTTTAAGGTATCCAGGATTCCCTGTGTTCTTTTCTGAGAACACTATGAAGTGTTGACAGTCCAGTTCTCAATCTCAACTGGATGGCAAAGGATCAGAAATGGTCTGTCCCTTCTTGCTGGCCCCTTCCCTCAATATCCAGAGCTGTAAGCACATCTGGTCTCCTTCACCCGGTTCCAGGAGTCATGCTTCCTGACAGAGAGCGAGTGAAGAGGCAGAATATTCCCAGGTTCTCCTTCTCTGGGCCAGTAACACCTTTTCCTTGACCTCAGCAGCCCCAAGCTGGTTCTACCATTTCAACTAATAGCCATCCAAAGACACAATAAAAAGGACAGGCCACTTCCTCTGTGCTTCAGCCTGAGCTCCTGAAAAGGCATCCCATGGCCATTCGAGCATCCAAAAACCTCAGATCGCCTTGGTGGATAAAAGAATAGGTGATGTGGATGAGAGGAAGGATGCCTCTTAGTCTTCTGTGCTCTGTCATCACTTAACTTATAAAGTATTTTACTTCCTGTACTCCTCATGTGGTAGAAAACTATTTCCTACCTACATGCCTCAACTGTCTCGAAGCTCCTTATATAGTAGACACATAGGTTTTTTTCCGGGTAAATAGTTCCTTCCATTTTCCACTGCTATGTTTGTTTCTCTCATATTTGCACTTGTCTCGTATAAGCAGCAACTCCTTTTGTCCCAAGCTCCAGGGTTTCAGTCATGGACCACAATGCCTTTGGTTGCCCTTTCCCTAATATCATGACACAAGAGAACATAGCAAACAATACTAAGTATAGTGAACTATACAGGGCACAGGGAGATGCTGAGCCATCCCATCCACAGCTAGGGACTGGTAGATGTACCTCTTATAGCCCACCAAAAAAATAAAAATAAAACCACCTCTCTCCAGGTCCACCATCTCAGTGGTAGGTCGCAATCACAGCCTTGATGGCAAGCAGTAGCAAACAACCAAATTGGTAACACTGACTGCATTTGCTCAGAGACAAGCTAGCATGTTTCTCCACACCCTTGATGCACCATAGCTTTACATGTTCTGAGACCCTTATTCTCCATTCACACAATAGTCACAGGTACCTCCTGGCCACCTAGAACTATGACAGACTCTGAGTCAGAGGAAGGGGTACAACTGCCCCTCATGACAAACTGACGATTCTTAGGCTAAACTAATGATTCAGAGGAAGGAAATCTCACCATGATAATGGGAAACTAAGGCTGGGGTGGGGGTTATAGAGGGAGATAGTGAGGCAGGTCTGCCTAGAACCATGTCTTGCCCCTACTCCTAAACAGAAGGAAGGCGCAAAGGTTCTTTAGGGCCCAGGATTTCCCAAGAAAACTGTTCTTTCAGCACCAACTTGGGAGCAAGTGAGAGGGGGCCCTCCTCCTTAAATGAAGCTCTCTTAGGTCAGTTGATCTGACCTAACTCTATTGACAGACTCATGAATGGTACTTCTGGCCTCCCCCAAAGTATCCAGCGTGCCTTTCCTATATCACTTTTTCCTTCATAGTGATATTCATAAAAGGATATCTGAGAAGATTTAGGGAAAAGATGGCTTCCCCTTCATCTGCTATGGGCAACAAGTCTCTTCCCACAAACACATAGTGTTCCATGCTGGGCTTGGAGACAGGCTGCTCTGAAATACAGCCCACTACACACACTCCCTGCTCTGCCACAGCCCTGCTCCTCTAGCATTGTTGGAACAATGCAGTCAGCTGCTGGGTCTACAAAAAGCCAACTTGATACATAAAGGCTGGGGCCATTACTCTTCCTTCTATACAGCTTTCACCACTCTCACCCCAAAGCTGAACAATGCTGAAACAAAATAAGAAAACAGGGCAATGGGCCAAGCTCACCGCCAACCTCTTCCTTCCCACAGGTGGGAAGCTTGTCTTTCATCTGCATGTTAGATTGATGATGGATTAGCCCCAATCCCACACACTGCCCTTCCTTGTCCATGTGACTTCACACATGTAACTCAAGGAGCAGGGTCTCTCACACCTGCCCATTCAGCTGATGCTAAGGATCACCATCACCGTGGCTAAGAGAATGGAGCAAAAGCAACAGAGCAAGGTCTGAGGCTAGAGTTCCAGCAGCCCTGAGCATCTCTATTGGCTGGTCTGGATCTCTGCTGCTGACATATAAACATGCATTAGTTTACAGGCCTACTGATAAAAGACCCATGGCTGGTCATCCCATCATTTCAGATCACAGCTGGCCAGCATCATCCTCATGAGAAAGCGAGAGGCATTAATGTGCCCAGATCAGTCTTCCTTACCCAGATCTACTGACCAACAACACTGTTGCTTAAGCACACTGAGTTCTAGGATGTATGTTACACAGCATCAGCTAACTGATACAAAGTCCATCTCTTCTCAAGGTGGACAAGCTGCTCCAATACAGAGAGGAAGTGACCGATAGCAAGCTCCTGCTAGCTCCAAGTTTGAAGGTTCCATCTGGGAGCTACCTTGTGCAGATCAATGAACCAGATGTGGGCTATATGGCTCAAACAAGGTTTTTGAAGTGGGTTCGTGCCAATTCACACAGCTTCTCCTCACCTCTGCCCTGTATAACATTTTCCTATAGGTCTCCCCACCCCAGGCTTCTTATATAGCCTCTTTGTCCATGCCACCTCAGAGAAGGCCTTCTAATCTGAAAACCCTTAGTGCCTGGGTACTAAGGTACAGAAGGGTAACTGATTTATTTCAGCTGTAGCCAGCTGCCAACACTTGTGTCTATTCTTCGAGCCTCATGCTTCCTGGATGAAAGGGCAAGCTGCAAATAAGGCATAGGGAAGACTAACACTTTTCTCAGCTATTTAATGACCTGCAAAAGATAGAAGCCAAGGTCCCAGCATGCCCATGCTTCAGGTTCCCCTGCCTGCCCCTTCCTTATCCCTTTCCCCATCTCTCTAACCCCATGGAGAAGCAGGCAGCTTCCTTGGGAATCCCTGAGCATGGAGAATGAATATAAAATCGACCAGAAGCAACACTCCGCAGAGAGGCATCACCAAAGTCCACTGAGTTTCATGCACTTTCTCTCCATGATTGCTTGGAATCTATGAAATAACAAAAATCAAACATTAAGTTCTTTCAAAGTCAGGTTTATGCAGGTGCTTCTGCTTGGCAAAAACATTAAGAATGTGTTTACTATGTGTCTTAGATAGAGTTTTATTGCTGTGAAGAGACACCATGACCATGGCAACTCCTATAAAGGAAAACACTTAATTGGGGCTGGCTTACATTTTCAGAAGTTTAGTTCATTATCCTCATGGCAGGAAACATGGCGACATGCAGGCAGACACAGTGCTAGAGAAGAAGCTAAGAGTTCTACATCTTGATCCACAGACAGTAGAAGGAGTCTGTGTTTCACAATAGATATAGTTTGAGCATATCTAAGCATGCCTCCTAATAGTGCCATTCCCTATGGACCAAAGCATTCAAACAAGTCTATGGGGACCATTCCTATCCAAACCACCACAGTATGTTCACAGGGCACCTGAGGCTCTAAACAATGTTTGCCTGGGGTCAGGAGGCAGTGTTTCTTGGATCCTACAATCACATGTTTTCCACACCCTGAAAATGGAGTTAACAGACAGGAGAAGATTCCTATCTTGTACATAACATTCTAGGCCACAGGGTGGGGACCACAGCAGGTAGAGGATGGGCAGCTAATAAACCAGCTCTATATGGAGGAGGTGCATGCTGGAGACAGTAGCTCTAGATGGAGGAGGTGCATCCTGAAGACAGCAGGTCCTGAGATCAACCTTCTCTCACAGCTACTGAGCTGCAAACCAGCAAGAACACACTAGGAAATGACTTTTCCTCGTGATTTTGTTTCTAAAAAGTTCTCACAGAAAACAATGAACCTCTCCGATTCATAGCACTTTTGTTAAAGTGCCAGGCCTTTAAAATCCATAAACAGTGGGATATAATTAAATGCAAATGTGGGGCCTTATTTAAAAATTAATCTTTTATAATTAATTAGTAATTTAAAATATCTTGGTAAATGATACTTAAATGGCATGGAATTATGCTAGCTCTGAGTGATAAAGTCGTCTGCTAGAGATTTGCTGCGTTGGAGTGAGAGATATTTGCACATATCACGTGGGACAGCAGAGTACCGTGATTCCTTCATTTACCTTTGCAGACAACTGTAGTAAAAAGGCTTTATATGCAGATTGTGGGGGCTTCGCTTGCAGCAGCAGAACCAGAAAAGAAATTGCTTGGAGTCAACCCACTTGCATTAAGGATTAAATTAGCCTCCAGCCATGTTGTCAGCCCGGGAAGCCAAGCTGAGGAGGACCCCTTTCTACCTTTGCTGCCCTCCATATTCTGCCCAGCCTGAGCAGGAGGTGCCACACATTCCCAGAGCAGTGACAACCTGTCCCTGCAGCTGTTCCCTCAATCTTCCTCCCATCCTTCTACTACAGAAGAGTCTGTTGGTGCCTCACCAAAAAGGTAAATGTCACCTGCTGCCATTGCCACCCTGTCACTGCCTTTCCTTTCCCAGCACTGCAAAGACTGCCCCAAGCTGCTCTGCTGCCAGGAGGTCACCACTCTAGTTAATGCAGGTGCACATTGCAGTGTGTGTTTTCCATGGTGTGTGTGTGTGTGTGTGTGTGTGTGTATATGTATGTATGTTTGAAAAAGAATAGTGTGTATATGACTCTGTATGTGTATCACACACACACACACACACACACACACACACACACACACACCACAGACAGGCCAGGGCCACTTCACCTACAGAAGCAGCCTAGGCGGTTTGCTGACCTCTCCTGACCTAGAGTAGGATTCTAAGAGTAAGTCTTCCCACAGAAGTCTTAATACGAAAGTCCTAGATTAAGAAGCTACCTTAGGACAGCTGAGCGACCAAAGAAGCAGCCAAAACACACAAAAAGAAAACCCACCTTTAAGCCTTTCTACACAAAGAAAGAATGATTTTGTTTTAAAGCCACTTATTTCCCTAATGGATGGGCAGGTTTGGGGAGCTCTAATAAGATAAAAGAGCAAGTGTCACACAGCCACTGACTTACAGATTTACATCCCAATAGAAAGGAGAGAATGCCCAACTTTTATGGGACACATAGAGATGGGAACACACAGGCACTGGGGAAGGGAAAGCTGTGCCTGTCATCATGAACAAGAAGCAACAATCAACCGTCTTCTACACAGTGTATTTTGCTAGACTTTCATTTCTAATGAGACAAGGGAGATGGAGAGAAAGAGAAGGAGATACAGGTTAAGTGAAGGAGAGAGGGGGACTACAAACAGCCAAAAGCAGAAGCCCATAATGATTATGGTGAAAAGACAAAATTCAAGAACCCACACAGTCAGGGATAGTCTCAGTGGGTGAGAGCCCCAGGTCACATCCTCTCTGTGAGTCCCTGAGGATGCTCTGTAGTGTGTGGCCTAGGTAGACTCAATGAAAAGGCTAGTTCCTGCATCCTGGTACTTGGTATGGTCCTTGATCCACAGAAGGCACCAGACAGTGTGGGTGCATAGGTGACTGAGTAGATGGCAGATAGACTTGGCAACAAGTGAAAAACACACAGCCAATGAAGAACACACTGACAGTGGAGAGCTGGTCTCCCACATCAAACCTGACACAGAGAGGGATGAAAACAGGAAGACACGAGTCCCTGATCCTGACTCAGGAGTCCTCCAGCCATCATCGGCTTAACCTTGGTTTCATCAGTTTCTGCTCTCACACACCACAGATGCTAAGATATCCATCCCCCATCAGACCCTCCATATCCATTCACTCACTGCCAGCTCCTTCCTATAGACCTAGCCTTGTTATTGCTGAGTCCAGGAAGCCTCCTGGACACTGTGGCCATGTCTCCCAAGCTACCACGTACTTCTCCATCCTTCTTCCATTGTAGATAAACGGGAGCTGTTCATACCTCCATCTTCCCTGACCAAGAAGAAAGTCCCATGCAAACAGGAACCAAGTCACAGTACTGGGGCTCATTAAATCTGGAAATGTGACAGATGGATTGGTGTGAGTGGGAGACAACTCCAGAAGCTGTTGGTGAGTAGGATTCCCAGGCCAAGGCCCTGATCTTAGTCCTTCTTAGAAGCTTCTGACTTCATTACTTGAGTTTTCCAGGCTCTGGAGTGAGATAAAAAGGACCATACCCACCTCCCCACCTTGTGAGCCAGTTGACAGGTTTGAGTGAAGATAACATCAAAGGTAAACTTACTAAAGTCCACTAAAGCCATTCAACAGCCAGTGCCAAATCCTCACCTGAAAGACAATGAGCCCAACCTTCTCCCTAGTTAGGATGGCTGAAAGGAGCTACCCTCGCTCCCTCCAAGGCCAAGAGCTGAACACAGCAAGTCTTGCTGGAGGAATAAAGTGTTTAGCAAGCCCCAAGGACATCTATGTGGTGATCACAGGCATGGGATGGAAATACCAGAACACTATCCTTCCAAGATCAGCTACTCCAAGGTCAGGAGGTATCTCCTCCAAGCTCAGCTGCTCCAGGGGATGCTTCTCCTCCCCGCTCAGCTGCTCCAGAGTGGGGCCTTCTCATTGCCTTTACTTGGTTGTTGTTTCTATTTTACTGTTGTCTTAGGGATAGCATCTTGGCACACGCTAGCCAACTGTTCGACACCAAGCCAAATACTTAACCCTCTCATTACCTTTTCAAGACAATGTATTAACATCATGGCTGGTGAGCCTGACTTAAAAGACCTGAGAGGTGGGTGAGGACAAGGAATCAAGACTGAATGGCAAACAGTTCTGGGAGTGGGTCCATGAGCCCACAGACACCTGGGCAGGCGCCAAGGCCTCAGTCTCCTACAACCCACCTTCCCAGGAATCATCAAGACCAGCGTCTTCGCATCTGCTATCCCCAGGCAACATTGTCCCTCATGATGCAGACTCACAGATAATCCAGTGATGCCATGTAACCTCCAGGCCAGGGGCTGGTAGCGCAGATCAGCTTCACTAAGGTGACTATTTAGAGAAGCAGTTCTCAACCTGGTTCACTGACAGCCTGGCAGGTCCCAATTGGCAGGGCTTCTGACTAACAACAATGGAAGTGTCAGCCAGCCACAACAGTAGATTCACATTTCGGAAAATGTAAGTTTCCAGCAGAGCTACCTATCCTCATCCTCTCCCACTCAGCCGTGCTTTCTGAAAGGTGGAAAGGAGGCATTGCAGCTGGGAAGCCTACACAACCACCACAGACTACAGCTCTTCTGTGCCCTCCCAACCAACACCATAGCGCTCATCACTGTCCTGTAGGGCTGGGAGGCATTTACTTAGCCATACAGTGCTTAGAATATCATAAAATGCAGACAGTGGGTCACCCTCGTGGGACTCATCTATCCTGCACTGACAAAGGGGAAAGTGGGTCAGTCTGCCTAAGGAGCATTGTCTCTGGGCAATGACAAGACCACTGTACAGGAGTGAATTCCCCACCTTTCAGATGATTTGCATGCCCAGACAGCTGGACAGAACTATCCTCCTCCAGCCTCCAGATCAATAGAGGACATCTATGTTTACACAGCAAGGCTCTCAGAAATGAGGCATGAGGAAAGCTTTTAGGCATATCTTCCTCCACAGAGCTGGCACAGCCACATGTGTCCATGACAGAAAGTGTAGCACACTGTCTTAGTCAGGGTTTCTATTCTTGGACAAAAAAAAAAAATCATGACCAAGAAGCAAGTTGGAGAGGAAAGGGTTTATTCAGCTTATATTTCCACATTGCTGTTCATCACTGAAAGAAGTCAGGACTGGAACTCAAGCAGGTCAGGGAGCAGGAGCTGATGCAGAGGCCATGGAGGGATGTTCTTTACTGGCTTGCTTCCCTTGGCTTGCTCAGGCTGCTCTCTTATAGAACCAAGACTACCTACCATCCCAGAGATGGTCCCACCCACAAGGGGCCTTTTCCCCTTGATCACTAATTGAGAAAATGCCTTACAATTGGATCTCATGGAGGCATTTCCTCAAATGAAGCTCCTTTCTCTGTGATAACCCAGCTGTGTCAAGTTGACACAAAACTAGCCAGTAAACACACTGTGTCCTCTGAAGTCACCAAGCATGGAGGAGAGGCTCTGGAACTGGCCATACCCAGACTAGAACTCCATCCATCTCTTAGTAAAAATAAATGACTTTACACAAATCACTTATTATCCGCTTTTTGGTTTCCTCATCTGCCAAGTGCACTGCAGAGGAAGTGAACACAAGGGGCCAGGCCCACTGTGGGCATCAGGAGGACACAGCGTCCTCCATTCCTAAAGGCATCGCAATGATCCTGACACCAGGACTTCCACTATAGGAGCTGAAAGAAAAGGCAGAGGAGGTGTGTCCTTTGACTCAAAATCCAGAGTTTACCCTCACACTCAGTCTCCAGTCAAGGGAAGCAGCCACTCCAGTGGAAGTCTCACCCCCAACCACCCAGAGACAAAGATTTTGTGAACACAGTCTGAAGGATTAGAAAAGACAACTGGCTAAAGCCAAGCAAAGTACACCCTGCACGACAGGACTTGGCATAATTAATCGCTTGGAAATACCATAGTTAGGCCAGTTGTCGTTGAGTATAAATCCTTCTGGGGCCTAGAAACAAGAAAGGCCTAGATCCATGGAGAAGGAAAATATACGTGTATATGCAGATAAAAGGGACAGACGCTAAGAAGCTTGGTATCAAATGCTGATCATTACTGCCTCCTCCTTCACCACTATCTTAACAGATGCATAAACAGGCTACAAGGGCCAAGCAAATGGATCAACGTCACACAGTTAGGAACTACATCAGAGACTAGATCCAAATCTGTGAAACTGCAAAGCTCGTGTTCTCTCTTCTCCCAAGCTTCCCAGCAGGCCAGTGGCATAGAGGGAAGGAAAAGCAGGATGGCCAAGGAATGAGCAGGAAAGTGAGAAGCTGGGAAGCTGGTGGCAGAATCTGTGGACGCTCTCCCCAGGCAGAGCCTGCGTCTGGCAATAAACAACAGAGAGAAGAGTCACCCCGTGAGCAGCCTTCTGCAAATACACCACTGGGAACATTCAGAGAAAGGCTGGACATGTCAGTACTGCTAATCCAAAGCTGAATCACTGCATACAGAGAAGACTGTTCTGGTGAAGATGCTGAGAACCCACAGGACAGCACAGCCTGGCTGACCACCAGCACAATTGGGACCTGATTAGCTGAGAGCGGCAGGGCTGCTGGCCAACTACACCAAATTAAGCTTTCCCAATGTTAAGCTCTCCAGCAGTGAGCTTCGTGCTGGTTCCTGATGCATGAGGTAGCATTTTGAATGATAATTAATTAGAGGGGAAAGCAGAGTAAGCAAGCAAAGTACATCAGATGAAATTAGTGTAATTCTGCCTTTCTCTTTCATTTTACCTTCAATCAGAGTGGGCCAGCCAAGTTGGCTTGGGTTATACGAGAAACCCTGGGGCATCATCCCACTGTTCCATGATCCCATAATCCACTGGGCCCTAACTTGTTCCCAGACACACCATACTCCCAATCATTCCTTTTCCCCAAATAAACTCAATCCTAGGGAGTGACTGACTTGCAACGACCTCCTATTTATTGCCTCTCTACCATGAGACTTCTGGAGCTAGCACCAATGGTCAGCTCATTCTAGCCAACAGTTTTCTAGCCTGATTTCAAATTAATGGATTCTTTGTTAAATTGGTGGGCCTTTCTTGTCTTCATTAGAAAGCCTCTGTCCCTAATAGAGGTGTTCTTAAAAGAAGCACACACAGATCAGTACAAGCACCTAAGAATAATGCTCACTCGGGGACTGCTTGATACTGTTGATATGCAACAGACACCTCCATCAAATGTCAACAAACCCCACGGAACACCTGCCCACTTCTCCAGAGAGCTAGAAATTCACTTCATCCCTATAGGTATATACCTGTTAACAAAGAAAAGAAAATTAAAGGGAATAAAAATGCTGGATTTCAGCCAGGCGGTGGTGGCACACGCCTTTAATCCCAGCACTTGGGAGGCAGAGGCAGGCGGGTTTCTGAATTCGAGGCCAGCCTGCAGCCTGGTCTACAAAGTGAGTTCCAGGACAGCCAGGGCTATACAGAGAAACCCTGTCTCCAAAAACCAAAAACCCAAAACCCAAAACCAAAAACCAAAAACCAAAAACCAAAAACCAAAAACCAAAAACCAAAAACCAAAAACCAAAAACCAAAAACCAAAAACCAAAAACCAAAAAAAAAAAAAAAGCTGGGCTTCAACTCAGAGAATTCAGGCAGTAACAAATGCAGGCTTCTCCCCAGCCCCCAAGCCTCCTCACAGTCACCTGCTGAGGACAAACACATTCAGGCCTCTTCCCGAATGGTCAGGTTCTCTGTTGTTTCTGGTACACACCTAGGCCATTCAGCAGTCCTGAGCATCAGGCAGGAGTGGCCTCGGATCCCATGACCTACCTCATTGATGAAGGAGTGTGCCCCCTGTGGGCTGAGCAGTAGAATGGCACGGCGTAGTGTGTCCCGGTAGCGATTCAGCTCCTCGGTCTTCATGGTGGTGAAGAGGCTGGTGAACACGTGACTGATGTTCTTGTCCACCTTTTGTAAAGAGACGTCCAGACCCAGCCGTGAGGCCTGATCCAGGAAGCTTTGGAGCCCACGGATATCTGAGCATGGAAGAAGAGGGGAAAGAATCATTTTTTAAGTGGGAAGGGATCTATCTGAGAGGACAACTAACCCCAACACACCCAACCCACGCAACCACCAGACAAAACAAGAGTCTCCATCTACTTCACTTATTCAGAGCAGGGTGCAAGCAGCAACGTAGACCCAGTATCCCTCATAAGCATCCAGCCCCAGGATATAAGGTGGTCATCTGGTAGCATCAGGAATCCTTTCTGCCATCCAAACTATGCCAGAATCACCCTTTGTAACAAGCTTTTGTACGTTCCCATGTGCTCTGAGTTCTGGCAGTTCTGCCCTCCAGTCTACTTAGACTGGTGACCTTACTCCAGGTTTCCCCCATCTCCCTCTATACCTTATACCTGAGGTGTCCTGATCATCTACAGTCATCTAACACAACGGACTACCCTGAAAAGAGCTGACCCAAGATTTGGATATAGGTCATTCTAACCCTGGATCCTTCTCTAACCCTCTGAATGTCAGCATCTCATGTGACAACCTCTAGCCTATGGAAGAGGCTGTATCTTGCTTCAGGCTCTGATTTTTTTTTCTTCCTGGAATTTCTTTCCTTCTGCTTTGTCCCAAGAGGTGACTCATCCCAAACCCAGTCAGAAGTTCATGTTCCAAGTGCTTCAGAGATGAATAGATGGCCACTGAGACTTTCCCAGTCTTCAGATAGAGTCCCTACAAGATAAGCTATTGAACCAATTGTCCGAGGGGGAGAGTTCAGAGTGAATCCTAAAGCCCAGAAAGGTGGCACACTCACTGACCTACTGTTGCAAGGGGCCAGGTGGCATTTTGATCATGGACCAAGAGTTCCCTTTGCTGACTAACCCACATAGTGTTTCATTTCTGTCATTTGTAGCCTAAATTGTCAACACACAGGAAAGCTATTTATGCCCAGACTAGAATGTCTCCATTACTTCTATTATCCTGTGCTCAGGGACAGAGCCCTGACAGAAGGCTGAGTATCTACCCAGACCCACAAGGCCACTGTCCACATGCCCTGGGGTGCCTATGCAGTCGCAGTCAAAATAAGCAGTGCTAACTAAACAGGCTTTGCTTACTAATTCTTCTCTGAGATTGCCTCCTTTTCACATCTGCCACACATATAAGCAAGTATCAAGGAACCTGCTATAGAGTCCCTGAGCTTGCCATCTTGGTGAGAAGATAGACTTAGCAGAAAGTCTAGTCTCAGCTTCACTGCAGCAAGAACAGTTTCAGGACTACCACAGGGGGGGTGGCCAAGAGGAGCTCCTGAGCTCCTCTTGGGACCTCTAAGAGATCCTTAAACTCTCAGGCAAAGCATTCCTCCCCCTCCTCTGGCTGAGGATGGGATAAGGATGCAGGCTGAGCAAGCCAAAGAGGAGCAAGCCAGTAAGCAGCATTCCTCTGTAATCTCTCTCTATTCAGTTCCTGCCTCCAGGTCCCTGACTATGTTCCTACCCTGTCTTCCTTCAATGAAAGACTGTGACATTGAAGACTAAGCCACATAAACCCTTTCCTTTCCAAGGTACTTTTGATCAGAATGTTTTATCACATCAACAGAAAACAAACCAAAACAAGAATTACTCTTATTTTTTGTTTTAATTAACCCAATAATTGGATATGTGTAGAATACAGTGAAATGTTTTAATACATATATACATTGTACAACAAGCAAGTCAGGTAAATTGGTTTATCTATTACTTCATACACATTTATCTATGATCAGAGTATTCAAAATAGTCTTGTCCAACTATTTTGCAGAATTTAACACAAGTTCTTATGACAACACAAGAACTTAATCCCCCAAGAAGACCCTGTGTCTGATAACCAGCTTCCTCTCCCTTCCCATCTCCCTCCTGGCATCTAGTTACCACTCCTACTCTCTGCTTCTATGAGATCAGCCCTATATTATTTCATTTTATTTTTTACTGAAAATAGACATTTTTTTTACATAAAATATATTCTGATTATGGTTGTCTCTTCCTTCAACTCTTCTCAGATCTTCCCCTCCTCCCTAACCACCCACACATGTCCAAATCCTTTATTGCTCTGTGTCTCATCAGAAAACAAACAGGCACCATCATCATTAATAATAATAATAATAATAATAATAATAATAATAATAAAACAAAATAGACATGTAACCTATATAGGACAAAACAAACAAAAAATAAAGAGCCAAAAAAGCATAAGAAACATGTATAGATTCATATATATATATATATATATATATATACAAAAAACAAAAATAAAAGAAACACTAAATACCCAGACAAAGCATTATAAGATGAAAAAAGCCTACCATTGAATTCATTTTGCATTGGCTGTCTACTGCTGGGCATAGGGCCAGCTTAAGAGTGATTTTGTAACTCAAGAGACAGCTCATGATGGTGAGGATGAGGAGCAAGGGGAACTTCATTGCTGGTAGGAGTGCAAACTTGTACAGCCATTCTGGAAATCAACTTGGCAATTTCTCTGAAAATTGGGAAGAGATCTACCTCAAGACCCATCTATACCAGTCCTGACCATATACCCAAAAGATACTCCATTGTACCACAAGGACACTTGCTCAGCTATGCTCATAACATCTTTAATTATAACAGCCAGAAACTGGAGACAACCTAGACGTCCCTCCACTGAAGAATGGATAAAGAAATGGAGTATTTCACAATGGAGTATTACTCTGCTATTAAAAACAATGTCATCGCCGGGCGTGGTGGCGCACACCTTTAATCCCAGCACTCGGGAGGCAGAGGCAGGCGGATTTCTGAGTTCGAGGCCAGCTTGGTCTACAAAGTGAGTTCCAGGACAGCCAGGACTATGCAGAGAAACCCAGTCTCGAAAAAACAAAAACAAAAACAAACAAACAAAAAAACAATGTCATCATGAAATTTGCAGGCAAAAGAACAGAGCTAAAAAAAGTTATCTTGAGTGAGGTGACCTGGACCCAGAAAGACAAACATGGTATGTACTCACTTATAAGTGGATATTAGCTGTAAAGTAAAAGATAATCATGCTACAGACTGCAGACTCAGAGAGGCTAAGTAACAAGGAGGGCTCAACAAGAGAATGCATGAATCTCAATGAGAAGGGGAAATAGAATAGACACAGTGAGTGGACAGGGGTAGGGGAGGGCAGAAGAATAGAGTACTCGGAGAAGCAACTGGAATCAGGAAGGAGAAACATCTCTGGGATAAGCTAGAAACCAGGGCAATGGAAACTCCCAGGAATCCATAAGGGCGGCTCTAAGACTGCTAGCAATGGGGCATATGGAACCTGAACTGGCCATCTCCTAGATGACTTCCAACAGAGGACCTGGGACACCAACCCAGCCACAAAACCTTCTACCCACAATTTGTTCTACTACAAGATGCATAGGGATAAAGATGGAGCAGAACTTGAGGGTGTCACTAAGCAATAACTTGTCCAGCTTGAGACCCATGCCATGAAAAGGAGCCTACCCCTGACACTGCAAACAATATTCTTCTGTACTTACAAACAGGTGCCTAACCTAACTGTCATCAGAGAAGCTTCACATCAGAGAACTGTCACAGAGAAGCAACTGATGGAAACAGATGCAGAGACCAACAGCCAAACATTAAGCGAAGCATGAGGAATTCTAAGGAAGAGGGGGAGGAAGGATTGTAGGGGCCAGAGGGGTCAAGAACACCACAATAAAACACACAGAGTTAACTATCCTGAACCCATAGGAGCTAACAGAGACTAAACTGCCAACTTGAGAGCATGCATAGGACTGACCTAGGCCCTCTGCACATATATTACAGTTGTGGAGCTTGGTCTTTATATGGGAAGACAGGAGGAACAGGGGCTGTCCCTAACCTTGTTGCCTGTCTTTTGAAACCTTTCCTTCTACCGGGATGCCTCTTCTAGCCTCAATAGGGTGAGATAGATGCACCTAGTCTTGCTACAACTTGACATGCCAGTGCTGGCTAATATCCATCGGAGGCCTCCTTTTCTGAAGATAAACGGAAATAATTAATTAATTAATTAATTAATTAATTTTTTAAAAGAGTGGTTTTGTATACCCAATGAGACTCCATTGAAGAAAAATAATTTTCTGCTTGCAAGTGGGCATCAATTGAAGATAGTTCCTGGGTTAGGGATGGGGGCTTGTGTCCACTTCTCCTCTAAAGGCTGAGACCCTATCTGGCACCTTGTCTATCTGTGAGTCTTGATATTAATTCCCATCTATGTAGGAGGAAACATCTCTGATGATGGCTGAACAATACACTGACCTATGAGTCTAACAGAATGTCATTAGGGGTCATCCATTGCTACCCTTGCTCCTCCTGCTGTTCTTGGCCACCTGAGCGGTGTTGAGGATCTCATAGAGTGGGCCTTACATCCACTTAGATGTTGGTTTGCTACCCCACAGATTTGTGCCACTATTTCACTATTGCACACATTGCAAGCAGGTCACCATTTTAAACTGAAGGGTTGGTAGCTGGGTTTGTGCCTACATTTCTACTTTGGTAGCATGTAAAGTACCTTCCAGTACCATAAACCGCCCAGTAGTAGTGAACACCCTAGTTAGGCAGCAGCCAAACTTCTATATGTTCAGTGAGTTGTATAGGTGTTCAACCTGGCAATAGGGCCTTACTATCAGCTTCTGCAAATCAAGCAATATATTTGGCAATAGTCTAAGCATTTATTTTTGCAGCACTATTCACAATACCCAATCTGAGAAATAAACCTAAGTATCCACATATGGATGGATGGATGGATGGATGGATGGATGGATGGAGAAAATGTAGGATATACATATATTGAAATACTATTCAGCCATAGAAAGTAATGAAACCCAGTCACTTGTGGAAGCATAAATAAACCTAGATGAACTTGTGACAAGTGAAGTCAGGTGCAGCAAGCATTCTTCTGCTTCTTATCACTAACAGAGAGAGGAGGGGCACTTGGTGGAGCGTGTACAAAAGTACAGAAATATAGGTGTCTGGAGAAGGGATCAATTTTTAGAAACACTCAATACAGGTGTCAACCCTCTACTGAATATAGCACTGCCCATTATAGCCCAGAGACTATCTCAGCACCCAGCAACCAGTGTAGTATACACCATGTCTCCAGGTAAAGTAGATGGCTGTCTTAGACCCCTAGGAACAGTCTTTCCGGTCCCATGCCTTTTTCTCATCTCTTGAACATCCCTCCATCTTTGTTTCTAGCCCTGTCTACACTGATAGCTTTGACCTATAGGACAGAATTAAACTTAACATAAACAGTGCTATGGGCAATTGTATACTTCAATTCTGCCATTGCACTTGGCTACTTCTATATAAACACCCTCAGGGGAGCCTACTGATGAGAAGCTGAGACACACAAAGAAAAATCAATCTGGTCCCCAAGCAATCACTGTGGTCACATGCCAGCAGAGCCTAGAGTTGAGTGTGGACAGGGCAGAGCAACTAGGTTGAACTATTAACTCATCAAAAATAACAAATGACTCTTGTTCTAAGCCTCTGAGTTTGGGAACAGCTTGATTACCATCAGTGACTACTCAAAAGGTCATGGGCTGGATTATATCTGATCTTTCTCATGAAGATGTAGAAAAAGAGTAAGGTCTGTACCTTTAAAAAGATCATCTGTGGCACTGTTCACAAGAGATGAAAGCCAGAGCCAAGCAAGGCCATTCTCAGTGCCCCATGGCCTAACCTATAACCTAGATATGATCACAACAGACAGGGAAAGCAATGAAGACCTGAGGCCCTGCTACCATCTCCTGCTCCTCTCAGCACCTTTTAAGATAGCAGTGGATTGGTAAGGTGGCAGAGAATGACCACATCCACATAATATTTCCACATGTTTATACACTGTGCATACCATTAAAGCTCACATGGTTTCATTAGACTGGTAGGACCACCATATGCCATGAATGATCTCATGAGTCATGGCAGCACAACCTGCAATGTCATCCTGTAATAGAAGTCCCCTACAGTCCCTTTTCCAGTGCCTCTTCCTAAAACCCTCTCACTCCACAGCACAGTTTCATGTCCTTAGATACAAGACTGGGTGGCACATGTCAGGACAACCAGATACTGGCAAGAAGATGTAAATGTGGGGGGGGGGGAAAGGGACCTAGAACTCTTTCATGCCCTCAATACTACATTTCTGGCTTCTTTTCAGGCATCCCCCAATGAGACAGAGCCATCAGGAAGAGTTTAAGTGCCCGTTAGCAACAGCAAGCTCTTCACTCCTGGTATTAGTGATGCTGCTGAAGGCAGCATTCCCAAGAGACATCATCCCTCGCTACACCCGCAGCTCCCACTTGGCTGAAAAGGTCAGTCTCAGCCTCTTTTTCAGCTGTACTCAGGGAGGGCTGGAGCAAAGAACCAGTCAGAGCATAAGCTGACTTCATCAGCATTCTACTTGTTCCCCAAAAACAGGACCAGGGAAGCCTCTTGTCCAACCAAAGTCATTTTCTCCTTGTGAGAGTCTGCAATACCATGCTACTTTGTTCTGCACTAAAGCCTGCTGTCCATTCTGCTGCTTCTCGGGGAAGTAGAACACCCCTAAGAGGGAAGACAGATGAGAGAAGGGGATGGAGAGTGCTGCCATGTAGTCTGGGCCTTAACCCAGGCCTATTCTGAATAAAGCCTTCCCCCAACTAGACTGATTGATGACCCCAGAAATGGAACTGTCTACGGTCAGATCATGCCTACCTGGGATCTACTCAGAAAGGGTCCCTGGTTTTCTGAAGGAGCGAGAACCAGAATAAACAGTGTGTTTCAGCACTCCACACAGACAGTGAAGGAGTCCCATCCTCACAGAAAGCAGGCTGGGAGCATGGACAATGTGGCATGGCAAACCAAGACGGGCCTCCAGTGATGTCTCCTCCAGATTCCCTGCCCTCTCTTAGGCTTTTTCCAATCCCCAGTCTGACTGAGTGAATCCTTCTGCAGTGCTCACTGATGTGTTCCTTCCTCAGATACCACCGAGAGCTTTCTCTGTGTGGGACTTCCCCCCTTGGGATCTGGGAACTAAAATTGAATGAGCCCACGGTGGGTGTTCCTGCTGTCATGACTTACACTGGGGTGGGGGTAGGATTGAAAACAGGCCTAGAACAAATAAACAATGGAATAGATCATTTTCAGTACTGGCAAGCTCTGAAGAAAACCCATGTTGGGCAGAAGCAAATTACAGGGGTGGGAAAAGGAATGTCCCCTGTGAGAAAACATCGGTGAGGAGGAGGTAGTTCCAGAAACCCCTTAGAGAAACCAGACAGAAGAAACAATGTCTGGAAAGTTCCAAAATGAGGCATCTTTGACAACAAATGAAGGAGAGCATTAGCCAGAGATACCAGAGATAGAAAAGAAGTGTCAGCAGAGACCAGGAACCATCAGAGGTAGAGGGGTAGATGCAGGTCTCATGCCTGTCCCTTCTCCCTAAGCATGGCCTGCTGCTGCTGCTGCTTAGGGGCCACTCTAATCAAAGTCTGCCTTTGTCTGTGTCACTATGTTCTAAAACTCCTACCAAAGTCATCAAAATGGTGACTTTCTTCCTCTTCATCTTCATAACACAAGTCTCCACAAGAGGCTTGTCCCGAAGCCCTATCGTTTATAGGACCCCAGACACTATGGCCCTTTCTTTGCCCACTCATTGCTGAATCTCCTCTCTCGCACATTCATTGTTCACGGCTAATTCTGGGCTCCCCTCCAATAGCTCACTCCACATTTTCTCTCTCAGCAGAGGCCTACATTTTCCACTGGCTGTGGCCTCTGCTTCTGCTAAACACCTTGGCTTCATGTTCACTATCTCTTCTCCATTTACCACCAGCTCTTCTCAGGGGCTTCTGCAACAGCTTCCTATAAAGTCTCCTATATCTGCATACTAATGCATTGTGCGACAATGTTCTCTTTAAGGTCATATCTGTGTATAATGTAGCCTGCCTCTAACCTTCAAATGAATAACACAAAAACACAAGTTTATTTAAAAGTTGCCAAGAAATTAATAACCTCAAAGGTATCAATCAATCAAATTACAAGCAAACAAAAAGCCTTCTTAAGATTTTATCGATGTACACAAAATAAGCTCATGCATCTTAACTTGGACTAAGAAGCAGTCTGGAGCAAATTAATTTTTCTTTTTGTCATATTTGTGACTCTACCAACTAACCAGGAACCTGGAGATCAGAAAAAGACACCCTTTGCCCTTCTCTGGAGATCACACATACACACACACACACACACACACACACATGCATACACACACACTCACATACACACACACATAGGAGTGCATACAACCCTACACCCACATCATGTTTCTTCAAAACTCTCAACCCCACATCTCCATCAGGACCCAACTCAGACCACTCTTCCCTCTAAAACTCTCTCAGTTCTCCAAGTTGGAATTTATGCCTCCTTCAAAATGAGTTATACTAAACAATATGTAAAACTAGGTGGGTACACAGGAAGAAGAAACTGGATTTTCCTTGACTCTCTATTTACCCCAGGCTCAGCATCTACCACAAAGACAGGACCATAGAAGTCTATGGAATTGTTGAACCAGCCAAAGTCCCAGCTTGAAGCCCAGTGTGACTTCAGCAAGCACATACCACTGAAGGCAAAGCAGTATTAAGCAAGGAAGTGAAATCGTGGGAATTGTTTTTTCCAAAAATCTAAAGTTGCATCTGTGATGGTCTCCCTCCTTCTTAAAGATCAGACAGTCACCTGGTGTTTTAAATACTGTCTTTCTCAAAAGTAATTGAAACGAAAGAACACATTTCAAATTGCTTCCCCTACTATTTCAATTTCTGAGAAAGACCCAGGCACAGAGAGTACGTACAAAGAATATTTTACCATCTGTAATGCACAGGGATATGCATGAAGGCTGCCACCTCGCACCCAGGAGGAGTTCCCAACTAGAAGAGCTCGGAGATTACTGGCAAATGTTCTAAAGGCTGAAACAGAACTTTGAGTCTCCATATTTTTTTGCACTTCTTTTCCTATCTGGGATCCCAAAGGCAGACTTTGAATTTCTTCCCAGATATAGTTTATCCATCATTCAGGTTCCTTATTAAGACCTCTGTCCAGGTGCCACAACTCCTTTATCACCTTCTACCTTCCCTACTACCAGCTCCAAAGTCTTCATCACTGTCAGGGGCATAGAGAAGCTACCAAACCATGGTATGATGAGCCTGGGTCTGCAGGCGTGGAAGCACGCACCACACACATCAATGTGTGTCAAGAACAGAAACCACAGAGACTTGCTGTGATGCCCATCATAAGGAACAGCTCTGTCTAGCTCAGCATCCTTGTGTATCTCATCTGTTCCTTCCACAGCTTTCCAGCTCTACATCTTTTCTTTCCATCAACTCTCTCCTTCTTCCAACTTTTCTTCCTTCCTGTCCAAGCACTGCTCTGAGTCAGACCCTGGGATGGGGGACAGAGCATCTGAGTTCAAGGGCCTCACAGATCTGCCCTCAAGGAACCCCCATCTTTACAGGACTGACCTGAAAGCAAGGAGGGAGTGATCCCTCTGCCATTCGAGGAGCATGCATTAAATGTGGGATCTTTCCACTTGCTAGCTGTATATTCTGAATAAATTAACTCATACCTTCAATCCATGCAGACGACGGAAGTCATCAAGAAGGCTGATTCAATAGCAAGGGGACCAGAGACACACAGGTGTGTCCATCACAATAGTAAAGCAGGAAGCAGGTTATTCTTTGTCATGACCTGGCAAAACCCCCAGAACCCAGGCAGGGACTGTCTTCAGGTGAGGAGGATGCTCGAGACACACTATCCTCAACAGCACAGTGCCTACTGTCCAGGGCCTCAATGTCCCAGTCAGAATTGACTACAGTCAAGGAATGTCCAGACCATGGTCAAGGGTACCTCTGGAATGAGTGTCACCCACCAAAAGCTGTTCCTTTGTGTTACCCATGTCTTGGATTCCCTATGTTCTGTTCATTGGTATCAGGGTCCCTGCTGTCACTTAAGGTTGGCCAATTCCTGGAGATAGTCCCGATGGCCCCACATACCCCATTCTAAGTAAATCAACCCATCCAGAGCCCACCACCCAACCCCCTTCTCTTTATGTTCTCATACTCCAGGATATAATCTGCCTGCCCTAATCACCCTAGGGCCAGGGACAGCCTACAGTCCAAAGCCCACTGCAATCACCCATGCCAGCCAGCTCTCAGCCTGATTACCCCTCCTCTCCTGCTTACCACAGGGAAGGCCCTAGCTCATGCACATCCCTGTCCCATTACTTCCCAGTGTTACCTCTCCTCTTTTGATACATCAAGGGAGGTTCTCTGTGGTTTCTGTTCTTATCATTTCAGTGGCTATCTTCTTATGGCCTTCTGTCATTGCTGTAGCTAGATACTAATAATGTCTGTCATGTTTGTCATTGCAACACTATTTACAATAGTCAAGACATAGGATCAACCCAAATGTCTACTGTCAAATCCATGGATAAAGACGTGTATAGTATTTACTCACAATGGAACACTATTCACCACAGAAATAAAAAGAATAAAATCATGTCATTTGCAACAAGCAAGAAAATCCAGAACACTTGGTGTTGAGTAAAATAAGCTAAACACAGAAAGATGAGTACCATGTGGTCTCTTTCATATATGGAGCATGAAAAGATGAACTCTTAGAAATTTGTCTTGTAATGGCTGCTGGCATTTGTGTAAACTGAGGGAATTGATGAAAGGGCCAAACCTCCAATTTAAAAAAATTAAAATTCAGGAGGGAGACACTTTGAACAAATGGTGACTACAGTTCATACTAGCATGTTTTGTATTTGAAAATTGCCAAACAGATAAGAGTGTGAGCTAGTGACAGCCTTTCATAGCTTGATTTAGACCTTGCTTAACATACCCATGTATCACCTACCCCTCAAAACAAAACAAAATGCCCTCTCTCCTGAGTTGCCTGGGATACAGAGCTCTAGAAAGACACAGTGAAGCCAAGTTTGATCAACCCACCCATACCCACACCTCACCCAACCCCTAACCAGAGGTGCACAGAATAGTCGTTCCAATCCATTCCCCCCACAAGCTCAGTAACCTCTTGCAACACCTTTCTGAGCCATTTTTACTCTGCAAACAAGTGCCCCACCTTGCTTAGGAGAGCTGGGCATGCTTCAGTGAGAAGCACACATTAGAGCTGCCACAGCACAAAACAGATGTTCCTGCTGTCAGCTCCCTTCCAACCTTCTCATCAGCATAAGGAACGCCCCCAGAAAGGTTCTCAAATGAGCAAATCATCTCCCTTGTTCTAGAGGCTCGTCAGGAAAGGAGGTGCCATCCTGACAATTGGGTGACACAATAGGAAACTAAAAAGGTCGACTCTACCCTCTGTGATAATGGGAATTTCAGAGTTGCAAAGTAGCTGAAAGGAAAGAGCTGTCATTGAAAACTCTGAGAGAAAGGGGGACAGAATTCTACCTCTAATGAGGGTCAATAACATCCAGGAGGCTGTGCTGGGGCAGGTTTCGGAAGCAGCCACAAAGCCAGGGGAGGGTAGATTCTTGGAAGAAAGAAGGTCTAAATGTTTTCCCTGGGGGTGGATTCTGGTAGTGGATCTGTGTTCAAACACAGGGTCTCCTCCTGCCCTGACCAGGGCCCTGCCAGCAGAGGCTATAGGCTGATCAGAGCACACTCCACTTCCCAACAAGCTCTATTCCCTTCCATTTAAAAAACAAACACAAGGGAAAAACATTTTAAATAATCAGGATGGAAGATCAAGATTAAAAACAATTTAAAATAAACGTCTACTCTGGCACTTTGGAAAAAACATACCACGCTGCATTAAGTGCTTTGAATTAAGTAAATTACACCAAGTAACTAATTTACATAATGATCAAGATTTGCATTTTACACATGTTATAATGAAAATGGGTTTATAAAATAATTCTTCACCAACTTCTGTTCAGAGTTGGGAAGCATTTGCAGAAAATTCCATGATATTTATCTGCTACTGTCTTTCATGTTTCAGATCTCTGGCTCCTGCAATCGGGTTTTTTTTTTTTTTTTTAATCTGCAAGGCCCCTTATTCCCAGTGCAATAAATAGTGCCTTTGATTTGCAATTCCCTCTCGTCAACTGAGTGAGATCATATTTTTTATAGAATCCATAATATGCTAATGATTTTTAGAATTTTCACAAATAAAATTTGATGTCCCTGTCACCTTTCACTTACAAGATATTTGGGACTGATTTTTAGCAGCACTTCCTGCAAGCTCTGGAGGGACTATGCTGGCTAAGGTCCTCTGCTTAGGGCGCTCCCTGGCTTTGCTGGATAATGGAGGGCACAGCATTTAGAGGTAGCCTTCTGTCCTGTGTCAGCAGTCCCCTCGGGGCTGAGGCAAGATTCCCAGCTGATACCTCCAACAAACAGCCTTCAGTTTTGATGGCTACTTCCTGCCTCTAAGACTCTCGGTGAGGTGGCCAAGAGGCAAAATGTACTCCCCAGGAGCTTCGGGATGCTCAGCCGCCATTTGTCTCCCTCCCTACAGTCTATGAATGATGCCCTATGACACCCAATTTCCCAGATGAGGACATGGAAGGACAGAAAGGTTGAGTCTCTCCAATACCACCAGACAAAAAACGGGATGAGCCATCTCTGTACTTTGAGGGTGTTTTTCCAGGTCTCTAGGTAACTTAAATAAGATCACACACACACACACACACACACACACACACACAAAAGAGTAACTTTCCCCACGCAGCTGCATCTGAATTTCCAGGGACCCTAAACTAAACATCTTTGCTCTTTGTTAATAATGTGTCTATGCCATGGCAGAAGGAGCAATGGCATAATATTACTGGCATGTGACAGTCTGAATGTCTATGTCCCTCCAAACCCCATGTTGAAATCCTAGTCCTGGTGGCTGAAGAAGGAGGAAGATGAGTGGGGAAATGGGGGTAAGGGATATTGGTGATGTGTTAGTGCCCTGATAGAAAACAAAGAGGCCGGACCAACGATCCAGCTTCTTCCCGCCCTGTGTGTAGACACAATGTGAAAACGAACTTCTGCAAACCAGAAAGAGAACTGAACCCTCAACAGACACTGGATCTGTCTGTCACCTTGCTCTTGAACTCCTAAACCCCAGAGCTGTGAGGGAAAAAAAAAATTCCATTTAAGCCACAGAGCACTCTTTTCTTCATACCAAGCAGAGATGATTAGTACACAGCAGGGGCTTTTTAAGGTCTGACTTTGTGCCGCTACACTAAGTAATTTGCATAGACTACCTCATCCATCCATCCCCGTGACAGCCTCATGTCTTCTGAGGTTATCCAGCGAGGAAGAGACTGAATAGAAGTTCAGACCCAGAATTCACCAGCAAGCCAGAGACACCTGAGAGGTGACAGAAAGGAGGAAGATCCACAAACTCTGTGCAAGTGCTTATCTGGGAGCTACACGCAGCCCAGATTTCACCTGGGCCTGAGCACCCCTAAGGAATTATTGGATGATGTCCTCTTTGCAGCTTAGTCACCAGCTCAGACAGAAACGGGATGCAACTCCAGCTGTCTCCCAGGAGAGACCTTGCTCCTTAGAAGGCACCTGGGCCTGGCAACCCCAAGACCAGTCCTCCAGAGCGCTCAGCCAAAGCGCAACAGAGCTCCTCAGAGACCTAATCCTGGAGTCTAGCTTTCTGGAATGGCAAGAAGATGCAGACGTGACTACTCCATTACCAGCCGCTAATGTGCGATCAGTATTAATAACTGCCATTACACAGCGAAACATGGCATCCTCATTAGTCCTGTAAATTACCACTGAGGAAAAATCCAAGATACTAAAAACAGCACACCCAGCTGAAATGAATTAGAAACAACCCAGGTTGGGTACCACCTCTCCTGACCTGAAAGGTGCTGTTGTCCGACTACACACCAGGCCCTTCTGATTCCCAGGACCATCGACAATCAAATATGGCAGGGTGCCCCAGTCATTACTCAAGAGATCTCTATTGCCCAACAGCAATAGTCTGACTTCAGCCCCTCACTCAGGCTTTCTCCAACACTCTATCTACTGCCCAATTAGGTCATGTTCTGTAGCAGATGTCAGAGAAAGTGACAAGACCCTGAGATAAGCTTCAGGGAACCGAACTGAAGACAGGAAAGTCAGTAGCATTAGGATGCCAGGAAGTACTCATGAAAAGGGGTTTGCTTACCATCAAGCAAAGTCTCAAAACAGTGTTCGAGAGATTGCAAGAGGTTTTATAGGTTGAGCATGAATTCTGCATACAATCAATAGGGGATTAAACTCTAGACCAAGAGGACCTCAGGACCCTTGGGATCCCAGCTTTACAAAGTCAACGGTCTAGCTGGGTGACCTATGAAGCATTCTTCATGAGCATAAGGTAATGCCTAGAGACAAAGCACGGTGACATTTCTGGGTATAAAGTACATCAGGTGGCCCACTAGGCAACTCAGACTAGGCACACCAAGCCAGCCCTCCTGCCCAGGGTGGGTCTCTGAGGGATGTCTGGTATGGCAATTCCAGTGGTGTCACCTGAAGTCCACTCTGTGCCTATGTGACCTCCATGGCTGGAGATGTGCAGGAAACTTTTATGAGGACTGTGGCTCCCTGGTGGCTCTGTCCACACAGCACCCTCCTGACCTGATGATAAGTACCATTAACTTGCAGGTGAGATTTACATAACTACTCCTATACCAACCCGAGTTTAATATGTTTCCTCTGGAGCCCACCTGGGAGGAGGCAGCAGCAACCAGAATGAGGAAGGAAGGCTAAGGAGAGACTGACAGATTCCAGTCCCCTTTCCTGGGGCTTCTCAAGTACCATGACTGAAGACTCTGCCCACACTGAAGAGTACCAGAGAGCCTCAGAACTCACTGGACACAAAAGTTGTACCACAGTCTTTGAAGAGTGCATTGAAGAGGCAGGTAAATACCCAGCTCAAAGATCTCTCTGCCAGAAGCAAGATGTAGGCAGTGTCGGGCACAGTAGACAGAATCACCTGCTGGCCTCATCAGGGGAGAGACATCAGCCTGTACCAGGATCAGACAGATGAGGTGGGCATACCTCTAGGACAAAAGATATAATAATGGCATCACTGGGACACTCTTGTTAAAGCAGATGAGGACAGAATGTTGGCAGGTGAGAGGAGAGACCATCCCAGAGGGTTGTTCTGTGGAAGGGCAGAAGTCTAGAGGTCATGGCAAGCTAGGGCCATGACTCAGGCGGGACTCAGTAGACCCTCCTCTCTGGTAGATTAGAGCCCTCAGATAGACAGCAGGCTGCTTTGCCACAGATCAGCCAAGTGCAGAAAGAGAAAGGGAATCCAGATGCTGGCTTATGGCTCATGTGCCCTGTGGACCGGGAACAAGTAGAAGAGTAGGAGACTCAGCTTAGAGAGAGAGCGGCTTGCTTAGTCCCGTTGTGAAGGAGTCCTCACCCTGTGTAGTCCTTCAGGCACATCCATATATTCCTCCCATGTGTTCACACTCCTATGTGCACATTCACATTCATTCACATAGCCACACACACACATACACACATGCAGTGCTCACACTCACTGGTACACACATACACTGTACTGAAGCCAGCTGTACCAACTCACCAGACCCTACCATTAAATTTTCAAGAATTTGGGGCATTTCTAAATATAGCCACTTTAATTAAATTTTACAAACCTATAATTAAATACATTATTTCAGAAACAACACTGACAAATATACAAAGCTCAACACCTCCCAGACCTTTTGCCATTTTTTACTCTGCTCTGAGGCTAGGGGTATCTATCAGATTTGACAGAGGAAACAGTATTTCCTCTCCCCATCCTTATGTGCAGTGACATCAACAGGCTCAAAAGCAGCCGTGGCATGAGGACCTAACCACAGAGATCAACAGACACTACATACTGAGGCTTCATGTCTTCTTGGAGACTTCTTTCCAAACATTTACTGGTATGCCATGGCTCCCAAGGCACACACCCATATCCTGCCCAAGCCTTCCATGTTCTCAGCCTTCCACATGGCTATCTCGTGGTGTCTAGAGAAATGGTTCTAGAATCCCCTGAACAACAAGTCCTCAGACTCTCATATCCCTTCTACAAAATAGCACTGCACTTTTGTTTAGTCTGTGTATGCCCTTTGATATGCTTTCATTCATCTGCAGATTGCTTATAATACCTAATACACTGTAAATGCTATGTAAATCATTGCTGCATAGTATTGTTTAGGGAATACTGACAAAAATGCCTGCACCTGTTTTTTATAACTATAAGTTTCTTGAATATTTTCAACTGACAGGTGAATGCAGAGTATGTAGTACATGGGGGTGGCTGTGTGTGTGTGTGTGTGTGTGTGTGTGTGTGTGTGTGTGTGTACATGCATACACATACATATATGCATACACTACTCTAAGCCTGAATGAGGATGGGCACCTGGCTTCTCTGCCTTCCTTGGCCTTCCACTGGTCCTAGGCGCTGCCTCCTAGTGCTGCCTTGCAATCAGAACCTTCATGCCTCACTGTTCCTTGGAAGGCAAGATGATGGATGACAGAGATTGGTCATGATCAGACCTGTGGTCAGCTGAGACTGGGAGCTCTATAAAGATGGGGAGATATGACTGGATGCCCCAGCCCAGATATGCAAGCCACTCTCGAAGCAAAGACAGGGAGCTGAGGGTCCCTGTGGTTCCATGTAGCCCTGCTTTAAAAACATTCCTAAATCCCAAATTAAACGCCTATCTATATTAATTAAGATCCAGGATATGCAGGGCTAATGGGACTGCCAGCCCATTCATCACAAGCTAGTTACCTCCCGCCAGAACCTCTTGGGTCAGATTACAAATGGGATATGGAGTAGGGGCCGGGTGGCAGGATATTATCCTGAAATATAATTTGAACTTTCCTTCCAAAATACCATCTTCCAGCTGATCCATCACTTGTTTGCCCCCGCCCAGGCCTGCCACAAGTGAGGACTGAAACAGGAGGCCATCCATCACTGGCCACCAGAAAGGCCTGGAAATGCCAGAGCTGCTCTCGGGCACAAAGGAGGATGCACACAACTGCACTGATAGTATGATCAATGTCAGTGGGAGGGGCCCATGAGATAGGTATGTGGATGCAGGAATGAGCAGCACCCCATTCTCCTCCCAGAGGGATATCTTCTTCCTGCCAGCAGCTCAGATCTTGGGAAATGAGCAAGGAACCCTCATTTACATAGCAGCTTCTCTTTACTGTCTCCCAATACTCACTCATTTTCTCTTCCTATCCTCCTCTCGAGTGTAAAGTATTTATCCCCACTCTACAGTTAAGAACTGGGGCCCAGAGGCTACATTAGGACTCAGTGGGTCTGGTGGCTCTGCAGCCTCCAGAAGCATCAAAACCAAAGTAGTTGAGCACCAGGGACTGTAATCTATACATCAGTCTCCAGAAGGTCCACTGACTTCTGGGATAACCTCGGCATCCAAAGGACATCATGGCAGCAGCAGGCATCTATAAATAGTGATCCAGGAACTGATTCAAGGCCACATATTCTCAGGTCCAACTACTGAGCTAGGCACACAGTAGCAGCTCTATAAAGTTATATAGAAAAATATTTAAATTAATTAATGAAATCAATCCTCCATGCAAGGACAGAAGCTTGGGTCTGATAAGAATCCACTGGGTTGGTGCACAAGTTCACACCAGAACTGGGCTGTATAAACTGAAGAGGAGGGCCTAGATGAGCTGTCACCATTAGCACACACCTCTTTATCCACTACAACCAGAAGTGATGAGCACGGGGAAACTCTGGCAGTGTTGGACATGGTGTCAAGCCTCAGGTGCTCCCTGACCCACTTTCTGACCCAAGTTCTGTCATTGTCCCTATTATACAAATAGAATCTGAGACTGGATAAGGTAAGTGTCAGCACCAGAGTTCAAGTCCACAGATTCCAAACCATCTGTTCTTCACCTCTCTGATCGATAGGGACAAGTGTGTTGTGTGTAAGCCCTGAGTATTGTCAACCTCCTTCACCTTCCAGGAAAACAAATAATAAAAAATAAATAAATCCCCACTCAGCAAGACCCCTGACTCCTAAGCCAGCATTATCGGCTGCACCATTTATAGAACACTGGGGACTGCTCATGGTGGCCCCAGGACAGTGCTGCCTCCACCTGCAACCAGCAACTCAGCACCCACAGTATCTGGCTCAGCCCAGACAGGTGGCCACCATCCTGCAGTTCTCCTAAGAAGCAGCCTTGCAACCTCTGATCAGGGCATCACATGGGCATCAAATGGGCTCTTTCCTAACACCTTTTCCACCCACTCCTCAGAAGAAACTCGAGATGCAGATTCAGATGCTGGGACAGAATTTTCATGGTGATTATAGTGATTTCCAGGTTAGAGGGAAACAGTTAGCACCCCAGAAAGTATATAGAATCAATCTCACTATTCTGGAGTAGCAATAAAACTCCATTAAGAATGAAATATGAGCAGTTCATCATAAGCCCTGTCACAGGGAGAAAAGAGAGATCCAACTGTGTGCTCTTTGTCACAGATACCCAAGACACCTCTGATGAGATGTGGCCCAAACCCCTGCCCATCTCTACACCCTTGTCCTGCCCTGCTACTCCACACATCAGCACTAAGCCGGGGGACAAGTAAACATGAACAGTCCTCAGAACTCGTCAGTGCAAGTAGGAGATGGAGAAGACAGAGAGGGAGGAAGGTGTGCGGTTGTGATTTGACTGTTTGGGATCCATGACCGATGTCTGGAAAGATGTAATGCACCTGCTGGTGGTCAGAACAACATCATACACAACACATCATATCACATCACATCACATCACACACATCACACACATCACATCACATGATTCATATGGCTATTCTGACCTCAGACTCCTGGAAGGCTACCCCTGGAAGGCAGGGGGCGGGGGGTGTCAGAAAAAAAAAAGAGAGAGAGAGAGATGCTACCCAGAATGCATCTAGCAACATGAGCTCAAAAAACAAAGAGCCCCTTCCATTGGCTATGCAGCAGGATTGGATTCCATTGATGAGACCAAGACACCTATAGTTATCTACAGTTATGGAGAGTTCAGGAGTGGATGCCCAGTATGTCTAGGGTCATTTATCACCACTAGTTTCTTTTCTACCCTAGCAACGGCCTCCAGTCCTCTAGTTTTAAACCCCTTTCACACCCAACTTCAATCACTACCCTTGGCTCTGCCAGGACTTCCAGATTCATCTATCTACTTGGAAACATACACATTGAACCCTATCCAGCCAGAAATCTTGATTCTAAATCTCCCATAAGCTCATTCTTCCATTTTAGGATTCATCTTGATTTTTCACCTTGGTTGGATAAGGAAGCTCCTAAGAGATTTGTAAAGCACACCTCTGGGTATGTCTTCAGAAAAATGTCCATGTGGATTAATTAAGACCTTCCCTGAAGGTAAGCATCACCAACCCCCAGGTTAGAGGCTGACATATAAGAGGAAGAAAAGGAGAGTCTACAGATGCACAGGCATACCTTCCCCACTTCTTGTCTGCCAGGAGGTAAGCCGCCTTCTCCACACACTCTCTCTTCTCTGGAACATGGATTCATATAGAGCTACACCACCATGAACTGGAACCTCAAAGCATCTGCTAAAATAAACCTTCACCTTAAAGTTGTTTATGCCAGGTGTCTGTGACAGATATGGATAGGTTGTGTTAACCAGTTTTCCGTTACTAATAATGAATATCTAAGGTGATCTGCTTATTAAAAGAACAGATTCCCATTGTCTCAGTGTTGTTGAGGTTCCAGCCCATGAGTGGGAGGCCACAAGTATTGGGGACACTGCCAAGGCATCATCAAAAGAGTACTTGTGAGGTAACCCAATCACAAAGAATACACATGATATGCACTCACTGAGAAGTGGATATTAGCCCAGAAGCTCAGAATACCCAAGATACAATTCACAAAACACATGAATCTCAAGAAGAAGGAAGACCAAAGTGTAGATACTTTGATCCTTCTTAGAAGGGGGAACAAAATACCCATGGAAGGAGTTATAGAGACAAAGTGTGAAGCAGAGACTGAAGGAATAACCATCCAGAGACTGCCCCACCTGGAGATCCATCCCATAAACAACCAACAAAACCAGACACTACTGTGTATGCCAACAACAGCTTGTTGACAGGAGGCTGATATAGCTGTCTCCTGAGAGGCTTTGCCAGTACCTACAAATACAGAGGTGTATGCTCAAAGCCATCCATTGGACGGAGCATAGGGTCCCCAATGAAGGAGCTAGAGAAAGTACCCAAGGAGCTAAAGTGGTTTACATCCCCATAGGAGGAACAACAATATGAAATAACCAGTTCCCCCAGAGTTCCCAGGGACTAAACCACCAACCACAGAGTACACACAGTGGGACTCATGGCTCCAGATGCACATGTAGCAGAGGATAGCCAGTTGGTCATCAATGGGAGGAGAGGCCCTTGGTCCTGTGAAGGTTCTATGCCCCAGTGTAGGGGAATGCCAGGGCCAGGAAGTGGGAGTAGGTAAGTGGGTGAGCAGGGGGAGGGAGGTGGGATAGGGGGTTTTCAAAGGGGAAAACAGGAAAGGGGATAACATTTGAAATGTAAATAAAGAAAATATCTAATAAAAAAAGAGCACTTGGCATCATAAAGGCACTCACCTCATGGTCAAAAAACAAGAGAACAGAGAGACTGGAGTCTCCTCTTAAGAACAAACTTCCTATCACTGTGACTTTTGGTGGTCAACTTGATAGGATTTAGGATCACATAAGAAAGAAAGAAAGAAAGAAAGAAAGAAAGAAAGAAAGAAAGAAAGAAAGAAAGAAAGAAAGAAAGAAAGAAAGAAAGAAAGAAAGAAAGAAATCCTGGGCAGAATGCCTGCTAGGAAGCTTCTAGTCTGGGCTAATGGAGGAGGAAATTCTCATCCTAAAGATGAGCAGTGCCATCCCAGGGGTTCCAGGACAGAACTAGAAGACAGCTGAGTACTACCCTTCATTTCACTCTGCTTCCTGACAAAAGATGCAATGTAACCAGCCACCTCTCATCCTGTGTCATAGCTTTGATGACAAATCTAACAATTCTTTTAACTAAACTTGCTTCTTGTGAGTAACAAATACATCCCTAATAGCCATAACACCACCCACTAAGCCCCACCGCTTAAAGTGGGTGCCACTCGCAGTGGTGCCATAGACTAGGAACAAGGCCTTTTATGGCATAGAAGCAGCATATCCATAGACGCAGCATCACAAACCATCCAACTGAAAAGATCTCTTTGGCAATCTCCCTTTCTTCTTTCCTCACCTGTAATCCAAAAGATAACCATAAACCCTCTCCCACCATCACCACTATTGTCCTGACCATACAATCATCTCTTCATGAAACAGTTCTGATAGGTCAGCCTGGCCTCTCGGCTCCCAGCCCAGATCCACACAATATGTCCACATAGCAGAGACTTCTCCAAGCAGGGAGCAGACCAGGTGCCTGACATGCTCCACTATGTTCATAGCAGCCTTATTCATAATAGCCAGAAACTGGAAAGAACCCAGATGTCCCTCAACAGAGGAATGGATACAAAAAATTTGGTATATCTACACAATGGAGTACTACTCAGCTATTAAAAACAATAAATATATGAAATTCCTAGGCAAATGGATGGATCTGGAGGCCATCATCCTGAGTGAAANAAAAGTTGAAAAAAAAAAAAAAAAAAAAAAGCCCAGAGACTGCGACCTGAACCTATGAGACCTGGTATGTCCTCCCCTGCCTTGCTCTCCAGCACAGCTGCCTCCTCTCACCCCTCCCTCCCCTCCAGCGACACAGCTCTTCTTCATTCTCTCTCATACTCCAAACTCAGTGTCTCTTTAAATATTTCACAAGTGAAGCACCTGCTCCAATACTACCCCCAACAGTTGTCTCACTGCTTCTTTGATGTACTGTATTATTAATTCTAACATTGATCTCCAGAAACCATGTAAATGCCAGGTGGGTGTGGCAGCCACCTGTAAGTTAACCTAAGGAAGTAAAAACAAGGGATTTCCCCAGAGTAAGTTGGCTAGTAAAACTAGCCATGTTGCCGAGTTTTTGGTATGACTGAGAGACCCTGTTTCAGTGAATAAGGTGAAAGCACAATTGTGAATGAATGTCAACATTAACCTTGGGCCTCTACAGGCACACACATATGTGCTCACACTCACCCATACCATATATATACACCACACACTCACACATCCCACCTACATACAAATACATGCTCATGTGTATGCACACACACACCACATATCCACAAACCACATATATACACATGCATTCATGTGTGTGTGCCACACAAACATACACACATGAACACACCACATATATACAACACATGCACACATTCATACCACACATGTACAAATATGCAAGCATATATGCCTTCATATGTATACGTATACATATGTAAACACATGGGCAGCACCACATATATACATACATACATATATACATACAACGTGAAGAAGTTGAAAATGGCTAACATTGAGAAAAGGAGGAACAATTGATATTGACAATGATGGAAGGAGAGAGAACGACTTACTGCTGGTGGAAGTATAAACAGGCACAGCTATTATGGAAATCAGTGTGGAAGTTTCTCAAAAAGCTAAAAATAGAAGTCCACTACCATCCAGCTGTGCCACTCTAGGGTGTGAACCCCAAGTATTTAAGTCAATGCCCACAGAGAGCCTTGCACCTCACCCCATGCTAACTGTCACACTAATCTCAATATCCAGGAAATGGAGCAAGCCTGGATGCCCATCAGTACATGAGGGAATAAAGAAAGTGTGGAACAAATGCACGAAAGAATTCTACTCAGCCATAAAGAAAAATGGAATCGCAACATCTGCAGCAAAATGAATACAACTGAAATTGTTATGTTAAGTGAAATAAGTCAGATTCCAAAAGACAATGTGTGATTTCTCCATATGCAGGCTCTAGTTTTAAACAGTGTGTGTGTGTGTGTGTGTGCGTGCGTGTGTGTGTGTGTGTGTGTGTGTGTGCGCGCGCGTGCGTGCATGCGTGCATGTGTGTGTGTGTGTGTGTGTGTGTGTGTGTGTGTGTGATAAAAGTAGAAAGAGAATAATGAGAGTCTGAAGAGATGAGACCACGTATACACTGCTTGTTGTATACACATGAGGACATGTGATTTCAGATCGCCAACAGCCATGTGAAATCCAGGTACAGTCACATGTTTGTGATGCCCCAGGCTACACAAACAGTGAGCTCCATGTTCAGTTTGAGACTTTGTCCCAAAAAATAAGATGTAGAACAATCGAGAAGGATTTCTGATGTCAATCTCTGGCCTCCGTACACTCAAACACAGGAGAAGCATATCTTGTGCATGTGCACATGTGTGTATATGAACTCCCCTCATGTGAAACCATGCACCATATTTGATGTCACTGAAGGAGTCTTTCACGTGTGCTTTTCTTACTTTCAATCCACCAGAATAAGAAAAATAAACTTCTCTTCTCATAAGTCACCCAACACCAAGTATGCTGCTCTAGGAACTGAGACAAACTATAATACATATGAAAATATCTCTATGCAAGTGTGAGTGTAAAAAGACTGTGTGGGCATCTAAGGAGGAAGAAATGCTGCATATACTGAGTCTATATCACAACAACAGACACTCAAGACCACAGAGGTGAAGAGGGGAGAGTGCTGCCCAGCTGAACTGTGGCAGAGGGACCAAAGGAAACCGTCTGTGAGTTCCCACTCAGCACTGCAAAGGAGTCTCGCCATCAAGAGAAATGTGAACAGGGCAAGAAGAAACAGGCAATGGATGCAGGTGTAGCCGGCTGCTCTCCTGCACATCTCTCCTCTTCTGCGAACATCCTGGTTAAAGAATGTCTCTGCATCTTATTCTATTCAGTTTGTCAGTTCTGGTGGGAACTGCCATCTACAGCAGCCAGTTCCCCATGCACGGGAGACAGCTCACTGAGCCAAGAGGAGGTCATATGATTTAGACTAAGTCAATCAGGGCCTTTCATTGTTGTTGTTGTTGTTGCTGCTGCTGCTGCTGTTGCTGTCATTGTTGTTGCCGTTGTTGTTGTTTTCCACTTTTTCAAACTTGAACTAAAAGAAGAGCCCTACAGTGACAAAGCTTGCTACATGCAGCTCAAAAGCTTAGTGCTACCATGTTCTTGCCCAGTGGAGAAAGCTTGGCTAAGCGACTAAGCTAATCTGCCAGGAGAGAAAGAGAAGAAGCTTTGGCCACAGTGTAGAGTTCCAGATTCAACAGACACAGAACCTAGACATTCCTTGCCCACTGGCTGAGACAGTCCACACTGGGATTCTGCATCCACTGCCAAAAGAGAACCACAAGAGCAAAAGCAGATAAAGCTTGAGACCTGTGGTATGTGGTGGTGCAAGGCATCCTGGGAAGGAGGAGGGCAGAAGACACTTAAAGAATAGTAAGACAAGCCCAAGAGACCCAAAGCAACAAAAGCCAGGATGGTGGTTCTGTGAAGGTTTATTGAAGAAAAATATCCCCTGCAGTTGTGATAGTGTCTGAGAAGCAGGAATCATGCCCAGAAAGGAGCCCCCCACACCGTGGGTCAGAGAGTACCCCAGGAGTTCAAGGTGGCAGGCACCTCAGAGACATTTAGGAGGGTGGCAGATGGAAAATGAGCCAGGCTTCCCAGAGAAACAAAGCCAGGGAAGATTAGTTCACATGAGCTGTGCCTCACATATCACAGCTGCTGGGCAGGCTGGAAGATTGGATGTTCTTGGGCAGAAACTGACCATGTGAAATGGAGGGAGACTTCCCTCTTGTGGCCTTTTTGATTGGATGAGCCTCACCCAGTTTTTGAAAGATAATCTCTTTCACATATGGTCATCTGATTGGAGCTACTGACCAATCTACAAAGTGCCCTCATGACAACACCCAGATTACCATCTGGTTGAGTAATTGGGTATTGTAGCCCAGCCTTGCACACACATAAAACTCACCATCCCAGCAATTCAGATCATCCCAAGGACAGGAGTGTGGCAGTCAATACAGAAAACATGTCCAAGGCCCCTAGATCTCAGGGAAAGATGTGTTCTGGGAGAAGGGAGAGAATAGGGGAAGGAAGGCTCTTCTTGCTGTAGTGCAGGGAGATAAACGGGAAGAAAGGGAAGTCCGGAGAAGGAGGAAATTGCAGGAAACAGGAACACGTCTTAAAGGCAGGGGGAGCAAATAGAGTGGGGGAGGGAGGGCATTAGGGCAGAATTCACATGGTCCAATATAAAATATCCACCAAAGGCTCTGGGTTAAAAGCTTGGCTCCCAGTACAATGCTCAACAGATGAGACTTTGAAAAGCGGCTGGATCATGAGGACTCTAACCTGATCAATGATAGATTCAGGTTTGATGAACTATTGAGAGGTGGTAGGAGCTGAAAGATGGGAACTGACTGGAAAAAAGCAAGGCTACAGCCTCTTCTTCCTCCTCCTCCTTTTCCTCCTCCTCCTTGTCACCCTCCTCCCCTTCCTCCTCCTCCTCCCTTAGTCTATCTGACTCCCATGGAATGATCACTGCACTATCCTTGATACTGTGTCTCCCTCAATGCTCAAAGGTTTCAGCCTAGCCAACCATGGACTAAAACCTCTCAACCCATAAGCCAAATCACCTTTCCCCCCTTGAGTTCATTTGCTTAAGTCTTCTGTTACAAGCAGTGAAAAATAGTTCATACAGCATTCACGAGTGACTTCCTGTGGACAGCAGTCAATCCACACGAGTGCTGGCCACTAAGCAAGAACAGAGTGGACCTACTGCAAAGCTTACTCACGAAATTTTAAGGAGACATACTCACCTCACCTTTGTGGATAAGGACATTAGGACATTAAGAATCAAGGCTACTCATATTAACACAGGAAGGAAGGGGTAGGGGAAGGAGAGATTTCAGGTACTGCCCTATAGTTCTTGCAGGAGAATCCAGACACCCACACCCAGTAGCCTGGAGACCATCAGCCTTTCTCCTAGATGTCACTAACTCCTGCTGAGCAGAATAAAGGGCAGTATGTCATGGCATGTGCTCAAAGGCTCCTGAGTCTTCTAAATCTCCACCAAAGAATCCTTCAGCACAGCTCTCCATGGGGTCTAGAGCCTATAAATTCTTTCTGTCTGACAGCCCACATACACAGTAGACCCTCAAGGAGACCAGCACACAACAGGAGCTACCTATGTCCTTCTGTGACAAAGCTTCGGTATGCTGAATGTTGGTGGATGGTGTATGCTTTCAGAACCCTCAAAGCTCAAAGTTGGGGCACTTCTGTGGCTTTATGTTCTTGGACCACTTATCACATCCCCATGGAAGAGAGTGAATGAGAAGCCCAGGGAGCAAAAGTGGGTTGTCCTGAGAGCATCTACAGCCAGCCCACTTAGATGTCAATGAATGTATGTGGTACCCTCCTCACCATCAATCAGGTAGTAGGAGCATCTTCAGGAGCACCCACTGCTACTAAGGGCTGTGGTATCTGACTTCAATGATGGCTGTTAGAGTTTGAATCCAGCTGTTTGATAGGCTGCCTTGAGTCTCCAGAAAGATGCTGGAGCCCTGAAATATTGAACCAACCTAATAAATAGCAGCAGTCCTCCCAAGGTGTCATCAGGAACAGCCAAGACCCTTGGTCTTTGCTATGATAGGCCATGCCAGAACATCACCCCATCGATTTCAAACCTGCATCAAAGTGCTATGCAGCACTATCCTCCAAGCAGAATGCACACCATTCTCATGAGTTCAGCTGAGCCTTCTTTCAGTATCATCAAAACGGTGCTTGTTGCCGTGACCATTCCCTCTAGGAGGAGGGAGCAGAAAGGTCATGGGACCCTCACCTGAATAAACAGCTACTCCACCCAGCCCACTGTATACAATTCTGCCCTAATCATATATGATCTCAGGGTCTCAGAGAGGTCTCATGAGCTGCTCTCTCTGCATAGCCATGCAGAAGATATAATCCATGCTAAGTACAGACCTTCCAGTAGAGGTACTTTAGGGTCCCCCATGTTCCTTTTCATAGCCCCTCACCTATGCTCCATAAGCCAAATAAAATCATCTGTTGCTCAAGATAAACTTTGATGTAATTGAACTTTTTCTTTTCTTTTCTTTTTATTAGATATTTTCTTTATTTACATTTCAAATGTTATCCCCTTTCCTAGTTTCCCCTCCAAAAATCCCTATCCCCTTCCCCCTCCCCTTGCTCCCCAACCCACCTACTCTCATTCCCAGTCCTGACATTCCCCTATACTGGGGCATAAAACCTTCACAGGACCTAGGGCTTCTCCTCCCATGGATGACCAACTAGGCCATCCTCTGCTACATATACAGCTAGAGCCACATGTCCCACCATGTGTTTTCTTTGATAGGAGCTCTGGGGATACTGATTAGTTCATATTGATGTTCCTCCTATGGGGCTTCAGACCCCTTCAGCTCCTTGGGTACTTTCTTTTGGGCTCCTTCATTGGGGACCTTGTGCTCTGTCCTATGGATGATTGTGAGCCTCCACTTCTGTATTTGCCAGGCACTGACAAAGGCCCTCAGGAGACAGCTATAGCAGGCTCCTGTCATCAGGCTCTTGTTGGCATCCACCATAGTGTCTGGGTTTGGTGGTTGTTTATGGGATGGATCCCCAAGTGGGGCAGTCTCTGCTCTGAACTTTGTCTCTGTACCTCTTTCTATGGGTATTTTGTTCCTCCTTCTAAGAAGGATTCTGAGCTTCTGGGCTAATATCCACTTCTCAGTGAGTGCATATCATGTGTGTTCTTCTGTGATTGGGTTACCTCACTCAAGATGTTATCCTCCAGATCCATCTATTTGTCTGAGAATTTCATAAACTCATTGTTTTTAATAGCTGAGTAGTACTCCATTGTGTAAATGTCCCACATTTTCTGTATCCATTCTTCTGTTGAGGAACATCTGGGTTCTTTCCAGCTTCTGGCTATTATAAATAAGGCTGCTATGAACATAATGGAGCATGTGTCCTTATTACATGTTGGAGCATCTTCAAGGTATATACCCAGGAGTGATATTGCTGGATCTTCTGGTAGAACTATGTCCAATTTTCTGAGGAGCCACCAAACTGATTTCCAGAGTGGTTGTACCAACTTGCAGTCCCACCAGCAATGGAGGAGTGTTCCTCTTTCTCCACATCCTTGCCAGCATCTGCTGTCACCTGTGTTTTTGATCTTAGCCATTCTGACTGGTGTGAGGTAAAATCTCAGGATTGTTTTGATTTGCATTTCCCTGATGATTAAGGATGTTGAACATTTTTTTAGGTGCTTCTCAGCCATTCGGTATTCTTCAGCTGAGAATTCTTGTTTAGCTCTGTATCCCATTTTTTAATAGGGTTATTTGGTTTTCTGGAGTACAACTTCTTGAGTTCTTTATATGTATTGGATATTAGCCCCCTAACAGATTTAGGATTGGTTAAGATCTTTTCCCAATCTGTTGGTTGCCTTCTGGTCTTACTGACAGTGTCCTTTGCTTTACAGAGGCTTTGCAATTTCATGAGGTCCCATTTGTCCATTCTTGATCTTACAGCACAAGCCATTGGTGTTCTGTTCAGGAATCTTTCCCCTGTGCCCATATTGTTGAGGCTCTTCCCCACTTTCTCTTCTATTAGTTTCAGTGTCTCTGGTTTTATGTGGAGTTCTTTAATCCACTTAGACTTGAGCTTTAATTAGCTATTAGGTCCTTGGGAGGGATGGGTAGACATTTCTTAGTCTCCCCCAGGGAGGAAATTCTAACAACGCATAGGACTTAGTGAACAATGTCATGTATGTGCATAGCAACTCAATGGACACCAGCTGCAGAGACCATCAACGGGAATTGGCCATAATTTACACACCTCCTGACCTTTCCCCTTAGGAAATAGCCAATGTACCCCTGTCCTATGCTGCCTCTCACAAATTCTGACCTTTTCAAATGCCCTCTGTCCCATGGGACATCTCCAGCCCCATCTTACAGTTCCTGGACCCAGAGGAGCCTGTGAATAGTCACAGGTGGACAGAAGACATAAGAAATATCACAGGGTCAAACTGAGACCCATACCAGGAGATGATGGAGATTCAGCTAAGGAGTGCATATTTGAGAGATAGGAACCAGCTAGGTGCCTGAAATCTGGCTGTACCCGCTGAGAACACAGAGGACAAGTGGTCTCCACATTGTCCAGGGCAGCAGCCAAGCTTCTACACTAGAGATAATTGACTTGGGATAGGCTATGTGCACAAAATGGATGTTGAATTTCAAAGGCTTATTATAAAACAAAGAATGCCAAATATTTCATTTTTAACTTTAATTTCATGTTCAAATGACAATAATGAGCTAAATTAAATATACTAAATTAATTCCACCTGTTCCTTTTTACTTTAAATTTTAAATTACATGTGTGATTCATGTTATAGTTTGGTTAGACAGAGTTGTCCTAGAGATTTGCCTGCCACACAAGATACACTCTTGCTGAGTGTGGCTACTCACCATGCTTGGGAGAAAGGTAGGATTGCATAGTGGGTAGGTCAGCCAGGGTTTATTACTAAGCTCTACCCTTACTAACAACTTGACAGGGGTCAACTTGCTGAGCCTCTCTGCCCCTTTAATTCCCCCTGAGGTGGGGAGGGAACTCAGCAAATTGTCCAATGTAAGACAGAGATGATGACAGTGCTAGAATCATGGAATTCTTATGACAGATAAATTAGACTATTCAACCCGGTAGATAATTATTCAGCATATGACACTAGCTACCACTACCACAAACAGCACAACCCTCATCATTACCAACACCATCATAATAATATTGACCACCATTATAATCAGCATCATCCCCGTCGACAAATCTCTTGTCCAGTCTATATCTCTGGGCACCAAGTCCCTGCACTAGGTGATTAGGCCAGGGTGGGTCTGATTTCTATAGTCAGACCATGTAAGGCACATGCTTATATACTCAGTCTTGCTAACCCCATGATGAATCCTAAGATGCATGGTCCTTACATGGTCCCCTCTGTGCCTTTACTTCTCTGTACTGAGCCCTCCAAATCATACATTTTTCCATCCAGGCCACCTATTTTTGTCCTTCCTCATTCAGTATCTTGTTCCCAATACCCCCTGCTCCTGCAACACACAGAGTAATTAATACTCTTAAATGTCTTCAGGTCCATTGATATTAATTTTTCCTAATCACACAAAGAGGAAGAAAGCTCAATGGATGACTTCTAGCACTTGATGGGAAGGGCTTGATGCCTGATTAACAAAACATTGGAAGGTTGAGACATCAGGTGTCAGCTACCTGCATGTGGCCACCATTGCAGGCCCGAGTACCTGCCCAGATGTGCTAAGCAATGACAATCATTTTTATCAAACTCTAGTGTTACAGCAAGTGCCACAGCCCTTCTATGTACCACAAGCCATATACTATATACACTTAGAACTCACAACAATTCTTTCAGATGGGAATAAATATCCCCATCTTCACAGATCTATGTCTGAGAGTTTAGAGAGGTGAAGTGCCCTGCCAAGGGTTCTCAGAGTGTAAGTGGTAAAGTGAGCTGTGGAGTAGTCTAGGGAATCAGACTCAAATACTGTCCTTAAGAGTGGTATAGCCCAGGCTGGGCGTGGTGGCACACACCTTTAATCCCAGCACTCGGGAGGCAGGGCAGGCGGATTTCTGAGTTCGAGGCCAGCCTGGTCTACAAAGTGAGTTCCAGGACAGCCAGGGCTATACAGAGAAACCCTGTCTCAAAAAACAAACAAGCAAACAAACAAACAAACAAAGTGGTATATCCCATTGTCAGCAGAGACTGAGCACCTGAGACGCAAAGCCTCTCCTTTGGGAATGAAAGCTTATATCCATTTGTACATCGGCTTGGAACCGTATCTCCATAAATACCCAAGAACAAGAGTCTTCTAGTTAAAGTGTCTGTCCCGCTGACTCTCAGGAAAAGCTGAGTTCAAGGTCTCTCACCTGTCAGCTGACACTATCAGCAATCACAAACTGGCTAATCTACAAAGTAAAATCCACAAAACAAAGACACATAAAAGCCCCTCCCTTGTGGCCACCCAAAGCCTAGGATTGCAAAGAACCAGGGTATGAGTCAGACTTCTAGGAGTAGGTGCTGGCATGAGAAAAGGAATTGAGAACAGGGACTGTCTAGAAGGAAAGTTTGGAAGTAGCATCTTAGCATGCTCAGGTAGCTTTGGAAATTCTGAAGGCTCATGAGATAGTGACCTAAGACTAAATAGAATCACGACACTTGGTGAAGTGAGTTGGTAGAAGAAGCTGAGTCTGGACAACCAAGTACAAGAAGTACTAGTATTGATGAAGCTCACTGGAGGACAGGGGTTGAGACCATGAGAAACAGCTATTCTGAAAGAAATGCCCTAACCATATATATATATATATATATATATATATATATATATATATATATATATACACACACACACACAAGGATCAGGGAGGCATAGGAAGAGCCTTGCTTGAGAGAGCTTCCAGGGCTTGGGCTGGAAACCTGACAAGGCCATCCCTCGGGTGTACATCCTTGAGGAGTCCCCTAGAAGGCTTGCCTCTCGTCAATCATAGTATCTTTCCCAGGATGCTACAGAGCTCAGAGCCACGCTGCCCTCATCCTTGTTTTTGGCAGGGCTTCTAAGCATGGGGAGCAGCAGTAATTTGCTGGCTGAATTGCCAGCACCACCACGTGGCTGGCCAGCCGGGGGTGGAGTGACCACAAAGGAACCGGATCACCTGGAGGGCCGGGGATGGGAAGAATTGATGAGAACATCTCTATCCAGTAGAAAACCAGGAGGAAAATCAAACAAAAATTACATCCAACCTCTTCCTGCTAAACCCAAATCAATAGAGAAGACAGAAAAACAAGTGTGTTTTATTTTGCACGAACTTCAATTGTCACACTTTGTTCAGAGAAGGAAAATGCCAGCAGTCCCCCAGGAAGGGCTCAGAGCAGCTAGCTGCAGCTGGGTCTGTTCTGAATGATGAAAGACATACGTCCAGCCGTGGGCCTGAGACAGGACATGTGAGTGGGGTGTCATTTTGCTTCTACTAAAACTACATGTTAAACAACAGGTGTGTACTGGTGACAGCAACATACACTACAGGGGTCTCTGGACTCTAGGATCTTTGAGTGGGTGCTATTCTCAGCAGTAAGCCCTAGGGCAAGCTAAAGAAAGAGAATGTGGTTATCACAAGTCAGGAACAGGGTGAAATGACAGGTCCCTTGATAGGTCCAAGAATTCCATCCTCCTCCAAGACCCAGAAAAGGAGCATAGCACCTCTCCCTACCCACTACCAAAAGCCCAGACAGTCACACATTGTATACTATACATACCTTAAAGCAGGGAGAGGAGGGAGGCTATAGGACAAAGAGCTTTATCACAGGATCTCACACCCACCAATGTTCTGTTTTATTTTATTTGGTTTTGTTTTATGTTTCAGGAGCTTTCTTTGGGTAAGATGAAGAACCACTCAAATCCAGTTTCCCTCCCTAATTCTACAGATTTAATCCTCAGAAACAAGAAGTTTCCTGTGCATGAGAAGAGTCAGGCTACACTTCCATACACAAACAAAGATCTTTTCTGCCAGGATCTGGACTGGTCAGATGTGTGTTGCTAGGCATGTGAGAATACTTTATGTAACCATTTGTCAGACAAGTAGCTGCAAAGAAGCCCCTGACTTGCCACTGCTCCATTCCCCCACCACCTGTGCTAAAAAGAACAAGAATGGGTGAAGATATTAGGAAGGGCTCTCTGCTCAGATGTTGGAATAGAATGGGAGAAGAACACAGGAATGGAACTATGCCCACCTGGACAGCTTGTGCCAGATTCAGGGATAGGCAAAATACAGGTAATGATTATACCAAGTACACCTGCCAGCATAGCCATTCACTGAATTCCTACATCTCCACATTACAGTGACTGAGGCCCCTTTCTTCCCTATGCTAAGTGTCCCCTCCTTAGCCTATGAGGGGTCAGTAAGGAAATCAAGGGGCAAAGAACAGTTAACTACCCCACCCCCCGTATTATATGTGTCCCCTGGAAGTTAACTTTGCTGGGTAGATCAGGGGACAGATATGGAGAGATAAGGTCAACCTCCAAAGGGGAAAGCATCACCAGCCCCCAAATCAGACTTAGCAAGTGTGACAATGAGACACACGGGCAGGACAAAGCTAGGATAAAGCCAGAGACGAGATGCAAAAGCAGCTCCCCCTACCTGGAATTTACCACATACCATGAGTGTGAAACAGAGGGTGCAAGCCCTCCCTTCCTAATAGTGAGATATATGTCCATTCCTCTTCCAAGTTCATCTTGACAACTGGAGAGCCCATAGATGGGCACCTTAGACCTATGTGATGAAAATCAAATACTTCTGACATTTGCCCTTGACCTCCTCATAGAGAAACCAGCCCCAACTGCCCAAGGCTTCTTGATTGGCCCTACTCCTGACAGAGCTGACAGAATCTCTGATGCTTCCTGAGGAGAGAAAATGGGAGAGGGGCGGCAAAGTGGTAGATAGAGGGTAGTAGCTTGTCCAGAAGGCAGAGATCTTTCTGGTACTGTACCAGTGAGGAACCAGGGGCAGCTGAGGCAGAGGTGCTGCCTTAGATACACTACGAGACACAAATATAATTCATCCTACCTTATTTTTCCCTAGGAATAGGTTTCAGGTAATGCCAACCTATGGCTGAGATGGACTACCACCATTAGGTTCTAACGTGTGGATCTCCCTCCCAGATAGGTGTCCTGGCAGGGTAAAAAAAAGTGTGACTGACCCACATTGTGGGTATGAGCCTTCCATGGTTCCCAGACTCATGCCTCAAGGGTTATCATGTTGGAGAAGTGAAGTCTAAGTAGCACATTGGCATAGAGGCCAAGGAGGACAATAAGCCTGAGACTCATGACTAGTGGCCTTTATTCATTCCCTTTCTGGCTCTGGGCTGGCAGATGCCACTCCAAATGATAGGGATTCTTAGCACTGGCTTTCAAGCCCCATGGCTGTGCTGAGCCTGGGTAGTCCCATTCATCTTAGCCTCGTAGGCTCTCAGAGGCCATGTTTCCCTTCCAAAACCCTTCCAAAAGTAGAGATAGCCAGAGTACTGTGACAGAGAGCTAACCCCTGAGCCTGGGTCAGGGCAGTACCTTTTCAGCATGTTTCTTCAAGAGCCTCAATTCGCCTATCAGCTAGTAAGCCTGGCATGGAGACAGAACAACAGCATTCACAGAGCAGGGGCGTCAGGGGCAGAAACCTTGATCCCTGCAACTGGACTCTGATAGCCCTCTGGCCCAGAATCACAAATAAGAGATGCATTTGGGAAGCTCAGGTCAGCTAGTAGCAGTGAAGGCTCTGGTTTGTGGCCGGGAACATGGGAACATGTTCCTGTTAGTGGTCTCTTAATTAATCTCTCTGGGGAAACTGAATGGCTGAGGAGGGGGAGGTGCCATTCCTGTTCCCTGGGTTCTCACCTGTTCGTGTTGCCTGCTGGAAGCTTCCAGGGAGACAAAGAAGACTCTTCATCCTGCAGTCCCTCCTCTACCTGGACCTGCTTGCCCTGGCCAGCCAGCCCCTGGGGCCCAGGTGACAATCACTGGCCACATAAACCCTCCTAGCGCTCACATGAGCTACAGGGTTGGGCAAGGCAATGGGACCAGAAGGGCACAGTGAGTAGATTACCCGCTTCAATTATTTTATCTAACGATGACATTTGTACTGTAAAAGTCAGCACAAAAATCAATGAGTTTTAAAGGACAAAATCTGGGGGAGGCTCCAGCCCAACGACCTGAAACATAGCCCTGGAACTGGGAAGAAGGAGCTAAGACCAGGGGGGTGGAGGTGGGAGAGACACAAGATCCCACGTGGATATGCTCAGGCAAGCAGCCCTGCAGGACATGGTCAGCATGAAGGTCCAGCCCTGGAGCCCAGAGTCCTGCTCCCAGCTTCAGCCTCACATTTTTTCATTCACATATGGACACTACCCCAAGCAACTTTCTGAATACGAACAGACATGGTAAGACAGACCTGCATTCACCTAACAGTGTGAGGACAGACGTGCCATGAGCCAATAACTGTATAACCAATGGGTAATTTACAACTAAACAAGGGCAGAGTACTGCTGGTCATAATGGCAGGAAGAGTTTCCAAAACCCTGACTTTAAACTGAGGATTGCAGAAGGTATTCACAGGAGTGCATAAGGGACAGCATCCAAGTAGAGACAAGGGCAAGAAGAGAGACTGGAAGCTTGGGTTCCTAAAGGACCTGAGTGAATCCATACACCCTTTCCCTCCAATTCCATCCCAGTCTTTATTCAGCCCTTCCCTTAGGGGCTTCAGAAGCAGAGAATAAAGGTGAATATGTGACCCATCTCCCTTCCCATCAGAGGCATAAACCATGCTAAAGCAGTCTAGAGACACTCATAATACAACATGGGTATCTAAGAGCCAGGGAGATGATACAAAGAACAGTAGGCAAAAAATGAGCACAAAGGGCTGAGAAGAAACTGGGGAAGTCAAGCAAATGGATCCCACCTTGCACACTGCTCCGCCAAGGCAGGATGTGCACCTGACAAGATGAGAGACCACAGAACAACCAATCAGGGTTCCCACCAGCCTCAGCTATGTCCAACAGAAGGGAAAGATTCTGTGTACCCACAGTTTTTCCCTCAATGCAAATTCCCTCCTCTCCTCTGTTACATCCTGGTGGGCTGGAGTGGGCATAAAGTGGGGAGGGAGGTGGTGAAGATCCAGGCTCAGGAGGAACAGTCATTGAAAGCACCTGCAGGTTGTCAAAGTGCCCAAGCTCAAGCCTTCTGAGGGAAGATACCTACCTAATAGACCCTTTTGTATGGGAAGGACAAAGCTGAGACCAGACCAAGGACTGGAGACTAGGAGTTCACAGATAGGACCCACAGGTAGGACAGTGCTGTTTGCTGGTGTCCTCGAGACAGCCAGCCCAGGGGTGAGCATCAGGACACAATGTGGAAACAGTGGTAAAGACCAGTTACTATGGGAATCCACAAGTCAAGGAGGATGGTGTGGTATACAAAAGAGGAACAGCAGTCATTTCCGAGTCTGGATTAGATTTAAGTAAGACTGTAGCTGGAGATGTGGATGGAAGTTAGCTTTGAGGTGGGGGATAGGACAAATGCTAGAGACATGGCTGAGATCAAGGCAAGTGGCCTTGAATTCCTGTGTAGAGCACCGTCCCCTCCTCAGATGAGGCTAGAGTTGTGCTGATTGGACATTAGGGCAGAGGGAAGGGGGGAGAAGCCAGAAGGCTGTAGACACAGGAAGATATTTCACGGTTCATTATGCCTGAGCTAACTATGGAATAAATGTGGCCCGTGCTAAGCCTCCTTAATATGAGCTCTGTCATTCTCAGCCATCCTCTTTGTCACTATCATCTTACTACCATTAACTGAACCTCAGGGTCCAGCTTAATGATGCTTTACAGATGTCCTCTCACACAGTCCTCATGGGAATCCTGTAAGGTCTGTATTGCTATCTCATTTTGCCAGTGAGATGGCTAAGGCTTGGGGAAAATGAATAAAATCATTCAGTGTTATGCCTAATGTCCTAGCAGTACTTGCTACCAGGACAACACAACTCCTAGTGCCCCAGGAGAAGCTGGCCTAGCTGACATGTAAGTTTAGATAGAAACAAAGTCCCATGCATACTCTTCCAAGCCAAGGATTTTACAGGACCAAGGTACAGTTCCCATCAGTCCCTGTAGCCATGTCTCCATTCCTGGTGGGCCACTTCTGTGTCTAGCTTCACCATTAGAGCAGAGCAGACTGCTGCTCTTTATCTAGTACCTCTTACTACCCAGAAGCAATCCAGTACCAGGCCCAAGTCAAACTCATACGGCAGACTCAGAACTTTCCAGCCTTTATGCAGGGAAATCTATGGGTATTCCCACAGATTCTCCCTTCCACTAAACCAAGGGATCTTGGACACTACAGGAGGATAAAGGAGGGGTGGCATTCCCCAACCCAGAGAGGAAAATACCTAAAATCTGAAATGTCACTCAGAGAAGGCTCTCTCACTCCAGAGCTCTGAGATCTCCCACAAGCCCCTGAGCCATCTTGTAAAAATAAATGGCCATTCCACGGTCCTGGGTACTACAGTTGATGGTGAACCTGGGGTTAATCAGGAGTAAAATCCCTCTGCATAGTGTGGAAGGATTCTGAGCCAAGCACCCACCATGCTCTGTAAAGTTATCCTTCCTCTGGTGCTTCAGGTCTGAGTCTGTCAGAGAGCACCACCATGAAAGGCAATTGGAATAACACACATATACATGCACTCACATACATATGCACACACTCATGAACATGCGCTCACGCGCGCGTGCGCATGCGCGCACGCACACACACACACACACACACACACACACACGCGCACATACACATGCATATACACACACGCACTTTGCTTACAACACTCAGACATGCTCATATATTCAAACATGCATTTGCATTTTTAATATCTGTCTCTGTGCTTTGAATGTGACCCCCCAAAGGCTCACAAGTTGGAAGTGCAGTGTCCACTGTAACAATATTCAGAGGTGAAAGATTTTACACAGTAGAAGACAGTTAAGGCATGGAGTAACCATCCCTGAAAGATAAATGTAGTTCCCCCAAGACCCAATTAGTTCCATGAAAACAGTAGTTATAAAGGAAGTGCACTCCAAATGCTTGGTTACTCGTATTGACATGAATTCCCTACCATGGGTAATGAAACCAAAATGTCCGAACCAGAGGGCACCAGGTACCCACCTGATTGTGGACTTTTAACCTCCAAACTGTGTGCTAAATAACTTAAAAAAAAAATGTTACCCAGCCTTGTGTATTTTTGTTATAGCAACACAAAGAAGACTGAATTACTCCATAAAGACCCTGTCCCTTATCTCTATGGGATGGATCAAAGAGAACTTGGGAGGGAAACATCAGAGAGAAGGGATGGGGCAGCAGGAAGGAGAACTTGGACTACACAGGGTAACACAGGCTGCTGGCAACAAGACAGCTCTGTATTCAAATGCATCCTTGAGGAGGCATGAAGCTGATGAGGATCCAGGCACTGCAGGGAGCTGAAAGTCAATAGGTCTGACAGGAAGGATGACTGATGAGTTATTAGTCCAGGCTAACTCAGGACCAGAGTAGAAGCTTAGGCATGCCTAAACCAAAGTCTCACATCTAGGCCAAGGATCTGACCACAGGAGACCAAATGGGGTACCATAGCCTCTTGTAAGATTTCTCTGATCCAGCTGAGTGACAGTCACCCTGGGCTGATGGGTAGAAAATATAAGCACTGCCAGGCCTGTGGAGACATTTTGCAGCCCCACAGTAGTATCTTGGATGCTTCTTAGAAACAGGCTCTCTGGAAGAAAAAGTGAATAAAGCCATGGTTTATAGTATTTGACAATCTCCTTGGTATTAATGCTTCCAGCAAAGTAACTTTGGCTAAGCCTAGAGATATAAAGGTAGCCAGTATAAGCAAGTTTCAGCCCACCCCTACCAAGAGCATCCATGCAAGACCAGATCCATCACAAAGGTGTAGAGGAGATGCTGATGAGAGAAATCCAGGTAGGGGCCAAAGCTACAGCCCTCCAACGGCAATATGGACAGGATATCTTGCAGGGGCTGAGGGGTAGAGCAAGTCAGAGGAGCACACAATTTCTCCAGGGGATGCACAGCAAAGGTCTAGACTGGTACTTCTGCATTACAGTCACACAAAGTCAACCCAAATTCCAAGCTTCCCAGGTCCTCAGAAACCAGCCCCAAGTCTAGAGGCTTATCTTCCCAAAATGTGAGCTAAATAGCAGCCCCACCCACCTGAATATAGTCTGAAATCCAGGGAGATAACACCATACCAGTACCTACTTCTAGAGGCCCCTCCAAACTGGGAGCTCCCCAGATACCTGCTGTAATGAGCAGAACTGCTCCTGGCTCTGAGCTAGCCTGTCTCCAGAACAATCCTCCCTGCTCCCTCTAGAGCCACAAAAATAAATAAAAAATTTTTAAAAGCCATGTACAAAGGACTACTGTGCACTGCCAAGTACACACACACACACACACACACACACACACATGAATACACACAACACACATGCACACCACACATATACAATCCACACATAACACACACCACATATACACACAATCCACACACAACATACCACACACACACACACAATACATATACCACACACACACACCACATACATACAGATATAAATACACACCATGCACATGCACACACACACTAACAAACACAACACACACAATACATATTCACTCCACACAAACTACACTCACTTGACAAGGGGGGAGACGCCCTTCTTGGCAATGTGTTGGAGCAGAAGCAAAGCTATTTCAGTTGGCAGTCTAAAGCTGAATGGACTTTGCTTGCCGTCTATTTGCAGTAGGATGCCAACACATCTAAAATAGCATGTTTACTCATAGGTTTTCCCTACAAGCAAGACAAGAAAAATGTTTACCCTCTGTACTTCCTCCCCCACTGATTAAGCGCCTTCATCCCACCACCTCCCATTCAGAGCATCTTCCCTTGGAGGTCCTGGCTCTCTTACTCCAGAGCATATTAGAGTCACCTAGAAGCTCTCAGTAACCTGCATCCCCTGCACCTGTGATGCCAGCATCTGGAGGCAGGACTGGGCTATCTGTGGTTTTACAGTTAGAGTAGTTTTTAACTCCTTGAGGGTTGTTGCTGTGAGAAGCACGCTTTGTTCCCACCGGTATAGAAACTAAGCTAAAGGGGAAAACCTCTGTTCTCATTCACAGTGAAAAGAGACAGGAAGGGCTTAGAGCAGAGGTATTTTTCCACTAGTCCAAAGATTTGGTTTGCAAGTCAAAAGCTGAGAGGAAAGGGAATCAGGCCAATTCTGTCCCTCCCTTAGGTCAGCTCCCTCTCTGTCTAGCTCACATTTTATGCAATTAAGGAATTATTGAAGGAAGAGTGATAAATTAGGAGATGAGGAATCAATTAGATTAGCTACTAATTAGTTTGATATCTGTTAATAGAGGTGAGACTCTAACTAGTGAAGTTGTTACTAAGAATGGGGTCTCAGCATGATTCCTGTGGGAACTGGAGGTGCCTGGTGTATGGGAATGAGCATGGGGGGTCTCTGCATCAAACACCACCTCAGCCACTGTTCAAAGGATTTTCCAGTTTCAAGAGGGATTTATTTTTAAAGACCGAAAATGTAGAGCAATGTGTATAATCTACTTTAGGGCGGTTTAGAAGGCTTTTAATTCCAGATCAGTGTGTGGTCATTAAACACACATGAGACAGCGATTTCACCTAAACCACTCACCTCGGTCCCTATAGCAAGATTCACAGCAAGCACTTCAGAAAGGAAACACTGGAGAAGCCTGCTCTCCCCAGTGACTTCAGGAAGCACCTTGGAATCAGCAGGCCCAGGCAACAGGCCAGGTGCTCCTCTACGTGTGCCACAAGGTACCCGATGTATTCTGAGCTCTGCAATGTGGGGGCAGCCTTTTTCACTTTTATTGAGCTATGGTGGACCTGCCACAAAATTCACCCTGATGCTTAAGTATACTAGTTTAACATAGCTAAGATCATGCTGCCACCACCACAGTCTGGCTTTAGAGTACGCTATGATCCACAAAAGCAAGATCATGTCCATTAGCACCTGCCCTTGCATGTCCTGGCACCCAAACTACCCCAAGTTTCTGACAGCCATATTCTGTCCCTGAGAGCTTGTGTATCCTGTGACCTTTCCTATCTGACGCTTTTCCCTTAGCAAGATGTTTGAAAATCGGTCCACACTAGAGCTTGTATCAGTATTCCACCCTTTTAGTAGCTAAATACTATTCCTTTCCTCGAGCACACTGTAGGTGTTATCTTCATGCAGGTGCCTGTATGACAGGTGCTGTTTTAATTAGAATTTTGTCCAAGGTGAGAAGATCACTAGGTGCAGAGGCAGACAGCCAGCCTCCAGAGCTCAACAGAAGCCTCTATAAGCCCACCACTAAGTACTGTCCTATTTAATCTCCTGCTATAAATCATTTCTAGAAAAAAATGAATGCATTGCTTAAATATAATTTTGCAGAAGTATGCAGGGATAAAAGCAAGCTGTCCAGGAAGCCCAATTGATAGTTTCCTCTCTTGTTAATATCTGCTCATTACTTATCCATCCATTCTGCCATCTGCTCCCCCTCCACCACCACCCCCAGCTAGCAAGTGACAGCACATAAGATTCCACAAAAATTAAGGCAGAAAACCTAAAATTAAAAAATAAACAATACTCTCACCATTGATTTTAGTTCTGATTAAAGAAAATGCAATCTTTTGGGGATCGCCATAGACCTGTGCGCTCCTTGGCCAACAGCAGCTCTCCCCGCCTGGAACGTACCACACCGGGAACTCTCCTGAAAGAACTACAGCAGCCTTCTGTCACACACAGCACTGTGAATGCAGTTTCAGGTCAAGGGTTCCTGTTTTACCATAGAGCACCATGCAATGAACGTACCTTTAAAAGCAAGTCCCTTAACATCTTCCCCTGTCTGGTCGATACTTGGATTCCCAAGATTATAAGACCTATGGTCTCATAAATGGGGTTTTTAGTAGGTTTTCATAAAATGATGATCCTGATAAAGCCCATGTATATAGGCAACTGTTTGTCTCTTAAGACATTATACATCGGTACTTTTCTCTTCCGTCTCCTATTTTGAACTCCAAGGCAGCAGACCAGGGTTTCATGGGACATTAGATAATAAAGGTTGTATGCCTGTGGTGTATGATGGAAAGAGAGATAGATATACATGCAATTTAAGAATAGGTTGGGGTAGTACTACCGGAAGATCCTGCAATACCTCTACTGGGCATATATCCAGAACATATTCCATCTGGTAATAAGGACACATGTTCCACTATGTTCATAGCAGCTTTATTCATAATAGCCAGAAACTGGAAAGAACCCAGATGTCCCTCAACAGAGGAATGGATACAAAAAATTTGGTATATTTACACAATGGAGTACTACTCAGCTATTAAAAACAATAAATATATGAAATTCCTAGGCAAATGGATGGATCNGGGTCTTCAACCCTATAGGTGGAAGAATAACATGAACTAACTAGTACCCCCTGAGCTCATGTCTCTAGTTGCATATATAGAAGAGGATGGCCTAGTTGGCCATCATTGGGAAGAGAGGCCCCTTGGGCATGCAGACTTTATATGCCTCAGTACAGGGGAACGCCAGGGCCAAGATGTGGGAGCGGGTGGGTAGGGGAGCAGGGCCGGGAAGAGGGAGGGTATAGGGAACTTTCTGGATAACACTTGAAATGTAAATGAAGAAAATATCTAATAAAAGTTGGAAAAAATTAAAAGAAAAAAAAAAGAATAGGTTGGGGGAGGGGCTGTAGAGAAGACTCGGAGGTTAAAAGTGCTTGCTGCTCTTTCAGAGGACCAGAGATCCAGTCCCAGCACCCACAACCAATGGCTCATGATCACCTATAATTCCAGCTCCAGGGAATCTGACATTGTCTTCTGGCCTGCACAGTGCACACACGTGCATGTGCACATACATGCACATGCACGCACACTCTCTCACACACACACAAATACACACACATACAGAGAGAGAGAGAGAGAGAGAGAGAGAGAGAGAGAGAGAGAAGGCATGAGTATAAATTCAGGTGCAGCTCTCATTATAAGAGTAGGTCAGAAAGAAAGATATGGGAATAGAAAAAGATGCAAATATGGGACAAATAAGGGTATATATAACAAGAGCTTCAGGAGCAAGCACAGTAACAGATCTAGTGTGGTCAGATGAGAGCATAGCATGAAGAACAAATAAAAACCTGTGCACAGCTCAAGTCTGACACAGCTACATCCATGGGCACAGGCATAGATATGAACAGATACAACGGGATCATCTCTAGGCACAATCTGCTGATTCTCTCTCTCTCTCTCTCTCTCTCTCTCTCTCTCTCTCTCTCTCTCTGCATAATCCTCTATTTTCTCACTTCCTTATTCCTTGAGGACCAGTTCCTCTACTTTTCTTACAAGAGAAAAAGAAGAAGAAAAAGAAAAAGAAAAAGAAAAAGAAAAAGAAAAAGAAAAAGAAAAAGAAAAAGAAAAAGAAAGAAAAAAGAAAAAAAGGGGGGTTGGGGTAGGGAAAGGGAGGGAAAGGCAAGGTCACCCTGTTTCAAACAATAACCAGGATAAGTTCTCACTTCTTAAGGCCCAGACAGGTTCAGCTGGGAAGGGAAGAGGAGGGATAGAGGGCAACTAAAAGTGCAAACTGGGAAGGGGCAGGGGAAACTTCCCACAAGAAAGGACAGGAGCCCAAAAGGGAGAAGACTCAAAGGGGCTGCTGAGGAGGAAGTCCCTCCCCCTCGCCACTGACTCCAATCCCCAGACCTTCAGCCATTCTGCACACTACAGAGCCACCCTACCCCATCTCCCACTGAAGGAGGCAAGAAACAACAAGAAAAAAAATGGACTGCAGGGCAGAGGGTGGGGGAGGGGTCTGTTAGCCACTGCTACCAATAATACGTGAATATGAATTGGTGTTGAGACAGAACTGGACAGCATCTTCACGGGCATTTAATTAAGCCCCTTCTCTGCTAAGCACCAGAGATTCAGAGATAAGTAATTGACAGATATAGATGGACAAATCAATACACAAGAAACACATGGATGGGGAGAATCCTGGACATTATCCTCGCTGCCGGCTGCACACATACAGTCCTGCACGCGCACGCACCTGCCCATGAACACACATACACATACTAGCTAGTAAATAGGCAAGAACTACAGGCAAATGCTGAACATGCTTAGCCACAAAAATTGATTATATATTGATATAATCAATTCCTGTAGAGAGTATCGACCCCCATAACAGCCCTCACTCTGCCTACTGCCCTCAGACCCCAGGATACCACCTCTTCCTGCCCCCTTCACCCAGCCATTACCCCCTTGCACCACTTGGAGCTGTGAGGAGTGGAGCTCATTTTGTCCACAAATGATGGCATTTGCACCTTTAGATGCCCTAACAAAAGCCAAGAGCTTGATGGTCATTAGTGAAAGTTCTAGAACCTTAGTGGGCTTTGATACTAGGGCAGCTATGACCCCGCTACTATTTTTAATTAAAATCACCTATGTGATGTTGATCAAGATGCTCAAAGTTTCTGTTCCTCAGTTTCTTAACTTGTAAATGGAGTGGTAATTTCTATCTCACAGGTTGCTATGAAGATGAAATAAGATAAAAGATTCCTAGGCTTTCTTCTGGCATGGTGATTACAGGTCAATCCTGTATCTAAACCACCAGGGACAGACAGACAGACAGACAGACAGACACACACACACACACACACACACACACACACACCCCTCCTCCCTCCCTACAGGTCCTCAGCCCCACCCTGGCCAGGCTGCAGAGATTCAAGTTAGTACATCCTGAACCTCATCAGAGTGACATGTGAGCAGAAGACCACGGCCAATGCGTGAGGTTTTGCCACTGTGGGACCTTAGCAATGACCCTGAACTTCTGTGAGTCCTCATTCTCCGCCTGTAAGATGGAAACAGTGATGGCTGTTCCAGTCAGTAACAGAACAGATGTGAAAAGATGCTGATGAATGAATGCATGTACGAATAAAGCTCTCTCGCTAATGCCCAGCATGTGGGACCAGTGACTGAGTTCTCCTCCCCATGCTGTGATAGTCTGCTCCCTACACTATGCCCGGTGTCTTCACCAGGACGTCAGCCTGACATCCCCCTCACCCCCACTACAATCCACATAGCACCCAGCCTAGGACAACCCAGACTGAAACTTGTTCCTATTGCCCAGCCCACAGCCTGTACATAACCCTGGTCTTAGTCCATGTAGTATACCCACAGCCTGAGAATCTATAGACCACGTCCTGAGCATCTATGGACCATATCCTGAGCATCTATAGACCACATCCTGAGCATCTATGGACCATATCCTGAGAATCTATAGACCACATCCTGAGCATCTATGGACCATATCCTAACTGTTAGTGCTACCCAGAGACCCCATGTCCCCCCTGCTTCTCAAGCAAACTACTGTCAAATCTGCCCCTGCCTCACCTACCTACTCCATCCTGGCCTAACTGTCCAACCTCAAAGGCTAATGCCCATCACAGCCAACACCCACCACAGCCAATGCCCACCACAGCCAACACCCACCACAGCCAANCCCACCACAGCCAACGCCCACCACAGCCAACGCCCACCACAGCCAACGCCCACCACAGCCAATGCCCACCACAGCCAACGCCCACCACAGCCAACACCCACCACAGCCAATGCCCACCACAGTCAATGCCCACCACAGCCAACACCCACCACAGCCAACGCCCACCACAGTCAATGCCCTCCACAGCTAAGGAGCTCGGCCAACTCTACCCTGTATCTGTTCTTGCCAAGAGTCTTGATGATCTGGGAAAGGACACCCTGCTATCTCTTCAGAGTTGAGTCTCCTCCACAACCGGTTAATGGCCTCCGAGTATTAACACAGGGCTCATCTCAGTTCCTTCAACAAAAGGCACATCGAGTATTAACACAGGGCTCATCTCAGTTCCTTCAACAAAAGGCACATGCTTCCCGAGCAACAGCTCTGTCTCCTCTCACCAACTCAAGAACACAGTTGTTCTTTCTGTCATGTGCTTTGTGACCATCAGTGCTCACACTCCAAGTGTCCCTCATGATGGCACAACCCCTCCTGCAGCTGTGTGTCTATCAGTGCTCACAGTCAAAATGGCCCTCATGATGGCACAACCCCTCCTGCGGCTGCCACAATATTTTGCTCACTTGACAAAGAGACTTCCTAAAGAGCCTATAACTGTTGATTCTGCTGTCTTTTCCCACCTTCTCTAGACCTCACTCCCACCAACTCTGGGCCACTGCACTCCTGTAACATATATTGTCAAGCATACCTCTGCCACAAATGCAAAAGTCAATATCTTCCCCCACCCCTGGCATGCTCCGGTGTCTAGAGGCCTGCAGAGGGAGTTTGGTAACATTTGCAGATTGAGTGTATCTGGGGCAACTAGACCATGATTACTTAAGGAGCCGTCATTGCCCAGCCTAGGGCCAGATGCTAGGAACACAGATGTAAACCGAGCACAGCTCCTGGCTTCTAACATCATAGGCTAGGACAGGAGGAGGGGGCAAGATATGGGAACAAAAGAACAATAGCTACATGTGAGGAACACAATAGTCATCAAGACATGAAAAGCAGAAATAGCACAGGGGCGGACATCTAATGTTACTTAAAAGAGCAGAGAAGGTGCTCTCTGAGTCAGGTCTCCCCATAGGTTATGAAATCTGTGAAGCACTCATTGAAGGTTGATGTGTGCAAAGGTACTGAGGCTCCAAGAGGTGGCGCCACTATCAGGGAGCGGCTTATTCCTGTTCTGGAGACTAAAGGAATCCACATCCTTGGAGAATAAAGGATATGCAAGGGCAATAAGAAGATGGTATTACAGAAGGGAGGGGCCAGTCAGGACATCTCAGATGCTGTGATGCAACACTTGAATTGGCCTTTGAAGCATAGAAGACTCCCTCCTGAAAAGTTATTAGCTAGATTCAACTAAGGACACTCACTTTCCCATGCACCCCCTGAAGACCATGAAGGTGAGTTAGAGACAGAAACTGCTGACATGTCTGAGTTGGAAAACCTGCCAGGTGACTACTGCAGGAATCAAGGTAAGGGCCTGCAATGGTATGGGTAGAGAGAGAGTAGTTTCAAGTGTGGTCAGAAAGAACTGCCATTCTATCAACCATGGTGGGGAGGCGGGTGGAGGAAAGAAGAGAGAAAGGGAAGAGGGAAGGAGGGATGGATCTAGGGAGAGAGGGTGGGAGGAAAAAGAAGGAAGAGAAAGGGAGAGATGGAGAGGAGAGGGGTGGAGAGGGAAACGGAGGGGAGCAGAGGGAATGGAGAGATCCATCACTTTGCAATAGTAATGTCACTAACCAGCACAGAATGGGATGGATTTGGAGTTGGAATGGTATATTCAGACCCAGTATTAGGAATAGCCCCAAGTCAAGCATGGTCTGGCCCTCATCTTCATGTCTAGTGTCTCATCTGCTCCTGGGAGCTTCCTGGCCTCCAGCATTGTGAGAAGGCTATTTAAAATCAGTTGTGTGTAGCGTATTGTACCTCTAGTTAGCTCTGTTCTCCTACCTTGTAGAGAAATCCTTTGAGTTAGGAAACACCATAATGAAAGCAACTTAGGAAGGAAAGGGATTATGAATATCACTGTTGATAATCAGTAACTCAAACATGGGAGGAACATGGAGACAGGAGCTGGTACAGAGGGCATGGAGGATTGCTTCTACTGGCTTGGTGATCATGGATGGCTTCGTGATCATGGCTGACTTGGTCTGCTTTTTCATAGCTCCAGAACCACAAGCCTAGGCATGGTACCACCTACAGTGGGTTGGGCTCTCTCACATCAGTCATTAAGAAATCTCTCCAGCCAAATCTTATAGAGACATTCTCTCAATTGGGATTCCCTCCTTCCAGATGTCTCTAACAAACTGGCATACAGGATGTGTACATAAGAGGCAAACTCTATGTCCTTATCATGTTTGTGTGCATGTGTGTGAATGTGACACGGAGACAATGGCTGTGTCTGTGTGCATAAGCACAGGGCAATGAGAGAGAGACAGACACAGAGAGAGAGAGATAAAGAGAGACAGAGAGAGAGCCAGAGAGACATGTAGAGATGCACAGCGAAAAAGAGAGGCCAAGAAAGAGGAAGAGGTCCAGCCCAGCAGTGATGAGTGCTACACCCCTTCCGAGGAGGAGTCTGAGTCACAGCCTTGCTGGGCACAGTGGGTGACGTGTGAATTTTCAAGTGAAGAGGCAGCTGGCTTCCTGGAATCCTCTGTATTGAAGCTTCACGTCAAAGATTAAGTTAATTTGTCTGTCATGGTTAATCCTAGGACTTGGAAGACTGAGGTAGGAAAATTAAAATGATACTCTGATGCTAATTATATGAGCAAGATTTTTTATTTCTGAATGTATACAGCTATGTATGTGTGTGGATGTTTGTAGTGATTTGGATGACAATGGTCCCCATAAATGCTTGTTTCCCAGTTGGTAGACTGTTTGCAGAAGGATTGGGAGATATAGCATTGCTGAAGGAGATGTGTCACTCAGGGTGGGCTCTGAGGTGTCACAAGTCCATTCAAGGCCCAGTCTCACTTTCTACACATCCTGCTTGGGGATCAAATGTTAGGTCTCACCTGCTGCTCTAGCACCATGCCTCCCTCCTGTCTACTGTCAGCCTCCCCACAGTGACAGTCATGGACTCACCCTCTGAAACTATTAGCAAGACTCCTGGTTTTCTTTCATACATTGCCTTGGACATGGTATCTCTTCACAGCAATAGGGCAGTAACCAAGACAATGTGAAGTTCAGATGACAACTTATGGGAGTCAGTTCTCTCTTTACCACATAGAAAATCATGCCTTTAGATACAACAGTCTCCAAAGCAGTTTCCCATGTGACAAAAATCAGGTCACTAGTTCCCCTAGTGACCAACTCATAAAAATTACATCTCTGAATGGATAACTTAAAGTCTCCTAACTATTGAGGGATTATGTCTTCTGTTTCCTCTTCCTCTTACTCCCTTCTCTCATGGCCTCTAGACTTCCCTGTCCACCCATCTACTTATAAATCAGAAAGAGAAGAAAGCAAAGGCAGGAAAGGCTGAGGCCAGGGAAGACAAGTCAATCACACCAGCACAGGCAGCTGTAAGGGCAACCAGCAAACCAGCAAGGACCATAGGTAAGAATGCTTGGGCTGTTCCATGCCACCACATCAGGACCACAGGCCATTTCACTGAGGTGAGGGGCATCATAGAGGGCTTCAGCCACAGAGTTCAGAGCTAATGTAATAGCTGCAGGGGACCAACACATGCCCCATACGTTCCCCAGTGGGTCTGCACACAGTTAACTTTGAGCTCCTTCAGCTGTACAGCCCTGAATTCCAAACTCTGGAACCCACCACAAACCCTACCAGTAGTGTCTAACTGAGGAGCCCTGGTGTCTTTCATGTCTCCCAGCTGGCAGTTTCTCCCCAGAACACTTCCTCTAGTATGGTAACTTTTAGCCCAGATATATGGAGTAGAAGGTTCTCTCATAGATATGGTTTTTCTTAGTGGAGCCAGGAACCTGCTCTTGGGCACACAGCCATGGCAGAAGGGTGTACCTGGTTTATCCACGGGCCCCATGCCAGCCCACTTCTTGAGCCAATGGGAGTTAGATCCACATCAATCTCAGCCTGGCCTGAGTCAAGGATAAGATGGAAACCTTGGGGAGTCACATCCTCAGATAAGGCTCGGATACTTCCAGTCTATAGGTGAAATCTTTAGAAAGCAGAAATCCCAAAGCAGAACCTCCCACAGCACAGACATTCCCAAAGAATGCTTCATTCTTCCTACATAAACACAAAATACTGGATAGGCCAAGCTTGTCTTCTATCTAGCCTTAGTCCTTCTCTCTCTTCTCCTCCATCCTTTCCTGGACACCCCAGAATCCAGTGGAACAGTTATCACTACATTGCCCAATGATCCCTTCCAGGCTCACAATGACTTCAGCAGTAGGTCAAGTCCTTGCCAGATTGCAGAGGACAAAGCTTTAGGGCACAATGTTTCCCTTACTGGTCCAGGTCAAACAATAGGCAAGTGGAGAGTCACATGTAACCACTTCATTAGCAAAAGCTAATTTGGTGGGGCCCCAAGTCACCTTCTCCCTGCATCTTCGAACCACTGCTCCCACTGGCCACAGGACAATGTTTATGAACTATGTCACCATAGTTCATACTGGGCCTGCCAACTACAAAGAACCCTTTGGCTCAAAACAGTACATTGTGTCTGCATACGCATTCATTACAATCGTTAATGGAAAGGTCTAGCAATGAAAGGCCATCCCCTGATCCTTCTCATGGGGGATCCCATTCCATCACCAACTGTTTCCTGCAGGGGACTAAGAGCAGCCTCACCCAGATCCCATGAGGAACACAGGCAGGGGAGCTTGGCAGGACCTAGAAAGAGCCAGAGTGAGTGGGGACCTGAGTCACACTTTGGGGCCTCGGGCACCACTAAAATGTTGCTGCTCCTGCAGCCTGCACAAAGGCAAGGCAGGAGCCTGTGGCTGGCAGGACTGGCTGGGCAAAGGGAAGGGCATTCTAGGTGGTATCCTCGGGTGAGAGGACCAGCTAATGATCCCAAGAGAGGAAGTTTCAGCTTCTACAAATGAAGGACACCGGAGAGAACCATGGGAGATACCAGGCCAACAAGTGGGCAAGGATAACCTCAATTGTTCCTTCATCCCAACTAACTGATGAATAGAACAGAGACTGAGGCGACCAAAAGGGGAGATATGACGGTATCACTTTTTGTGAAGAGAGAGACTCTAATGCCCTATACTATGTTTCAAATGTAATTAGAACCTATGATCCCAATGGCAGAGTAGGTGATCTGTGATATCTCCCAATGGCAGAGTAGTTGCCTAGCATTTGTGAGACTCTGGCTTTATTCCTTTATTCCTTAATTAATTCCAAAATTAATGAAGAAACAGAAACACACACACACGTGCACATACACCATTTCAATGTACTATTATGGAACCTTTGAATGAAGGGGGTCCATATGCACTGAGGACATTAATTCATGTCAAGAGTGAATTACTTAGAATGCTTCTCTGGTTGGCTTCCTCATATATTCCTTCCTTGCCGTGTGTGAGCTCCCACAGCCTAGAATTCAGGCTGGCATTCAGAAGGCACACATTGAACACTTACGTGGTGAGTATATAGATTGGTAGTCTCGTGTGTTTAGATTGGTAGTCTTGTGTTTAGAAGCTGCACAAGTCAAGTGCGCATGAAGGACACCAGAAGGACATTCAGTCCTTTTCATCTCCCTATTCTGGCCCCTGACATCAGTTCTCCATGGTCGCTCAGCCTTCCTGATGGTTGTGACACAAGATTCTAGGTGCTTCAGACTTCCAGGGTCTGTGGACATTTCCAAGAAACCTTGCCCTGAGGATGGCACACACTGCCCCTGGAAATCTGGCATGGAAACCTTAGTACCCTATGCAGAGAGAGGCTCTGGACCACGAAACCATGAGGCAGCAGTGGAGGAGCCACCCTACTGCTCCCCATTGATTGCCGCAAATGAAGTTCTTTGTAGAAAAGAACAAACTGCACCACAGTGAGACCAGCCAAGGCCAGCCCGGCACAGCAGCCTGGTGGCTGGGGCATGCTAATTGCAGTGCTGTCTGAGTCCATTTGATGGACTTCTCCCCACCACTGCTCCATAACCAACACACTAATCTGTCCCCACCGATGGCTTCCAAGAAGGCCAGAGATTTACCAATCGACTCTAATGCAGATGGGTGATAAAGGAAGAAAACTGTCACTCAGAGATTAAAAGCTGTGATGTCAGCATTGAGAAGATCTCGTCTCGATTCACTTAGCTTCTTTTGTAGCCCATGTCAAGGACTATTAGGCAAACTGCTTATTGTATTTGGGACTCCTGCTTACAACATAATCCCAGCTACTCCACCCCCTCACCCCAGTGTGTGACAGGAATTCTGCATGCAGGCATGGTTCCCATCTGTGATGGATGTCACAAACACCGATCCTCTCAGGAGCCTCTGGAAACTGCATAGGATGAGCAATTGTCTGAGTGAACCCAAGCACAATCGCTTTCTGTGGTAAAGAAGCAGAGCCCCTGTGGCAGGCAGTTTGGTACTGAGAAAAGGCCCAGAAGTTTGTGTAACAGCTTTACTGAGGTCTAATGGACATAGTAATTTACATTTTTAACATATGAATGCCTACAATCAGGACAGAGGATATACTCATCACAAAGTTTTCTTCTGTCCCTGCTTTTCTCTTCTGTCCTACCTTGTCCCTAAACAAGCACTGATCTCCAATCTATTACTATGGATTCTTAAATAACTATGCTATTCCATAGTTTTCTCTAAGTGCAGGGTGTATACTCTTTGCATATATGCTTTCATGCCACCTAATTATTCTGAAAACTACCCGTGTTGTGCCTGTCCTCATAACTGACTCCATCGTAATGCTGAGTGGCGGTCCATCATAAACGTATGTTCAGTTCATCTACCCTCTCACTTGTCCCTGGACACTTGAGCTTTAGGTCAGAGGTATTACAAGTTAAGCTACTGTGTGCATGCATCTCTGTGTGAATTGTACTTGAATTCCTCCTGAATAAATACCTGGGAGCCAAATGACTCATGTGGCAGGTATATGTTTAACTTTTCAAGAAACTGCCAAACTGTTCTCCAAAGTGGTAGTGTCGGTTTTCAAACCAACAGCACAATGTAAGATTGTCCCACAGCTGCTCTGTGTGTCGTGGATTATTATTAGGATGAAATTAACACTACAATTAAATGCTACTATATAGCTCCTCAAATTGCGGAAATAATAATAATACCAATAATAATAATAAATAACATACATCTTTTCATAAGCTTCTATGCCATCCATCTATCCTTTTGGGTACAGTATTTATTCAAATATTCAAATGTCTTTATAATTCTGCTGTTATTATTGAATCTTAAGAGTTATTAATATATCCCACATCCTCTATCATATATGTGATCTGTAAATATTTTCCCTCACTCTGGGGCTTTTTATATTCTTAGTAGTATATTTTAATGAGTTGAAGCTCCTAACTGTAATGCAATCTAGTTTATGATCTTTAGTTTTCTTTCATGTATTGTGCTTTTAGTGTTTGGTCTGACAAGTCTTTGCCTAGCAGCAGATCACAAGCACCGCCTTCTGCCCTACCACAGCCTCTGCCTTTCATCCTACCATAGCCTCTGCCTTCCATCCTACCACAGCCACTGCCTTCCATCCTACCACAGCCTCTGCCTTACATCCTACCACAGCCTCTGCCTTACATCCTACCACAGTCTCTGTCCTCCATCCTGCCACAGCCTCTGCCTTCCATCCTACCACAGCCACTGCCTTCCATCCTACCACAGCCTCTGCCCTCCATCCTACCACAGCCTCTGCCTTACATCCTACCACAGCCTCTGCCTTACATCCTACCACAGCCTCTGCCTTCCGTCCTATCACAAGCACTGCCTTCTGTCTTCCCCCAGTCCTTTCACAGTCTTGACTTTACACTGGTGAGTGTGAGGCTATTGAGGCATCTTTCCTTGCAGACAGATACTCAGTTGTTTCTGCACCGTTTGCAGCAAGACTTCTTTCTTCCCAGGACTGCCTTTGCAGCTCTGTTGAAAGTCAATCATCCCTGTAAGTGGGAGTTGATTTTGCACTGCTTATTCTGCTGTAGCCATTCTTATCTGTGCTTATACCATAGCAGTTTGATTATTGTAGGATTTCAGTGTTTCGTAGTCATGTAATGGTAGGCCTCGTTACTGTTTTTCAAAATGCTCTTGACTATTCTATGTGTTTTAGATTTTTTGTGTGAAGTTTAAAGTCAGCTTGTCAATTTCCACCCCTTAAAACATATGTTAGGGTTTCCTGGGATTGCATTGAATCTAGAAAATTAAATTGGGGTACAGCTGGCATCTAAACAGTAATGAGTCTTTGAATCTGTGAACACCGTGTGCCTCTCCATTTGGGCATCTTCAATTTCAGCTTTGTTTTATAGTTTTATATGTATACAGGAGTCCTGTTGATTTTTGTTGAACCTATTACGAACCTATCAATAACCTATCACAGTTCAAATTTTTACACAACTGTAGATAGTATTCTTTATTTTTATATACTTCCACACTTGACTTTTAAATACTAATTTCTACACTGCAATGTTATTAAATTCACTTGTTAATCCCAATAACTTTTTGTAGATTGCACTGAACTTCAATACATATGACCATATGTTCAGTAAATTAAACATCTTAGGTTTTCCTTTCTAATTTTTCTGTATTTTATTTCTTTTTCTTACTTGATTTGCCTAAACATTCTGCAAAATGTTTATAGATGCAGTAAGAGTAGACATACATTCAGGTTCCGATCCTGAAGGGAAGATATGCAGTATATCCCCACTATATATGGTACTAGCTCTAGATTGTTCACAGATACCCTTTTCCTGATTGAAGAGTCTCCCTGTGTTCCTATTCTCCTGAGACAATGGATCTTTTCAAATGCTTTTTGCTTCAACATAAACATTATGTTTTTGAAATCTGTTAGTATAATGATTCTAAAGATTTAGGGGATGGTGCACAACAGGGTTTTTCTGTATAACTATGGCTGTCCTGTAGCTCATTCTGTAGGCCAGACTGGCATTGAACTCAAGAGTTCCACCTACCTCCAGAATGCTGGGTTTAAAGATATGCACCAACACCACCAGGCAACATGATTTGATTTTTTAATATCAAACCATCCGTGCATCCCTGGACAAAGTCTACTTTGTCCTGTTTAGAGATTATAACTAATCTTTTGTTGAAGATTTTACATGTACATACTTACCAGCTTAGACTTTTTATAATATTTCAGCACTGGAATAACATTAGCCTCACAAGAATCTTTTGGGGAACTATTCTGGAAGAGATGTCTGATGTCAGTAATACTAGTTTCTAAAACATATGGCAGAGGTCAACAGTGAACCCATCTGGTTCTGAAGTTTTCTTTCTAAGGTATTTTAAGCTCTGTGTCCAGTTTCTAAAACAGCAATATAACTATTCATGCTTTCTATTTCCTATTTAGTATGTTTTCCCAACTTACAACCTTCAAGGAATTTGCCAATTTCAGACTAGTTGTAAGATCAGTTAGCATACTGGCTTTCATAATATCCCTCTCTTAGGTCTCTAATGTCAATGACATCTGCATAGATGTCAAAGCTCTCCTTTGTTGTTGTAGAGCTTTCTGGCTTCTCTTGAGGTCATTGCTGTTGACTGGTGGGTGAGTGGGTGGATAGTTTTATTTCTTCTAATTCACTGGCCTAGAGAATTATCAATTCTATCATCACAAACAACAGCTTTGGGTTTCATTTTTTTTGTATTGCTTTTCTCTGTTCTGTTTTATTGTTTCCCACCCCATTCTTTCTTATTTTGGATTGCATTTTATCTATTTTTCTAGCTTCTTGGGTGGGTGACAAGGGAACTGATTTGAGAACTTTCTGCTTTTCTAAGTGATAATGCATTAAAACTACATAACCATCAGCTTTGCCTTCATGCCAGGTATCCTTAGTGTAGTTCAATAATGTAGCTATCTGATCTCAGCTTCCCCATCTAGAAACTGGGGACAAAGGAATTACTTAAGGACTATTAGAACAATTTAATGAGATTCACTTACAAACACTAAGCTCAATACTGGCATGTATCAATTGCTCAATAAGTGTCTCATCCCATCCCTAAGACCAGTAATTACCCCATCTCTGAGTGGCATCTCAGGGCACGAAATGAGCCACCCACAAACACAGAACAAAGAAGTTCATGAAGCCATAAGAGAGCAACAATTCTAATTGACTTATTTAGAGGGAAGTAAACTGAAGCATGGGGACCAACCTCGCAATAGACCTGCCTATTTGTGTGGGTTAGTTTTACAGGCACAAGCAGGAGACACGGGCTTGATGGGCATCCCAGAGCATCTCCAAATACCTGTCAGTCTTTGGCTTTTCTAGGAACAAAGCCTCAGAGAACACAGATCTGTGAAGGCTACTGTAGAGCAAGTATGACCTTTGGTGTCAGGAGATCTGTCCTGCATGCTGATTCTGTGACCTCAGAGAACTTACTAGACCTTGCTGAGGCCAACATTCACTACTGACACAATGGATTGGGCAGTAAGAGCAAAGAGCTGATGCACACCTTCTGTGTGCTGGGCTGTGTCCTCTCTGCATGTCAGGTGCTCTTCCACAGGGCCATTTCTTCCAAATCTCAGAGAAGGGTGTGATGTGGATGCCCATAGGCAACCCAAGACAGAGTGATTCAGCACATCCCCCAACTTCACATTCACACAATGACTGGAGAGATTTTAATTCAGAGAGTCTACACCAAAACCTGGGGGCTCAACTACCATTCATTGTCACAAAGTACATTCTCCCAGGATCTGATAACTAACAAATGCACTCAATTGGCCAAGCACTGAACTAGACCAGGAGATGTGAGGGTCCCCCAGAACAGCCAAAATGCTGGAGTTCACGGAAGAAGAAATAATATTCCTGGCAGCTGTGCAGCACTGGGGCCATGCTTAGGGCTGCCCTAGTTCCAGGAGAGGTATTTATAGTGCAGAATGCAGCAAGCCTGTTCAGCTAAGCTGAGCCTGAAGCTGATTTGCACACAGAATTGGCCATTATCGGTTCATTTCCATACGGCAGCTCCAGGGGAGGAATAATTCAAGGAGAAGCCCCCACTACCCATCTCTAAGGAGCTTCTCGTCACAGCTGCTACATAAGACACATGCTTAGAGATGTCAGAGCCTACAAGATCACCCCCTCATCCTAACAGGGTGGGAAATGAGTCCCTCCCAGAGGGAGAGGCATGCCCAAGGCACAGTGATTGGTTAGAACAGTAAGATCGGCTAGGTAGAAACTTTAGGATTCCAGGGCCTGCCCATCCTTTGCAAACCCTGAAGGAGAAAACCATCCATGAACACTCCAGTGAGTAACATGTACATACAATGTGACAATGCAACAAACTGAATGGAGGAACGAGGGTGTGTGTGACCCCCCCACGTGTGCTACAGATAATGGTGTGTTCATTCCACATTGCACAAATAAAGGACTAACTCAGTGGCACCTAGACAGGAAGCAGAAAAAGCTGCCTGAACCCTAACCCTACTCCTGCCCCTGCATCAGGTGAGGTCCCTCGTGGAGGCTACAGGCTGAGGCCCTCGGGTGGGTAGAATACCTGTTCTGCTGTGCCAGTGACCAACAGAAGGACTCGGTCACATTTCTCCCTAGAGGGAACATCAGTCCTCTGTCCCCAAAAGCAACCCACATTAAAAATGAAAGCTGTAGCCCAGAGAGACCTGCTAAGCCTGGCCTGCCTCACCTCCCCCACTGCCAAGCTGCCCATGCTACCAACCCTGCCACCTAAGCCACAGGTTCCATTTCCCAGGCATGATCCCTGAAAGAAACGAAAGCCGAGACTGCCAGAGGGCTGGGAGCAATGGCATGGACATTTTGAGTACTTCTCTGGCCCCACCAGGCTGGCAGAGCGACCCTGAGGCTACGGAATACCCACTCGTTATACACACATCAGCCATCAGCAACTGACCACTCTCTGTTCAATAAAAAAAGTAGTCACAGCACTCAAGCCAAGTGTGCCAGGCACAGTGCTACACATAGCATTGATCCCATTCAACCCACTGGCCTGTGGGGCTGGGCCCTGTGTGAGAGTGCAGGGGAAGTTGAGGCAGGGCTCCATGGTATAGCCTGACTTGCAGCAGGGTTCCTGGTTACAGCAACAAGAACTGAAGCTCAAGGAAGCTCCAAGTAGACCCCAGGCCCCAGGTCTGCAGGGCACATAATGGCCCCCTACCTCCTGGCCCCACAAGAGCCTTGCTCATGGTGAAGCATACAAAGAATTTCATCTTGAGCTGCCCTTGATCCCTCCAGTTATCTATGCCAGCTTAGAAGGAAGGAGGCAAGTTTATTGATCTTTCTTGGTGAGTCTTAGCAAGATTCATAGGTCGCCACAGAGTACATTCATCTCTGCCTCTGAATTTAATTACCACAGGATCCAGAAATGTGTGGGTGCACACTGGTGCATATGCATATTTGTGTATGAGTGTGGACATGCACATAATTAAATATGTTCCTACATATGTGAAAACATATGTGTGTACATGTGTGCATGTATTTATGTATATGTGTATATGTATTTATGTATATATGTATGTGTATAAACATATTTGGTGATTATGGCCCAGCGACCTGGTATTAGACACACAGAGGATTATGGACCTTGAGGAAAGACAGCCTGTTTGGTAGGAAACAGGAGGTACAAAAGGCTTCTAAAAGAAGAGTCTTAATGACAAGATAGCTATCAGACAGTAAGGTACTTGATGAGGACAAAGCAGGGGCTGGCAGGCAAGTCCTTGAGAAGGGAAGTCTCAGGTAGTATGCCCTACATCTATCTCCTGGCCTCACCTGTGAAATGCTGATTCCTGCTCCAAGAAATAAAAAAGGAAGACTCCCACCCCAGACTCAGTAGCCTTTCACTTACAACCATGAGTGAGAAGCTGAGCTAACACCTGAAGAGGGAAGAAGCCATCACTTCTCTATCACTCTAAGTCTGCTGTGGAGGACTCTAGCTGGGGCTTTTTCATGCTGCCAGCCTCCTGGAAATGGCACCTCTATGAGGTCCCAGCCCTTGCCATATGTTCCTGACTCTAGGACCAGTTCTTCCATCCATCCCTCCAACACTGAAGCCTTGGCAACCACCCAGAGTTAGCTTGGGTGCTTCCACCCCATCTGGGATGATATCTGTCAAGCTTTCCCATATTAAACCTTCCCCTCTGGGTGATGGAATAGAAGTTGTTCAAGAACGACGAGAAAAGAGATTGGGAAGGGTAAGAAACAGAACTAAGGCCCGTATGGGATATACAAAGAGACTAGAACTTCTGAAGGAAGAGCCATTGGAAGGACAATGAGTTTAAGGAAGATGACCTGGAAAGTTTTGAGGAATGAGTGGATGCTATCTATATAAGAAGTATAGCATGTAAATCCACAGTGCACAAACATATACACCAACATGGGACACCTCCACATCAGGTGGCTATTCATGAGGCTCTAGAGACACAGTCTCAACTGGCTAAGAAAACACATTAGGCAGTAGGCTGGAACACCCAACGTGTCTATGGATGGATGGATGGACAGATGGGTGTGGTCCATCATACAATGGAATGTATTCAGTCTTTAAAAGGAGAGGCCCACATATGTTACAACATGACTGAAGCTTCAAAATTATGCTAAGTGAAAGAAGCCAGTGACAAAAGGAGGTGAAAAGGGTGTGGAGAGGTCCTTCCTGTGTGTCCTACCCTGAAGGACCACATCACTGGCATGAGGTTCCAAAGGAGAGGATGATTCTGCATCCTTCTGAACCTCTTCTCATCCTTGTCATGAGACCTCCATCTACCAGTGAGGGATATATGCACCATGTAGGGCCCAGGCAGGCAGAGAAACCCACTTCAGTCACTCAGAAGAGAGAATATAACACAGACACAGGTGTCAGCACAGGAGCCTAAAATGGTCACATGCATAGAAATGAGGAGAGTGGTAGTCACCAGGGCCTGAACAGAGGTACTGAGTATCAGCTGGAGAAAATGAGACAGTTAGTGTTAGTTATGTGATCCAACAACCTGAGTGTGCTCATCGCCACGGTTCTGTGTACCTAAAGACAGCTGGCATGCATATTTGTGTGACCTGCTCATTTTTCAATAACAAAAAGGCGGACTTTCCCAGAGCATAGCTGAACCTGATCTACATGCTAAGAATCTACGGTGACACTGGCAATGTCATAGAGCCACTGTGACCCTCCTAACAAAATCACAAAAGTTTCCACAGTAAGGATGAGCCTCCCAAATCCTAAGGCCCAGCCTGTTAGCTCCCCACTGTGACTGTCCCTTTATAAATGATCATCTCATAGAACTCTTAAGAGTTGCAAAAATGTGGGGTGACAAGAAGCAGAGACTGTAAGGAGAGGGCACGACAGTCAGAAAATGCCACCCCATCAAACTCCAACCTCTCCTGTCTCAGATACCCTCAGATGCTTGCCTACTCTTCCCCTGCCTCCCTCTGCATGCCAGGGCACAGTGCCCAGAACACACCCACCTGTAGCTCATGTTAGGGGGTGGGGGCAGTCAGGAGAATGAGAATAAGTGTTTGCAGTTTAAATCCTCACCGGCAGCTGGAGCCGAGAGGCAGGCGCTGCTGGCAGAGGCCTACCTTGCTGAGTTGCTGTGAGACTGAGCTGCAGATCAGGCTGGGCTTGGCACGGAGCAACTACACAGTGAATGTTTTAGTCTTCTTCTGCAGGACACATCACCTGTTTATGAACCATCAGTGAAGCTGAACCAAGTGCCTTTGGGAAGCCTCCCAGTGTGGGGAGGCAAAGCTCATGCCTTCAGTCACCCAAAGACATTTCCCTGTGCAGGGCCCAGACCTAACTAAGCGCCTTTCCTGCCACAGCCAATAGAGGCAGCCTGTTTCAGCTCAAACCAGCTCTGGCTATCCTTGATTCTATTTCCCAAATTAATGTGTGTGTCCAGGTCCTGAGCCTGGGCTATGCAGCTCGATTTAAAGCTGTGTGCTTATGTCAGCCTTTCCTCAGCCCTGGGCAACAATGTATAAGACCACAGCACTTCTCTGGAACCTCATGTCAGTGTGCCTCCCCATACTAAAGAGATGCAGTCCCTCAGGGTAGGACACACAGGGATTATCTCTCCTCACCACCTGCTTCCTGCTTCCTACACACAATGCTACAAGTGACTCTGTCCTAAACCTCTTTCTCCCCAAGCTACTGTAGACCACGGAGGACCCTTGATTCATCTCATCTGGTTCTCTAACTCTACATGTTGGGTTTGATGTTCTGCCTGATGACAGTTCTCTTCAACAGCATGGCACCCTAAAAAAGTCAGCATCCTCTGAGTCCCTGAGAAAAACAAGAACCAGAACAGGTCCCGCTCTCCTCCTGCTGCCTTATTTAGGGAACTGGCATCTCACCACCTTCGTCTAGTCTTCGAATCTGAAAAGCATTCCTGTGATCCAGCAAACCTTGGCTTTCTAGCAACTAATCCCAGAGGCATATGCTCACAGAGGTGTCTATGCAGGGTGTACCGAGGCATTGTGCGGCAGCAAGACACAATATGATGCTGAACTGACAAAGTCGACAGACAAAGACCACAGCTGTCCACCTGGTGGAAGGCTGCATAGCACGTATGGAGCAGGGAAGAGAAACAAGCCAGGGACGAGGTACCAGAGCCCAGAAGTCCAGGAAAGAAATGTCTCCAAAGAGTACAGGTGGGATGGAGACATCATGGCTCAGGAGTTAAGTACACTTGTCGCTCTTCCAGAGGACTGGAGTGTAGTTCTCAGCCCTCCAGGGGAACTAACACCCTCCTCTAGCCTCCTCTGGAGCCTGTGCACCCACATAAGCAGAGAGAGAGAGAGAGAGAGAGAGAGAGAGAGAGAGAGAGACGCACACATGCAAATAAATCATTTTTTTTTTACAATATAGGTGACACTGTCCTGCCTGTTTGTCTGCTGTGCCATGCCTAGGATGGGGACACCCGTGTATCCATGCTGCATGCCCAGCAAGTGGCTTTATTCCTCTAGAGAGGACTACAGGAAGGCAAGGAGCTACTTTTCACATGAACTTTTTTTCAGCAAGAATATCATTTTGTGCATTACTTACAAAATAATAAATTATTCCAAAGCCCAAAATAAAAACAAATAATAATCTCTCTTTGCTTTCCCATCACCCTAGAAACACAAGGTACCCCTGACACCCCACATTATCCTCCACTCCTCATCAGCCCCCCTCACTTCGTCGGGGCTCCCTCATGCCTACAGAACTGTTCTGAGCACTAACGCAGCTTGGTGATACATTTCACATCCTCTGTCGTAGATGGTGTCTAGATCATTCTGGCAGGCCAAGGACACGTTGATTCCATGCTCTGCTTACCTGCCATCCATGGGCCCATGGCCAATAGAACTGGTGTGCACAGGTGGGATGCTGAACTCAATGAGCAACTATATATCAAACTTGCTGGCCAGACCAGGAACAGACCCCAGGACCTTTGGACCAAGAAAAAAAAAAAAAAAAAAAAAAAACCTTCCACAGAGGCAGAGCCTGATGCTCTATCATCCGCATCACTGGCTTCAGAGGCAAGCTGGAGCCACCATCCACTCTGTCTCACTACTGACATCTTTACCGCTGTTTGTCCATGCTTTCCTAGACCACAGGCATGCCCATCGCCCTCCCAGCCAACACAGCCTTTTCTGCTGCAGCCACTGTCTTGTTTTCCTAAGTCTGCTGCTTCTTAACCTCACCGTCTCTCAGCACTGTCAGAAGCACCTATAGATCCTCTCTGAATGTGTGCATTAAGTAGAGAAAGTAATTAAATAAGCAAGGAGAAACTATATCCATAAGAATTCGAGTCAAAAGTTATGTGCCCAGGTTCCTGTGGCACTGCCAGCCCTTAGACAGTGAGGCTGGCTTCAGAATCACAGCCCTCTTACACGGATTACCAGCCACCAAACCAGATTCATCATAGGGTAACTCCCAGCAAGGAAGAGGGTTCAGAGAGGCTGGCAGAGGAGACACAATACTGCCCATGTAGAAATGGCCTCATCAAGGTGGGTCCCTGACCTCTGGTACTCAGTGGCCCCATTATCCCTACCAAAGCCTCCTCATGGGTACTTAGATTAGAAGCTGTCACCAAAATAAAATGTTCTAGCTTCATACTGCAAGACTGGCTGGACAACAAAACCCCCAGATCTACCTGTATTTCTCCCTGCCCAAAGCTGGGGTTACAGATGTCATGTGTACCACTGTGTTGGTTTTACATGGGTGCTAGGAATAAAACTCAAGTCCTCATGTTTAAGCAGCAAGAACTTTGCCCACGGAGATACCTCCCCAGCTCCTCGCGCTGGCATTTTATACACAGCTTTCTCCTACCTGAGCAGACCCTGCTCCCCACTACAGTTCAGAATGCACTGCCTTCAGGGTAGAGGTGGGACACCAGACTCCAGGCCTCCCAGAACCATCTGCTCAGTGTTTGTGTACCTACCTAAACCTCAGGCCGAGTTTCTCAGGGCAGCCCAGGAGGAGCACGATAATGAGAAACAGTCTGTGACCTCAGGGATCTGTGCCATTCTCAAATCCATCATTTCATTTTAGCCTCACAGGAACCCTCTGAGGTGGGCGTTTTTATTATCCTCACTATCAAAATGAGAAAAAGAAAAATCAGACAGAGTCATCAGCCTGCTCAGGAAAAGCCAAGTCAGGGTGGAACCGAATCCTTTGAGAGTAGCCAAACTGATCATCCAAATCTCAGCAGCCCAAGGCTATCACACTGTTAGCAACGGTTTCACCATTCATTGAAACCAGGGGTGGAGGGAAGCAGCCTTCTCAGAGGTTGGGGGGCGCTTGAGATTCCTCTCTGCAGAAGATGGGGAGGGAAGGGTGCTTCCCTCAGACATCACCAGATATGGTTAACAGGGAGGTGCTATAGTAGTAACTGGAAATCTCAAGGAAAGAAGCAAATGGTTGGGCGGCACAGAGCTCAGTGGTTTCTCCATGAGTCATCCATCATACACAAAGCTCTGTGTTTGGTCCCCAGCATCACAAAGGAGGATGCTCCTTGGGAAACTAAATGCCCAATGTACCAGTTCAAAATACCAATTAATTCACTTACTTGCCAAATATTTAATGAGCACCTACTAAGTTTCAACAGCTGTTCTAAATGGTACAAAAGCAGCACTGTTCAACTTTGAAAAAATTAAAATCCTACCTAGTGAAGATTGGTAGCAAGAATGATTTCCCCTACTCTAAGAGGATAACCAGAGTTAAAAACATTTAATTGTAAGTTTCAAAAGAGCCAATTTGAGGTTCCCAACACAAATAAATTAAAAATGATACCATCGGGGGTTTTTTTGTATGTATGTGTGTGTGTGTGTGTGTGTGTGTGTGTGTGTGTGTGTGTGTGTGTTTTGGTAATATTCTAGGTAACAAATATTGCAATTACTCTAATCTGATTATCAAAACATCATATACATGTGTGTAAATGTCACATGTGCCCTCACAAATAAGTGCAATTGCATGTTAACTTAAAATAACAAATTATTTTAAACTAAACTCTATCTGGAAGTTGCATTTTAGTTGGATAAAGATGGGATGTTGAGAACAAAATAAATATACACAAATTCAATTGGAAAAAATATGAGGGGAAAAAAGGTCAAGTGGCAATACAGCCCTGAAGTTGAGGAAGTAGCCTATGGATGTGGGTAGGGACTGCCCAGGCAGAGGGCATAGGTATCTATCACTCCTGGGGCAGGGCTGTGGCTGGCATAGCTGAGGAACATCAAGGAGCTTCAGGGGAGAGGGTGAGTGTACAGGCAGGAAATGAGCCCTATGTAATGGAGACAGAGAATTTCAAGGGTCACGAAAGACCTTGAAATAAACAGGAAAGCATCTTAGGGTAGCCCCAACCTTCCTGCTTCCATGAAAACTGATGTCCCTAAAGGTACTCAAGAGACCCTGCCAAGTTCCAGCCCAAGCAAGATCCAATGTGCCTCCACAGTCCTTACTTTGTCACACCAGTGCTCAGTAGCAAGAAGGAGAAAGCTGGAAATCCCAACATCATTAGTCATATGCCATCAGCTGGCATCCTTTGCAAGAAGTGAAGGAAAATCTCAAATCGTAGGTTCTTGCCCCATGACTGGGCTAAAAGCTGAGCATCCTAGAACATGGCTTCATTTTTGTTGGTGGTGGTGGGTGGGTTTGGGTTTGGTTTGGTTTGGTTTGGTTTGGTGTGGTTTGGTTTGGTTTATTGAGACAGGGTTCCTTTGTGTAGCCTTAGATGTCCTAGAAGTAGCTGTGTAGACCAGGCTGGCCTCAAACTCAGAACTCTGCCTGCCTCTGCCTGGCTTAAAGTGTTGGGATTAAAGGTGTGACCCACCACTACCTGGATTGTTTTCAATTTTTTCCTTGAAACATGAGCACATATAGTCCAGGCATCCTCAAGCAACCAATGTAGCTGAAACTGTCTTTGAATTCCTGATCCTCCACCACCATCTTGACAGGGCTTGGGTTACAGGTGCAATCAACATACCCAAGGTACCCAGCTTCTTGCTCTATGGCTTGCTATCCTGAATCAGGTCACAAGAAAACCTGGCAACAGTATAAGGTTTCTGAATGCACATCATCCAAAAATTAATTCAAAATCCAAGATGTAAAGCATCAAAGGTGTTCCTGTAGCACTCTCCCATGGTGGTCAGACCAGATTACTAATGTCTTGGTTCTGAACACACAACACACATGTTTTGCATGCCGACACTCCACACAATGTCAAAGACCACCACCTAAACACCTCATCCCAGGTTTAAGACTATTGTAGCTCATAAACTGCAGTATTCTGACTGTACAGATGAAGTTTTCTGCTCCTGCAAAGAGGTAATGGCTTAATTATGGAAAACCCAGACTTTCAACATTCTTCTGCCATCTTTCCTTGGCATTCAAGAACAAAACAAGTATCACTTTGGATGTCATGGTATTAGGGTGTTTGGTTTCTAAATTTACATTGAAGTTTCCAACTTCAGTTTCATTTTCAAAAATGTTAAATGAATGTTGGCTTGGTACTGGAATAAGTTTTCCCATTTTCTGAAATGTCCATAAACATACTTCTGTCATCTTGTACTACATGTATGTAAAATGGCTATGAAGGCATCAACCAGTATAAAGTGAAAACACATATGAACTCTGGAAAACATTGTAAATATCCTATGTCCTGTGATATCTAATAGTCAGTCAATATTTCTCTATGTTACAATAGATAAACACTTCCATCTCAGTACACAAATTTATCCTCATCTTTAATAAGTGGTAAAAAAATTCTATATATAGAAGAGTTTTAAATGTCTTCATAGCTTATTTTGAGTAAATATTTGATTTGTAAAGTTGATTTTATATAGCTACATAAATTTCTCAGACAAAACGAGGCCATGAGTGGAAATTTTACAAAGCCCTGGCCTAGGGATTCTCTGGGGCCTACTATTCGGGTCACAACAAGCAAGGTATGGGTGGCCCTGGATGTGACACATAGCACAATGTGGACTTGAACGTGGCTGAGCACGTCGCATGGGTGTCCTTCTGGCCCTTATTAACACACCCTATCCATGCTCCTTCTCATGTTCAGGGCCGAGACCGGAGGAGGGCCTGGCAGGGGAGGTGTCATCTAGAGTCCATGTATGTCCTCTGAGGAGCACTACTGTGACTCAGGAGAAAATCAAATGATCTGGCCAAGGTCATGCTCATGGGACTCCTTAAGGACCTAGATAATGTAATGAGCATATGCAAGAGCCAGCACAGTCGTCTGTCCCCATGTACATCCATGTTTGCAGCAGGCATCTCCTCACACCCCCAAATGCAACTCTGGAACATGATGTGAGGGTAAGGAAACTCCAGAGCTAATGAACTTTCATCTTCTGGCAAACACTACAATTAACGCACCCCAAAGTACAGCTGCTTTGTAATTAGATTGAACAAAACACAAAACACTCGTCCCGGTAAAGTTACTGTCAAACTTCTTCTGTAGGTTTCCTAGCAATTAAACACACTTGCTCATTTCTTCTGGAAAGAAAAAAAAAGCATTTATTACTTCAATTTAAACTAATGCTGTAATGATCAGGGGTGTTATTCATGAGATCTCTTGCCACCACGCTTGAAGCCGCCAGTCTGTTCTGCCAGGATTGGCACAGAGACACAGCTGGCAAGAAGCATCCGTGAGAACAGCATGGGTTCTCGGCATCCTCTTTCTTCTAGGGAGGATCTTTCATTCCCTCCTTACTGTGGGAGGGCACTAGGAATGAGGTGCAACAACTGTCAGTCTGTCTGTCCAGCTGAGGTGTGGTGTCCCACAGAGCCACGGATGCACTGTTGTGATACTTCTGAGAACATGTAATTTGACCCCAGCTTAGGGCAGGCCCTGTACTGAGCCCTGTCTGTCATATCCCAAGCACCGAGAACACTCCCAAGATACAGCTATGTTCTAGGCTGCATAACAAGCCAATCTGGGAACAAACAACTCCCTTGAGGCTTGGCAGGCCTCCTTTGGAAAACCAGGGTGGTAGGGCCACAGTTCAGCTACAGACGACTCAGGTTCCTGAGTAGGGGGTCTCACTGAGTCCTCAGAATGCAGAAACACAAGGCTAAGCCCTTTACAGGCGCAATATTTAAGCCACATGCAGATCATATCCAGTAGGGTGGTCATCTTATCCCCTTTGTACAAAGGAAGAGAGGTTGAGCGATTTGGCCGATGTCTAACAGCTATAAAGACTTAGGATTCAAGTCAACGAGACTATTCCAGGACCTGGACCCCTAACTTCTAACCTGGAGGACTGTCTGCAGCCAGAGAGACAAAGAGCCCAGTCCTTTGCACCAAGGCTGTCCTGGGAGCCCTAAGTCTGTCCCCACTGTGAGAGAAGACCGCTGCCCACCTCTGCTCCTGGTTCATACGCATGACTCACTGCCCTCACACAGGTCACTCACCAGATGCCAGGCACTCTCCTGCCTGCTTTACCTTTTTGTCATAGAGACTACAATTACCTTCCACAGGAGCAGCAGTTAAGACTCAGAGAAGTCAGCATAAGCAGTAAGAAAAGGGGCGAGGGGGTGGCCATCTACATTAACTTTTATTTCCACCTCTGTTTTTTGCACTACATATATAAAATTCAAAAGATACAAGAGATCATTCTGTAAAATTAAATGCCCCAAGAGACTAAAGCAGCCTTCCTTCTGCAGTTGTGTGTGTCTATACCGAGGAGTTTGTACTTGCAGAGCGACCCTCTGCCCACCGTTCCCACCTTGCTACTGTCAAGTGACTGCCATCTGGAAACGGTTGTGTTCCTCTGAATGTACACATCCTAGAATAGTTAGCCAGATAGCTAAATATGGACATTAAGATTATTGCCCCTTTCTGATGTGACAGACCACACCACAAGTCCTCATGCACCATGAGGACTCCACCTGTGGGGTGCTGTCCCAGATTTGCCTGAGGCAGGTTCCAAGCTTGGGAAATCAGATCTGGCCACTCACAAGCCACATCCTAGCACAAATCCACACAGTTGTCTAAATTTTGCTTCCCTGGAACGGTCAGCACACACCCACTATGGAGGACTGCTGTGGAGTGCTGTGACAAAAGGCTCTTCCTGTCACTGAGCATGCAGCTAAGGAGTAGGAACTGGGGTCACTGGGAAATTCTGTTTGAACTCTGAGCCTGGGGTTAGTCCTCAGATGGATTATAGTTCCCACCCATCTTAGTGTTTTCCCTTTTGTTTACAACCCCTGAGTCTAAAGCAGACGTGTTAGAAGAGTCCGAGAGCTCTGGTCCAAAGGCTCTCATCTCCTTCATCTGCATGCATGTGTCTGTAGTGCACGGGAAACCTGGAATCCAGGAGCAGCAGCAGAGGCAGCAAGGTCTGGATCTGGAATCTCCCAGGATTTACAGCTGGCCTGAGAGGCCTTTCCCTCTGTCTTTCATGCTTCATTCCTGGCCATGGCCTGTGATCCAGACCATCTGTAACCCAGACACACAGACACCCCCCCCCACCTCATGCACCCCACTCCAAGCTCTCTCACTTGCCCTCCTTTCTTTCTGAAACTCTCTCTCTCAACTCATTCCAGAAGCCACTGCCCTTTGCTTGCCTGGCTTCCATGTGTATCTGCTTAAACACTACTTCCTCCAGGAAGTGCTCACCAGCCTCCCTGCTACAGGCTGTGCTGAACGGCCATGCACCTTTCTCATTCACCACCAAGGACTTGATAGGCCCTAGGTCACAGCAATACCTGCAAAGGAGTGCTGGATACAGCTGCAGGGAGAGGCAAGCACACGGCCACATCTAGATATGGCTCAGGCTAGGGCCCTCCTGCAGGCAGCATGCTAAGGCAGTATCTTCTCTCCAAGAAGAGAATGAGATTTCAGCAAGAAACTATCATTATGACATGAGGGTAGAGGAAGGCTTCTTAAATAAGACAGGCAAGAGAGCTGAGCATAAAAAAAGATGACTACATTTGACAACAGTACAATACAGACCTTCTGTTTCTGAAGACAAGCCACTGATGGAAGGTATTTGCAACACTTAACTCACCAAAGAAAGGGCTCAGCATCAAAATTAACAGTTACAAGCAAGCATGTCATAGAAGAGAAAACAAAAATAGCCTGTGAAGATCTGAAAAGATCGTATACAGAAAATGTAAATTAGCATCAGAGTAATAGAAAACTGTGCAATAGAATCCTCCAAGAACAGGCAACAGGAGATGTCGCTGGGCCCGGGGACGTAGAGAAGCCTCATACACAGCAAGAGGCAGTGTACACAGGAAGGAACACTTAGAGACAGACTCAGTAGGTGTGAATAACATAAAACATGCGTGGATCCAGCGGTTCCTCAGAACAGACCCTCTAAACTCTTCACAAACCACGGAGAGATAAATACCTGCACCACTTGTAATACCAACAGCTGGAAATAACCCAAATGCCCATTCATGATCAGATGGGTAAATTAGATATATTGTGAGGTAATAAAAATGATTAACATATCCGTATCAAATGGATGAAGCTCAGAAACCTAGTGGAGAATGAGAAAAGCAGCCACTGAAGTGTCACTGCATATACACAAGGTTCACAAAGAGGACAACCAAACAACGTGTTATAGGATCTAGAACAGTCAAGTAAAGCCAGGGACTGACTGGCTAACACACAATCTAAATAGCAGTTCAGTCCCCTAGCAAGGATAGAAAATGATCAGAGTTGGGGACATGGGATTCCTTCATATTTTTTAAACTGATTATGGGTTCCAGAAATTCCTTTTATTGTTATTAATAATTTGATTGGGCATGTGCATTACAATCATGTATAACTTCTAATTTTTAAAAAGTGATTTTAAGGAGATGGTGAGATAGCTCAATCAGTAAAGCGCTCACTACACTCACATAAGGAACTGAGTTCAACTCCTGGTGCCAGTGTAAAAATTCTAGGAAGGCAGAGATGGGAGGATCCTTGGGCTGGCTAGTGGCCTGGTCAGTAAGCTCCATGTTCCAGTGAAAGACCTTGTCTCAAAAGAAGAAGACTGATGGCTCCTGAAAAGCATCTGAGGTTGACCTCAGGTCATGCATATGTATACAATATGTGCATACACATACATGTGTATGTCAGTAACTTTAAATCAAGTGCAGTGGTCACTAAGGCAGAGGTCTTAGGCTTTGCCGTAGCAGAATCCCAGTCCCCAACCTCTCAGGCCTGCAAGCTAGACCAGAGGCCACAAAGTCTACCTACCCTGGAGATACTAGAAAAGAGACACTGGGCCCTGGGTTCTAATTCCAGTTATAGGCAACAGGAGCCAAGTTGCCCCATCCCCCATGCTCCTTCATTTAAAATAAACACCAGGTAAAATGTTTGTCACATGGTATGGATTCCATGAGTACTTATGAGTGAATCAGCCAATGATATCTGATGATTCCACCACAACCGAAGAAAACTGTGGCTACAGTTACTAACACACCCACTCCCAAACACACACACACACACACACACACACACACACACATGCAAATGTATGTACACAGACACACACAGACATACAAGTGCATGTACACACACACATACACATACCAGCATTTGAAGCAGCAAGACAGAAAGTTGTGTGCTCTAATTCATTCAAACGTTTGGTATTTTATGGATTTCCTACCAAAAATGTCAGTTTCTCTTCTATTTTTCCTTCTGCTGTCACAACAAGCATACAAGTGTTTTCCATGGAATTGTACCAAATGGCACCTCTCATATTTTGTAAACCAAATACATGCAAACTCCTCTCTCACCCAGTATTAGTCAGATTGCTGTCATCATAGTGAAGTACCTGAGGCAATCGCCACGTAGGAGGAAAGTTGGCCATGGCTCATAGCTGTGGACATTTACGTTAAAGCTCAGGCAGCCGTGGTGGCACCGGTGAGCCTCGGGAAGTGCAGCAGTTATAGTGAAAGCACATGACAGGGAACACGCTCAGATCAGGGGAGAGGAAACAGGCAACTGCAAAGGGGGGACCCCTTCATCCCCTCAGTGACATGCCCCAGTGGCCTAAGGAGTTCCCTCAAAGACTTACCTCCTACAGGTCCATAGGACCTCCAACATCACACCTCTGGAGATGAAGTCTTTAACATGTGGACCTTCAGGGCACATTCAATACTCAAACTATAAGCAGGACTTTCTGTCACATTCTCTTAGGGCTTTCCTGCTCTGGTCTCACATGCAGTGCGAATGGTCAATACTCAGGTTCTCCCAGGGGAAGACATTCCCAAGATTAAAGGGAAACTGACAAGGAAATGGAAAGGAGTCGACCCTCACCAGCACCCCCAAAGGAAGGGTCTGTATGTGATGGTCACTAAAGGAATAGCAGCTACACTAAGGCAGGCTGGGTCCATTCTGGGCCACACTCTTGCTTCAGCAATGGTTCTGACTGGCTGGGTTCATGAGAGGGAATCTAAAGCCCACCAAGAAACAGGATGGTGCCTGGATTGTGCACGGGTCTTAAAGCCCAAATGCATCTCACTGAGCCTTATCTCATTCATTGGTTAAAGTGTGGCATAAATGAAATACTAAGTAAAGATACTTAGAGACCAGCACAGAAAAGTAACTATATCCCAAATCACTTCCATTTGATTTGGGGAGAAATAAGAGTATTTACACTCAATTTGATTTTTAGTCGGGCTCATCTGAAACTACAACATCACGGGTATACTGGCAACATGAATCCACCCATGGCATGTGGAGATGTCACTGCCAGTGATGATGGAATCCAACACATGCCCACTCTGAGAGGTGACTGTGGGTTTTACCGGCCTTCGCTAGCCTAATGGGACTCGTGAGGGGAGACAGGCTGGAATATACAGGAGGGGAATAGTTAGGCCAAACAGCAACACTAAGGGTAGAGAGACTTTTACAGGCACAAACTCGCCTCAGAGGTTGTCAAATTAAGAGGCTGAGGGCCAGGGTGTGCAAAAACATCAGGGTTCTACCCAGACTACAATTAAAGAGCCATGACCTCCAGAGCCAGATGGGTCAGCACCCTGGACAGCGCCATACACAGGTGGCTCTGTTAGCCCATGTCCAAGTGGCATCACAGTCAGCAGCTTCAGCAACCTTCTCCACACAGCACCATCCATCCAGTGATTAATCCGGTGAAAGCTGCTATTCACTTGGTATCTTTGTGGAATTAATGATAAAAGGCAGGCTGGCCAAGGACAAAATTCAACCACAGTAAAGGTAGAAAAGCATCATGTCAGAACAGAGAGGCACACTCTGGGGGTGTTCCAGGTTCAGGGTTGGGGGGAGGGCTGAAGAAGATAGGCTGGAAGTTCTTCTATGAGATGAATCCTGCTTCCTGGTTCCCTATTCCCACCCTAGACCAGAGGTCAGTGCACCCAGTACCCTCATCTTTCTCCACATCTCCCCTTTGTCTTCACCTGTGAACTTGTCATTCATATAACCAGACACAGTGCTGGACTGCAGTGACACACAGAAAAGCATACAGCTTGCTCTCCTGGGAATGAGTACCTCTGCAGGAGTCCAGTGTACATCAGGGATGAGTCCCCTTGAGTGGCAGGCTAATCCAAGTGGGCTGAGGACAGATGAGCAGGGGAACAAGATGCAAGCTCTGCTGGACCACTGTGAGGGAAGACACCTTTCCTAGAACATCTGCCTGCTGAGTTACGTGGACGTGAGACGTATGATGAGAAGAAAAGACAGCGTCTGGGCCAGTGCCTCCAGGCCTCGATCAGTCTTCAGGAAGCACAGAAGGCCAGACGGTGAGCAAGCTACAGGGCTGCCGCCTGCCTTCCTTGCAGCTGTGGCTCAAGGGCCCTTCAAGAGGAATGATATGTGCAGGCCAGAGACAAGAGGAGCAAAGGCACCTGAGAGGAGCTGAATGGAAAGGGCCTGTGCACACCTGACGACAACATGCCCAACCCTGGGGTTGCCCACATCTCCCACAGGGCTTGGTCTCAGCATCAACAGGAAGACCTTAAGGTCTGGTTCTTGGAGAAAGGCCTGACTTCTCAGAGATGCCCTGTGGCACATGGGTGCTGTTACAAGTCTCCAGCTCCTCCCATGGAACCAAGGCTGAGCAAGTGTTAGAAGGGAAGGATAGTTCCTAGGTATACCAGCAAGATCCCTGAAGCCTTGAGCCACCCTTGCCCCAGCCACCGTGTTTTTATTTCAACACAGTAACTGTTTGCTCTTTCAATTCTTCCTGGAAGGCTCCAAACAGTTTATTTGTTCAAGTACCGAGGGACAACGTCCCAGACTTAGGGAAGCAGAGTATTTAGGCAAATGCAAACATATGCTGATTTCTTTTCTTAGTTACATGCTTGGCAAACGGGGTTATTTCACCAGGAGACAAAGCTGGCCTTTACAGGGTTGCACAGCTCCATCCTAACCTCAGCCAAGGGGGCTTCCAAACTCCATAAGTGTCCAGCAACCTGGAACAGGTGACGCGGGAGCTATGACTATAAAACTGTAGCATAGGGATTCATAAGAGAACCACTTTGGATCCTGGCTAGTGATCACACCAATATGCATGCAAGAGAAATGCTGCAGAAAGAATCCACACCCACAGCAGACTGGACCGGACATATGCATGGAAACTGGTAAACAACAAAAGACACAACACCCACAGAGGACTGGAACTGGACACATATACACAGAAACTATGAAGGGCCTACCGGCTGCACTAGGGTCAAATCCTGGTTGTGATACTGTGATACAGTTAATTAAAGTGCTACCCTTAGGGAACCTGGGCAGAGGGCACATGATATCCCTCTACAATATTTCTCAATAGTGATATGTGATTATCAATGATCTCCAAATAAAACCTTTCTGAAGCACAAATTGTGGAAACCATTTTATCTCAGGATTGGAACTGGTCTACTTACAGAGAAGCTTTAAGAAAACAAAAAGCTGTTTCTCTAAAGCTGGCTTTTGTTTCTCTAAAGCTTCCTAACAAATAAATGTTGCTTACTTCCACAGACGAGGTCTTCAAAGAAGCCACGCACAGCCATGCATATCCTCAGGCCCACAGGCTAACAGACCCCTACTTCTGATCTTTGCCCCAGTCTCAGACCCTGAAACAGGGCAGATCAAAGTGGATGTAACAAAAAACTGAGGCTGGACCACCATCCAGCATGAGGGGCAGCCTTCAGAGGACTACCATCCAGCCAGCATGAGGGGCAGCCTTCAGAGGACCACCATCCAGCCAGCATGAGGGGCAGCCTTCAGAGGACCACCATCCAGCATGAGGGGCAGCATTCAGAGGACCACCATCCAGCATGAGGGGCAGCCTTCAGAGGACCACCATCCAGCATGAGGGGCAGCCTTCAGAGGACCACCATCCAGCATGAGGGGCAGCCTTCAGAGGACCACCATCCAGCATGAGGGGCAGCCTTCAGAGAAGATGCCAGGAAGACCCAGGCAGGCAGCCTCCACTTCTGCCTGTACGCAGCTCTTCAGATCCCTGCCAGCAGTTTATTAATATTTTATTGAAAATTCTAAGATGATTCAAACTTCAGCTGTCATGATAAGGTGATGTTGCTAGGCAACTTTAGTGCCTATCTACAGATCTGTTTTTTGCAGCTCTTCCCCGATTCACAAAGCTCAAGGTTGGGCCCTACCACCCTGAGGAAAACAGCCTAGACCACCAACATGGATGTATGCCCTGACAATACACCAGTAGTGGGTCCCATGGTCGAAGCTTCTTAGTCTTAGGCTCCCAGCACCCAGCTGTCCCTAGACCCAAGCCTCAGCCCCGCCTCCCCAGACTCACCATACTCGCTGTCATAGAACATGACGAACTTCTGCCAGCGCAGTTCTGTCACCAGCCTGAGCATGACATCATTGAGACGGACAGGTGGTCTCGAAGCCAGTGTGTAGGCCTCACCGTCAGGGCTAGGGTTCAGGTGGCAGGCAGTACGTGGTGAACCCCCAGGGTTGCGCTGGACAAAGAGGTGTGGGATGTGCATGGCGTCTGTGAGGGACTGCAGGGCGTTGGCGGATGCACAGCCCGTGGATGTGACCAAGGCCAAAATTCCCTGGGTCATGAGGTCACAGGCTGGAAAGAAAGGAAAAAGACAGGAAGAGATCAGCATGGGGCGCTGCTGTACAGGCTTCATCCCCACGGCTCCACCCAGTAGCTCATGCCTGTGGCCCTGAGATGCCTCCCCACACAGACCAAGAGCCAGTTCCAGCCAGGCCAGCAACATTCAAGCTACACATCTCAGGCTCATTTAACAGATGAGGAAAGAAAGGTCAGAAGGAGCCATCATTTGCCCCAGGCTAGCCAAAGAAGGGTAGTATAGAAGGGATCCACCCCAGATCTCCCCGATGATGTTTCCCACCTTGAGCCAGTAGCCAAAATGCTGGGGAGGAGACCAAAACTCATGCTGCAGAATTTGTGTATTTCTTTTCATGGGCAAAGAGGGCAGCGTGTGTTCAGCAATTGTTGTCTGAACTGGACTGCTTGTGTCTGTAAGCTCTGGATGACATCATGATGTCAGGAAGACATATACTTACCCCCAGAGGACCTGGAATAAGGAAAGGCGGAGAGCAGGAGTCTCAGCCTCATGGCCAAGTCCACTTGAGTTCTGTCATGAGGATACTGGGTCAAAGCCCAGATGAAGTGCTTGGCTCCAGAAGCCCAGGATTGTTCAAGTGCCACTTGACAATCACAAAGGAAGATGCACCCATAGCTCAGGCAGTTACCAAGGGCACAGAGGTGAAAGGAGACCGAGATGACAACAGCTCTTGCTGAGACTGACCTACTCAGGAGCCTGAACTTTAGACGTCGTTGCCCAGGAACCACAAGGGGCACACGCCACCGTTGGCCACAAGCTCATATACCTTTTAGGGCCATCAGAGCAGATAGAAAGATCCTGTTCCCACACTCCAACTCCACACACCAGTTTTGAAGCAAGCATGTCTTACGAATGTGGGAAAGCAGATGCAGTCTGAAAACACAGCCTGTGGATGGCAGCGAGCCATCTGCTGCACGCAGCGGACTCTGAACGACTTTGACAATGCAGCTCCTTCGTGGGGGCCCTGGAGTTTATGTAATGCTTCACACAGGACAGAGGAGGTGGCAAAAAACAAGAGTGGTCTCCCCAAGGGGAAGGGAGTGAGAGGGTAGAAAAGATGTGAGAGGGGCTGTCCCCTACACTGGCTGGCACCAATGGCAGCTGCTCCTATACTAGAGTGTGGCCATAAACACTGTGGGACATTGTAGATGATAACTCAGGTCTCAGTTCCCAGTGATTCCTCCACTTCCCATGCCAGGGTACACAAAGAATATGAGGTCTCTCTCAAGGATCCCATAGCCACCCAAATGCTCTGCCCCTCCACCCTGGTTTCACAGAAATCCAATCATTTAAACCTGTGCCTGTTTTCATACACCCAGTGAGAACAGGGGAGACGGCTCAGTGTGTAAAATCCTTGCCACACAGTCATGAGGATCTCAGTTCTGATACCCAGCACCCATGTTCTTTAGTTGCCTGTAGCTCTGTGAGCTTTCTGTCCCATCCATGTTAGCAGATCTATTGATATAGTCCTTATTCAGCTCACAAGTAGGCGGCCATGTTGGTGGGACTTGATGAGTCTAGCTTCTGACATTCCTAGGAGCCACAGTCTCGGTGCAAACTCCCTGTTTCCCTGGCTCTCACGGTCATTTCATCCCTCTTCTACAATCATTCCTGAACCCGAGGTGCAGGGGTTGTGTTGAGGACCTATCATTTGGAACTGGGCTGCACAACTCTGTATTTTGCTTAGCTGTGGTTTTCTGTAATGGTCTCCACCTATTGCAACAACAACAACACCTCTGCAGGCGGCTGAGGAAGGCTGAGAAAGCCTTCCCCAGGATGGTTACTCAATGGCAAATGGTCAGCCCTGAAATCGGATACATACAAGTAACATTATACAGACTGAGCAGGTGATGTATTTAGGAACATACATATGTAACAACAACTAATGAAAAAGAAAAGGAACCCATGCATTTGAAATAGAGCAAAGAAGGGTCTAGGAGAGGGTTGGAGGAGGAAAACCTACTTTTTAAAAAGCTGACACAGTGGTGAATACTTCTAATCCTAGCCGTAGGCAGGCAGAGACAGGAGGAACCCGTGGCTTTCCAACCCGCTATACTAGGGAAGTCAGGGAACCCCAGGCTCAGTGAGAGATACTGTCTCAGTAAGAGATGTCAACATAAGATGTTGACCTCTCTGCTTTTACATGCACTCAAACACACACATATGTGCCTACCTGGGGCAAATCGTGAAGGCATACCTGCCTGTACTTCATGCTCTTCATTCTACCTGTACATACTAGATTGCACCTCTCACCTCCTCAACTCAACTTCATGCTCATTCTTGCTTCAGGACTGATGCAACCTCTCCAAGCTGGCCACAGCCTTCATTCAAGATGCCCACAATTCTCTGCCATGGCACTATGCATGACCTCCATAACCACATGGCTCTTCTAATGACCCTCGAGCTCAAGGAGTACACAGTGATCTCTCTCATACTTAACATGCACACACATACACACACATACATGTGCACACACATACACACATACATGTGTGCTCACACATACACACACATACACATGCATGCACAGTGAGCAAAGCATGGCAGCTCACACATACACACATACATGTGCACACACATACATGTGTGCACACACATACACACACATACACATGCATGCACAGTGAGCAAAGCATAGCAGCTCCTAAAGATTTCTGAAAGGATACTGTGAGTCCTGACATTTTCATGCTCTGTGTTCCTCATTGCTCTCTGGGCAACTATCCAGACCATGGAACTAGACCCAAAAGCAAAGGAGGACACTCAGTGGTACCCAGGGAACACTGCAAACTATCTGAAAGATGCAAGTAGTGTGTGGTTATGGAAGCACTACACACAGAAAGCACACACAGCATCTACAGCAGTGCACCCCACAACAATATAAGAAAGCACTTGTCATAGAAAGGTACATGAAAATCATGTAAAAATCTATGTATTTTAAAATATCAATTAAATAAAACTCAATATGAATGAAAGAAAGACCAGAAGGAAAAAAATGCAAAATGCTCGAAATGAAAGCAATTTGTAAGTGCTTTTCTTTTTTTATTTTCCTATATTTTGCCAAAATTTCGTGACACGAATAGGTAATTGCTTTAGAAAGTAAAAAGAATCCTCCAATAATGGATAAGCGGGAGGCACGGAGGAAGAGGGACTGCTGTGTGAGAATGTTCTCTGAGCCAGGCTCTGTTGAGTATGTGATATTTGTGAATTCATGCTGTTCTCATCATATCCACTTAGAAAACAAAGTTCTGCTTTTGCTTCCCAGATAATGAGATGTGAGGCCACACGTGACATCAAGTGACAGGGCTAGACTAAGGTGAGCTCCCAGTTCATTCCCATACTGCCACAGACATGGTGAGAAGGCTTCTGAGACATGGTCCAGTGGTAACAAAAACAAACAAATGAAGCCACAAAACCTATGCTGGTTACAATGTGATAAAAACACGCCTTCAAATAATGCAGGACACACAGATAGCTAAGGCACCATGATGGTGGATGGCTAAGACATTGCATTACAATCATTTAAGTATTTATTTATTTATTTATTTATTCATTCATTCATTCATTCTATCTGCATGTATGCCTGCAAGACATAAGAGGATATCAGATCCCATATAAAGATGGCTATGAATCACCATGTAGATGCTGGAAATTGAACTCAAGACCTTTGGAAGTCAGTTAAGCCAGTGCTCTTAACTGCTGAGCCATCTCTCCAACCCTGCATTAGAATCTTAAACAATATTTTCAAATAAATTGAACAGTGTGGGGCCTAATGGTCTGGAAACTCCGTCTTCTGCACCCTTCCTACAAGCCACAGGTCACCCCTGGCCCATCACCCACCTGCCCAGCTCCTCTTAAGTCACCACCAGACTTCTTGGTAAGCCAGCTCCCCAGTCCATACCCACCAAGCTCTGAAGTCACAGAACTTTGAGCCTCAGTTTCCCCATCTGCACATACATGTCCCATGACAATGAGGTTTGCCTTCTGCCCTCCTGTATATTTCATGTCTGTGTCTAACACAGCAATAACATATCAGCCTCTTCCTGCGCACATTGGAATCTCCCAGGTCACATTCTATAATTTGGCAAGAGGAAAGATTAAGGCAGCTTTCCAGGATGCAGGAGATGTAGTTAGTTACATGTTTGGCATCAGAATCTCAAATGAAGGATTTAAACCAATAGAAATGGGGGGTGGGGGCCTACATGATAAGGTAGAGCATGATTAAGACACAGAATCTGGGCAAAACTGCTCACCAGCAGCTAAGAGCTTGGAAGAACATAGGAATCTCATAAGCACAAGTCCCATTTCAACCATGTGGTCAGCAGCCATGTGGCCATGGGCGTGTGCCCTTTCTGAGCCTTGCTGTTCTAGTCAATGGAGATGAGAGTCTCTACTGATTCAGAAGGTGGAATGCCAGAAAGGTGCTAGGCCCATGTCAGTTTCCTTCCTTTTTCCAAAGACATCCTTATCATTCCCCATCAACACCTGCACCCAAGCCGTGCCCAGAACCTTAAGAAGTATTCCTTATCAATGGTTGTAGAGGCACATACGGGCAGTCCCGTCACTTTGGAAGCTGAGGAAGAAAAATGTCATGAGTTCAAGGTCAGTGTAGGCTACAGAGTGAGGTCTAGACCAGCCAAAGCTACACAGAAAAACCCTATCTCAAACCCTGGCCCCTTTTAAAAGTCACCTGTGCTTTGGGGAAGAGGGGAAAACATCAGGGGAGCTGTTGCAGAAGAGGAAGGGGACCATGCAGGAGGATGCAGGAGATGGGAGAAGACAGGGGACCTTGCAGGAGGATGCAGGAGATGGGAGAAGAGAGGGGACCTTGCAGGAGGATGCAGGAGATGGGAGAAGGAAGGGGACCTTGCAGGAGGATGCAGGAGATGGGAGAAGAGGAAGGGGACCTTGCAGGGGGATGGAGGAGATGGGAGAAGGGAGGCCGGAGAACCAAGAACATGCCATGATGAAATATAAGCTAATTTCAAAAGGCCTTTTTTATTATTACTAAAAAATAAAAGTAGTTCCATCAGACTTAAGAGCCATCCTGCCAATGCCTAACTGTGCTGATAGCCTCCTCCTCCAAGGGGCACAGTAGCCCCTCATATGACCACCTGCAGTACCACAAGCCCCTCATATGACCACCTGCAGTACCACAAGCCCCTCATATGACCACCTGCAGTACCACAAGCCCCTCATATGACCACCTGCAGTACCACAGCACCTCATATGACCACCTGCAGTACCACAAGCCTCTCATATGACCACCTGCAGTACCACAAGCCCCTCATATGACCACCTGCAGTACCACAGCACCTCAAATGACCACCTGCAGTACCACAAGCCTCTGGTGCACGGAGGATTATTAATGCTGGAAGTCTCTCGTAGGTGCTAATGGAGAGGCCCAATGTGAGTCAATTTTCAATCCACTGTGAATGGTCTGCTAATTGGGGCACTGTTGAAATGATGATTATTTGGAGGCTTCTAACATAAAAATAATAAGATCAAAATATATCAGATCAAAGCCAAATCAGCTATTAGCTTAATCAAGGTTGTGTGAGATGGGATGTTACACAATTCATAGGATGCTTATGCTGAGATGCTGAGCAGAGTCTGGGCCTGAACCTGTTGTACATAGACCTACTGTGGGGCCTGTCGGAGGAGAGCTCTCTTCTCCACCCCACCCCACCCCACCCCAAATCAACTACAGATGACAGTATCTATGTCACAGAACTCAAGCCCCAGGGTGGCAAAGGTGGATCCTGCTGTCCTCTGTCTCCCTGCCGCCATCTCACCTCGTCCCGCCCCACCCTGCCCTGCCCCACCCTACCCTGCATATGCCAGGAGCAGGACCCAGGATATGGTAAAGTCTATTGCAAGGATGCTGTGGGCCCTGTGATTTCCCTGCCTTTCTGTCTTTATATGTAGGGTCTCACACACCACCTAGCATGGAATAGGAACTCCACAATGCAGATTTTCCAGCTTGGAGCTCAGCAGGCTTCCACAGCTCTCGGGAGGATAACTGCTCTTGATATCACTCTTTTCTTCCAATATCATCTGGCCATAAAGCTGATTTCTCTCTTCATCATCATGCAGGTCTGATAGATTGATAAGTGCTCCCTGAGCACAACTCCTCAGCAGGGGAAGAAAGAATAGAGACAAACTGTAATGAACAGTAGTTCCAGTTCCCTGCCTGGGAGCATGGGGTCTCCACAGAGGTCTCTAAACCAGTCGATCCGTAGCTCTAGATTCCCAGAAAATAGCAGGAAAGAGGCTGCTTGAGCTCAGAGCTAAACACTAACACAATTAGCCCTCAATCCACAATCACACCCCCCACCAACATCCCCTGAGGAGAGTTCTACAGATAAGTATCTGGGAGGACATAACAGGTGTGGTACATGCTACTTCACAGAACAAACTTTCAGTACTCTTCACCCTAGGTCCTGTGGCCAGGACCATACAACTAAAGAAATCAGAACCAGGCCACTGGATCTTCCTATAGTCAGTGAGGGGAAGATACAAAGAAACAAGGTCCGAGATCCTCAGCTGACTCTATCCAACCCTTGCTTGAATAGAAATGCCTGTAGCAGCAAGCTTGGCACTCCCTGGGGAGGAGCAGGCAAGCAGGAATGAGACCTGTCCCCACTGAGGGAATTCCACAGTTCAGTGAGCGCTGGGTACCTGCCTGCAGGTGACTGCTGGAAGAGAGCAGTCTTTGAGGTGTGGAGGCCATTCTGGGCAAGGACACTCTTATGCAGCCCTCTGGGTTTGGTTAGGAAACTCCAAGGCCACCGGTAGGTGACACAGTGCTCCAGGGGCTTCTGCTGGAGGAGATTGGCCAGTCTGGTCTATTTCACCCAATAGTGATGCTGGCCATTAGCATCCTTATCCCGTCCTCTTCCAGGTACTCTGAATTTCTCAAGGCTAGGCATAGCCAGACACTCACACTTCCCCTGATAAACCAGACCTGATCTCTGAATAGGCCAAACCTGTTCTTTCAGCCCCTGTACCTCTTAATCGCAAGCCCCCTGCCCAGCAGCCAGGCATTAACCGGCCTCTGGGTTCCCTGCTAAGGAGCAGCTGAGTATCTCCAGAAGGACCAGGCAAGAAAGGGACAGCCTCACATAGGTTCTTCAGTTCAGCCCTGCTTTGCTGGGCTCAGCTGGTCTCTGCAGGCAACAGAAACCAGAGGCAGGCAAGGAGCAGACCCAGGTCAGCCCTGCCCACCTGGGAGCAAGTGCATCCACAGGGAGTCCAGCACCTCTGCCTCCCTGACCATTCCCACAAGCAGTGGCAGAGCTCTTAGGGCAGCTTATGCCCTCTCTCCTCAGCCACCCCTGCTCCCTGAACCCTGCCCTTCTTCCTTTCGGCTGGCACTAGCTTTATGAATATTTGAATTCTAATGGCTAATGCTTTAAATTAAGGTAGCATTTATAAATACTTGATAGCCCATGAATAATTGACCAAATTTAGTATTGTCATAACTCATGGTAAATTATTGATCTATGGAGAATAAATATTTTTCATCTTTTATTAAGACATGTAAAGGGTAAACAAAACCACAGGCTGGGAAGACTCTGGAGGCAGGGCTATAGAAGCTTGCACTGGATCTGTGGCCCTGGAGCACAGGCTCTCCCCCAAGTGCTCCCAGAGAGACCAGAAGCCCCCTCCCTTGTCACTTACTGCCTTCTTTATCCCCCCCCCCTCCTAACCTCCCTGTTCTCCTGGAACCTCTCAAGCTCCAACTAATGACCTTGTTTCACTCTTCAGAGATAAACTAGAAGGATCATCACGAGGTAATCAGCCCCCTGCCTTTGGGCTTTCACACCCACCAGCCTTTGTAGCAGAAGCTGAGGAAGGAAGCTCCCAAGGCCAGTCCTGCAGACGCCAGCCTCTCTGCCTTCTCCCACACCCGGAGTCTAAGCCTAAGGACTATGGAATCATTAGGTCTTCTTGCACATTTACCTCTGAGCATCATACCTAGCCCTATGGCAGCTATCATAGTTACTGTTCTAGTTCAGAATCTGCCCCTGAGTTTCTAACCCCAAGCCAGTCCTGACCTGATTGAAACCAGCATCAACTCACACCTGACACCACAGCGCTCCCACATATATGAGAATGGTCGTCCACTTTCAAGAGAGAGGCATCCTCAGCCACATGTTTTTGACCTTCCACATCCCACTACACCAAGCCTTCAGCAACTCCTGCACGCTTCATCTTACAAATACACCCTGACTCTGCTGGATTTCCTCGGCCCACACTACCATCACCTCTGCCTCAGTCTCACACACCTCTAAGCTCCCCAAGAGACATATAGCCTTCCCACACCATAGTGACTAGGCCCTCCTGAAGCATTAGCTACCATGTGCTGGCCCCATCTAAAACCACATTAGCTTCCCAAAGACTTCAAAGCAAATGAAAACCTGTAACAGTCTCCAGAGGCATGTACAACTCTGTACCAGGTGCCTACATGTACCCAAGGAGACAGTACTCTTGCAAAGAAAACCAGGTTTCTTAGATTTCCCTGAAGACTCCCAAGAAATATGTAATGTTCCTGCCTACATAATCTACATAGCCTCCCATTGTTCCTTGGGTAACTAGTATTCCCAGAGAACTTTTTGCAATGCCCAATCTTCCTCCACTGTGATTCACCTCAAGCCAAGATTTACCACAGCGGAGTGTGTTACCACTGTTCCCCATCTCCTGCCCTTGCTACTGGACTGTGTGGAGAAGCACCTGTCAGCTCAGCTTTTCAGACCCTGGCCAGTGCCCATGCTGCAGAGTGGGCAGCGACCTATTTAATACAAACCACACTAAAGAAGAAGCAGCGTGGGGTGGGTGGGTGCTAGACTTCACAGGCAAACCCCAAGGCTTTCCAGCTCACCAAGCCTCCTAATGCTCGAGGCACACAAAGGAAAAGGCACAGCCTACCCATCCAGAGACTGGGAACACCAATCGGCGTGCCACTCTAAAGACAGTGTGCAAGTGAGGGGTTAAACAGACAAGGAACAGTGACAAAGACAGCAAACTGAGGCTGGCTGAGAGGATCCAGGGCGGTAAGACCAGAGAGTCCCACAAGAAGATGGACCATAGCTGGGGCAGGTGAACAGCAAGCACAGAGGGCTGCCTGGAGCCAACTAGGAGGGTGGGGAAGAGTTGGCAGAGCCGTGGGCTCTCTGGAGCCTCATCCCTCTGCCAATTAATGAATCAAAACCGATTCCCTGCTCCCGCGGGCTGGAAAGGCAGGGAACACTGGGTGGGAACGTGCTGGCTTATTTATAACTCTCCAGCTCCTCGTTAATGACTTTTACTGCTCTGCCAATGGAACACCAAGCTCTCAGCCGGGATTCACACAGAAGCCTGCTCTGGGGAAGTTATATCAGGACAGGGTGAGTCCCTGGCGGGCCTGCACAGCACATTCTTGTTCTGGAGAACCTCGAAAGCTCAAGGTCTCGTGCAGCTCTCTTAGCACCCAAACTCAGCGGTTCCCCAGGACTCCTCTGCAGACTCTCAGAGAGGTCACCTCCTCTACCTGCTCCAAACTTCGTTTCCCTCTACCCAGTGAATAAGGGATGTTGGTGTATCTTCCAGCTCTCGGTTCTCCGTCCCATTCTACAGACTCAAGTTCAGCACCCACTAGGGGCCACCACAGCCATGACCCCACTGCCTGGGAATCAAATCATCCACCAGCACCCACAATCCGCATGCCCGAAGACATCAGTCTATTTTCCAAACTTCCCATGCCCTCTGCTCTCAGCCTGTGGCATTCATTTACACTAACTTGAAAGTTTGCGCATGCTGGCTGCCTTTCCTGCAGTATCCTTCCTCCTCTCCTCTGCCTTGGAAGCCCCCACATATCCCTCAAACCCCTTCCAAACCCCTCTTCCCCTGTGAAACTGCTTGATTCCTCCCACCATGTAAAATCAACCATTCCCTTTCCTGCGGCCCACAGAATACCTTGTCTTTGCACATGCTACTGAATTATATGTTATTATACTATCTCATGATTGATCTTTAAGGTTCCAAGAAGGGAAACTGAGGCAAGTGGCTTTCTACGCCTTCAGACTCAGGACCTAATGCAGATGTTCATGGGACACTCGATGGCAGAACATGTATGCAGAAGCATAGGTGTGTGCATTCTAGTCATTTGACATATCAGGGTTCCAAGGTAAAGTAGCCCAGAGAACGGAATGTGGCAGAAAAATCAAGCCTTGTCCAAGATCAGGGCTGGCCGTGAGCAACATGGTGAGAGAACAGATCCTGGGCTTCAGGGCCCCCTGCATCTAGACCAGGATCTTTTCCTACCTGGATGATGAAACTGGCCCTCTACAACTTAGTCTAATTAGGAACAACAGGGCTGTCCTAGAGCTGTCAAAGGAAGGGGTGGACAAGCAGCCCAATCCCAGGACAGCTGGACCCATAGGGCCCAAAGGTAGGACAACTTGGAGCCCCAAAGAATTCTGAACAACTGACTCAGAAGAGACAGATAGAACCTGGGCAGCACAGGGACTTCAGGGACTCAGCTCTGGGGACACGGGCTAAGGAACAAAGGAATCCAGAATGACAGGGGCTCACCCTCACGTGGCCACATACAAGCAGGCCAGCCAAGGAATCCTAGCGTAATAAGCAAAGGAAAATGTTACAGTTTCTGGTGGTAGAGGAGAAAGGCAATCCCTGTCGTGAGAGCCAGTGGGTGCAGCCCCACCCTGACCACTGAAGTCCACGCCTGCCTGGGAAGTGGTCCTCTACTCCATTCTACATGGGAGGATCCAGAGCAGGCAGCCAAGCTGAGTGCATTATAAAAACCCACAGGGGAGCCAGAGTTAAATTTCCAAGGTGTCTGATTTCTGTTCCAGGAGACAGAGGAAACAAGGCAACTGATAGAGACTAAAGCCATGTTTACTACGTGGAAAATATGCCCAAAAGGTCAGCTGTCTGCTGTTAGTGTATGTCCTCCTCAAAGTTTGTCCAGAGATAGAGCAAGGTAGGGAGGAGCACTGAGGACTTGGGGCTAACTTCATTCAGTGTATATAGGTGACCACTTCACATCACTACAGTGACAACCCTGGTCATTGTTGTGAATTGCTCTCCTGCTCCAGATGCTTGGCCCTCTGCTGGGAAGCTGTAAAGAGAGGGGCTCCTCCCATGAAGGAAGTTAAGTTACTGGAGGCTGGATCTTATCTCAGTCTGTTTCCTGACAACCATGGAGTGAAAAATCTCCTCAACCACATGCTCCTGCTACCATGATCCTCTGCTCAAAGCACCTGGGACCCAGCACCCTGTGACTCTATGAGCAAAATAAACTTTCCTCCCTTAGGTTGTTTTGCCAAGTCATTTGAACACAGGAGTAACTCCAAGTAACTAACACAGTGTACTGGTTGGTTTTATGGGTCAACTTGACACAGGCTGGAGTTATCACAGAGAAAGAAGCTTCAGTTGAGGAAATGCCTCCATGAGATCCAGCTGTAAGGCATTTTCTCAATTAATAATCAAGGGGGAAAGGCCCCTTGTGGGTGGGACCATCTCTGGGCTGGCAGTCTTGGGTTCTATAAGAGAGCAGGCTGAGCAAGCCAGGGGAAGCAAGCCAGTAAAGAACATCCCTCCATGGCCTCTGTATCAGCTCCTGCTTCCTGACCTGCTTGAGTTCCAGTCCTGACATCCTTTGCTCATGAACAGCAACATGGAAAGTGTAAGCTGAATAAATCTTTTCCTCCCCAACTTGCTTCTTGGTCCTGTTTGTGCAGGAATAGAAACCCTGACTAAGACACACAGCAATTAACTTTATAGAGAGAAAAGGTGTCAGTTAGCTCTCCATTCTGCAGGTTCTAGGGAATTACCTGGCTATCTGACGCCTTGGGCCTCTACTAAGGGCCAGATTGCCAAGCAGGAATTGGGGAGCAGAGGAGACCAGAAGACCTTGCATCTCCACATTCTAAAAACATGTTTCCAGTGACCTAAGGCACCCCTAGGGCCCCATATCTTCTAGGTTCCCAACACCTCCCAATAGCACCACCCTGAGGTGCAAGCACTTGCACACAGGCCTTAGGGGAACTGTCCACAATGGAAGCTCTATTGGGGAAGAGGTAAGTGAGGCTATAAACACCTCTAGAATCACCTGATTAAAAAAGCCCAAGTCCCTCTTGACCAGACAGACACTCACAATCTAGCTATACTCAAATGAAGAGCAGTGTCTCTGTGCCTGTGGATACGGAGCTCCCAGAAGCCACACCTCTCCTGCAATTATTGCCCACTACACTCCTTGGCTAGCTCAGAGAAGACCTGCCCTGTAGGCTCTTCTGGCAACACTGGCAACAGCCTGGTCGCCTAGCAACAGACCATTCCGAGGTCCCTGGACACTAGGCCTGAGGAACCAGAAGCAAGCTTACACATCCACAGCCAGTCAGGTAACAGAGCCTGTCTTCAGCCTGTTCCCTCCCTCCCTCTGAGTCTCTGAGATCACTTCCAGTGACTACCTGTCCTCTGTGATTGCCTGAAAGCAATCACACGTAGCCTCAGTCCTGGCCCAAGTATTTCTTTTTAGATCCCAGTGGTTCTCACAGATGTGAAACTGCTACTTACTGAGGTTGCTATCACCCTTTCCCACCTCAGCCTGTATTTGATGTCTGAATTTCTACAGCTATCCCCTTCCTATTCTCCATACCATCACTTTGTGATCTCCTGCTTCATCTCCCTGTGTGGGTGGTAGAAGCCTTGAAAAGTTATTACTTTACCACTGGTACTCACATCTTCTCTCCCATGTCAAGCCAACTGCTCCAGAGAGCCCCAGATCCAGTGTTTGCCCTGGCTCCTGCCTCCATCCATAGTGCAAAAGCTGACCTAGGACACCTTCCCACAAGGCCCACTACTCCATCTAAGAAAAGCTTGGTAGTTCTGATCCTGCCAACTCCAGCTCTAAAACTTGCTACTGATTCCTTCTCTTGGCCAACAGATTTCTAAGAGCAACGGCCTGGTTCCCGGGTGCCATGTGGGAAGCTGGAGGGTCTGCTGGGGCAGCTCCTGTGGCTTCCTGTGCCTGTCATTCACATCAGCATGCCAGTCTAAGTTTCACCCTGGTGCTTAGCCCTCTTATCCTCCCACCCCCAGACCCTGTGAAATGCCTCCTGCTTTCAAGGCCTCCAACTGTCCTCTGCTTCATAGATAATACAGTCAGTCCCTATTTGCTCACGGATCTGTGACATCTCCTAGGCTGAGCTACCTAAGGACATCCCTGTCTGGAGCACCTTGTACAGCAGGATGCTGCTATGCCCCGATACCCCAGCTATAATGAGAACAACTAGAGATGACTACACTCAGTAAGTAAACCTTGTGTGTGTGATGGACGTCACCCCCCTGTGGGCCTGTCTCCAGGACAAGCATCCAGAAGTGAACCCTTACACCTTGTTAACCTCCTAAACTCATTGACTATGGCTGGCTGTGTCCTCTATTCCGTGGCCTGTCACCTGATAAGGCTATGCCTGCAACGCTGGCTAGAAGCCATCCCAGTGGGCAGAGACATCTCATATTCTTCTCAAACAAGTGGTGTTGTACCTACATTCCCAGTACTAGGCTCTCCCCAACTAGGATGACCCCAGCCCCCCCACCTTTCTGTGGGAACTGTGATCAGCCCCCTAAAAGGGAGCCTTAAGCTCAATACTGCTGACTTCTTAGTACTCGTTAAGTAAGATACGGGAGCAGCAGTTCCCTCTTCGGGGACCATTACAGGCCTAGCCCCTTCCCCTTGCCAGCCTGCTGCTCCTCTTCTCTTGGTTGCCATCAAGTCCCCACAACCCATGTACCTTGCAGCCAAGGGAGATGACTAGCAAAAGGAACCCCATACTGCCTTCACCCTTCTCAGCGGTGCTCCCCTCACCACATCACCTGGGAGAGTGAAAACAGGAGGGACGGAAGCTGAGAGTGAAGCAGGGAAATTGCCCATTCACTGCAAGTCATCTTACCTAGACAGGTCCAAGGAAGCTGTCTGCATTTGCTGGCCAAATCCCTGACCCAGGGCCTGTGAACAGATGGTGGATGGGTTGCCGAGGGGTCTCTTACACACTAGCTCCATCCACCAGGCAGGGACAGCTTTGGCAGGACAAAAATAGAAATCTGACCACCCCAGCTTAAAGCCCTGTGTTGTAAAAAAGGGGTGGAGGGTGGTCATCTAACACAGGCACCAGATAGCAGCCCTGAGATGACAGCCTAGGCCACAAAATATGTCTTGTGTAAATTCTAAACTATTTCCCCCTTGAAGAGTGTCTATTATGCATTTAGTCTTTTGGTTGTCAAGCACCGACACGAAGGGCATCCAGACACACAGACAGGAAGGTGGCAAGCCACTGCACAACCTCTGAGGGCTGGACCATAAAGAATGGCCTGTAAACAGAAAGAATTCCCCCTCGTAAACAGCTGGGGCAGCCTGGTGGCAAGACTCAAGTCCTGATGTCACACTACCTAGGCTCAGAGGTTTTTGTCTCGTGCTGCAGATGGCTCTTGCTGGGCCACCTCTCAATGCCTAACCTCAGCACAGGCTACATTAGGGTAGAGAATCATATGAGTTAGTCCCGGGAGTGTCTCAGCAGTGTCTGTGTGGTCACCTTACCCAAAGTACAGTGTGTGCCAGAGTCACCAAGGAAAGCACCCCAGGCATGTTTAAAAGCAAGGGAGAAAGACCAAAAGCATCCAGAGCCAGGCCTGGACCAGTAGTCAGCAAGGCAGCATGTCCACAGCCTTCCTATGCTCACCATGGCTGCTTCTAAGCAGGGTACACCGATGTCTCAATGAAGGTGAAGGGTATTAACACCCGACCTACAGCTCCAGTCTTGCCTCCTGGCAGTTCAATATTCCACTTGCCTTCATGGCAACTCAGTCTCAGAAAACAGAGCTAGTCCTCTGTTAGAGATGGGTTACACTTGCTACAACATCAAGACTGTCTGAGAAGACGACCTTCAGAAAGAAGCAAGGGTCTCTCTCATGTTGGAAAACAGGCGATGAGGTGCTGATCAAATCCCATAGCCAGCTTCCCTGGCCTGACCACCCACACTGCAGGGAAGAGGCAGGCATGGAAAGCCTTCGTGACTTGGGCACAGCCAAAGCATCCCTGACCAAGCAAGCTGCCCGCTGAGCCCCAGCTCTGAGATCTTCTGAGAACGTGCCCAGCTGGCCAGGGACATTACCCATCTCAGGCTCCAGGTGCTTTGGAGCAGATGGGGAGAGAACTCAGTACTCTCCTACAGCCAGCAGGGATGAGAGGGGATCTTTGCCAGTGATAATGAAAATTTTCACAGTAGCAGATGCTCAGGGAAAATTGAAAAACAATACAACGAAATTCATAAGCCCGAGAGAGGGACTTAAGAGAAACCCGGCCACCAGCGGAGCTTGATTTTTTCATCAACACCTCCCTTGCCCTAAGAAGACAGACTGGGTACCATTTCTTTCCCAGCAAGTGATCAAACTGCCCCCTGGAGCCCAACAGGAATCTCTCCAGTCACTTCCTATGTTCCCAGTCTAGGGCTCATGCTGGAAATCACAACAGATACAGATCCCAGCTCACACCCCCCACTAACTGTCTAAAGGACACTAGAGAGAACCTGGGCCCAGATTCAACAGTGGAAGGGGGCGAAAGTCGCAAAGCTGGAGGTGGCATGGGGCTCTCAGAGGACAGCAGTTGAGACTGAAGCAGAAAGAGGACATGCCAGGCTAGAGACTGGTATGAACAGAGCCAAGGCACAGAGGCCTCTGCAGATCTGCAAGGAACAGACGCTCACATAAGGGAGAACGCTGAGCCCATGCTGTTCTGATGAAGGATAGGTGGCTCCATGGGAGAGGGTTTGAATGCTTAGCTGGGGCCTTCTTTTATGATCCCAGAAACAGCAGGGAGCTTTAAAGGGTTCCCTCAAAGAACATGCTCAGAGTCTTCTTTGGGAATATGGCTCCATGAAGAAGCGACAGGGAAGCTGACTCCTCCTGCCTCCTCCCCTGACAAGGAGGGCAGAGAGACAGGGAGAGACAGCAGGGATGTTTGAGCCAGGCAGAAGCGAAGAGGTAGGAGGGAATGCCTAGGATACAAGTCCAAAAATCTAGGCATCACAGTGAACCCAACAGGACTGGGTCAAAAGCACTGTCCAGCTTACAGTTGATTTTTGGCACCATCCAAGGCTCCTCCATTTGTAGAGAGGGCAGGTATGAACCTCCCCGTGGCTAATGAAAACAAACAGGGCAGGACCTCAGGGTCATACTAGTCCCCAAGCACAGATGCTCTGCCTTGTTCCAAGCAGTGGACCCAGAGAACAAGGCAAGACAGGATTCATGGAGGGCAGCCCAAGCCAGAAAGGATCAAACCAGCTCTTCAGTCTGTGGTCAGCATCTGAGCTGTGCACAGAGGCCAGCTCTTGAGTCTGCGGTCAGCATCTGAGCTGTGCACAGAGGCTTCAGAGAAGGAGGTCTGAGTGTTCAGATATCAGGCAATGGTGGGGAAGCGAGTTGGGGTGCAAAGAAAAAGCAGAGCATCCTTCTCTGCTCCCACAGAAGTCCTGCAATCCCAGACCGAGCTGAACCTTGCCCACACACCTGGCAACTAGTGACGTGAAGACCAAGCGCCGACAAATGATAACCAGATTTTCCAAGTCACCCAAAAGCAAGTAACTCTGCCTGTTTTTGTTCCAGGCACATGATCCCTCCCTCAGAATGGACTCTAGTTTTATGCCGTTCCTATCACCTTAGGACTCACAGAATCCTACCCTCTCAAGTCCCACCCTCACACTCCCATCACACACAGAATCACATCTGTTCTGCATTTATCCATGATGCATCAGTATTCACTGATGCTAATGAATGTCAGAATGGGCCGAAGTGTTAGGACCTAGCCAGCAAAAATCTTATCAAGCAGGACATTACCGACCTCTCCCCTGGATGCCTTTTTAGAAAGTCGTCTCGTTCTCATGTGCTTACTGGGAAGAGAAATGTACCTAGAACCCCAAAGCAGACCCTGCCCATTATTACTCTCAAAAATGATACGCTCCCTATATGGACCTCCATTCATCCTCAACACCCTGACCTCCACCTGAGGAAACAACAGTTCCTAGTGTAAATCTCCTTCCACCCAGCTATCTAGATAGCAAACCATCATGATGAGATCTGCCATTGGCATACCAACACCCAAGCCATGGCTTCCTGTTTCCCTCTTCCTCTTCCTTCTAAACTCAGTTCAAGTGTCCTCTCCTCCAGGGAGGTTCCTGGGACCTTCCTACCCCCAACACACACACACACACACACACACACACACACACACACACACACACAGCTTTACCTCAGCCTGTAATCTTTACTGTTATTACTCACACTGTCTACCACTATGAACCATTGGAAGTCAAGAGACAGTACTGAAGTCACTTCAAGATCCCCAGAGTATAGATATCCAGGGAATGTCTACTGAAGAAAGTGATGAAATCGATGCTGCGGTTGCTGCCCAGGTGGTCAGGGCCAGTCTAGCTCGAGAACCCAGTGTGAAGACAGGGGAAGGATCAGAGGAAAATTAGAGCCTGTTCCAATGGTGTAGTAGACAGGAACGAGATGACTGGGTGACTTACAGGTGGCTGAGTCAAATGAGATCCAAGTAACTCCATTTACCTGCATTTCTCCAGTGGTGCCGCCCAGACCATGCTCAGCACTTCCTTTGCCTTAAATGGTTGACTTCTTGAGTGGTTTTTAAAAGTAGGATATAACACTCAGGAAAGCAGCACTCACGGCTGAGAATGATGAATATTTATAGTGTTTAAGCATAATTGTATTCAGTGAGGACTCTATATCACACCCTGCAATTTTCTCTCTCCTAGAAGCACAGATTTCTGCATGGAAGGCCAGCTAAAAGCTATCTGGGGTACAGGGTCCAGGCCACAGGAAAAGGTGCTGGCATCTAGGCTCCCTACCCTAAATGGGAACCAAGAAGGCTGACATATCTGAGTTATGGAGAAAAGCAGAAACATCCACTAAAAGTCTATTTCCTTCCTCTCAGAGTGACAGACCCTCATGAAGTTCCAAAATGGCTCTTACATGAAAGTTGTTATTCAGTATTTGCTGACAAAACATTCCTCATGACCCAGAGCTGAAATGCCTCCAGTAAGTTAACACAGTTACTCTGTAAACCGTGTGTGTGTGTGTGTGTGTGTGTGTGTGTGTGTGCCTGAGAGAGGGAGAGAGAGAAAGACAGGAAGAAGGTGGGAAGGCAGGTTGAGATAGAGAGTTCTGCCCCTCAACAAGGATGAAGTATCCTACAGATTCCTGACCCCTAACCCCTTCTAGAGTTAGGAGCTGCTCCCCACATATCACTTATTGAAGTTGTGGCTTCCACAGACCCAATTTGTCTACTAAATCTGGTACTTGTACGCAGACCCTGCAGAGCACAGGCAGGCTGGGAGCACATGATACCAAGACCTGAGGAGCAAGGAGACTGTAAACATGAAAGGGAAGGGGTATTCCCATATCCCCCAGACCCAGACACCAAGAAAGGGGGCCTCTCTGTCCCCATGGGAGCCTACTGGGCTTCTTTTCCACACATCCCTGACTACTACAAACACTGTGCATACCACACATGACCCCAATATGCACTTACAGGACTCGTTTCTAGGCAAAGCTACCTTTCTGAGCTGACACATGCTGTCGAGGTGAAGACCCCAGCTAGCACAGACCACCCTCATACTTTCTGAGCTTCCCCCCAAAAAAGTGAGGTGTTTGCAGCAATTGAACCTCCCTGGACAGGAGCAAAGTCCACCCAAGTCTTCTCACCCTCCTTCAGCAGTAGCTCATGAACAGACTCAGCAGACCGAGGCTGGGCAGCCCTTCAGCAGAGGCAGCCCCTGGCCCCCACAAGCTTGACCAATTTGTGCACCAATGAGGAAGCACTGCCAAAAGTCAGAGATACAGCAGAGACGCCAGACCCTAGCCTTGCCATCCCTCAGCCTTGGCACAGAGTGCAAGCTTCCCATCATGTAGTTGATTCTCTTCTGGGCCTGGATCTTGCTAACAGCATGGAGTCTAGTACCTATGAGGTGCAGTAGTAAAAACTAAGGTAGGGGGTGAAGAATGGCCAAAGAAGGATAGGTGGGAGAACTGACGGATACACGGATGGAGGATGAAAGACTAGGTGGATGGGTAGAGGAGTGGATAGGTGGTGAATGAATGGATGGATGGGTAGAAAATGAATGAATGTATAAATAGGTGGTGGATGATGGATCATCGATAGATTAATGAACAGGGGAATGGTGGATGAGTGGGTAGTGGATGGATGGATGATGGATGGATAATGGATTGGTGGATAGGTGGAGTGGATAAATATGTGGGGAATAAATGAATGAATGAATGAATGTTGGATGTAGATGATGGTGGGTAGAGGGTTGGATGAATGAATAAATGGGTAGATGGGTGTATGGGTGATAAGTAGATAGCTAGGTAGGGAATAAATGAATGATAGATGAACAAATAGGAATTGGATGGATGAATGATGGGTAGGGCATAGATGAATATTAGGTAGTTGGTGAATAAATGAGCGAATAGTGAATAAATAGATGAATGATGGTTGGATGGATGGATGATGAATCAATAGATAGAAGGGTGGATTGGTGATGAGTGGGTGTACAGGTGGGAGTGAATGAATGGTGGGTGGATATATGATGTTGATGGATGGTGGATGGGTGGTAGACAGGAAGTTGAGAAGATGTGTGGATAGACTATACCGATAGGCAATAGATAGTAGTAGGTGAATAGATGCTGGATAGATAGTAGATGGACAGACAGACAGTTGGATGGATGGGTGTGGGTTATAGACAAATACATAAATGGAAATAGGTGGATATATACATATGCACATATACATGCATATTCTATACCTGTATTTATGTGCTTTGTGCTGTGTGCTAAGTAAACTATGTGTATTGTATTAGAGGAGGAAAGGCAGAAGAGAAGGCAGGTGTGGGGAATTGATGGATGGGTAGATATATGGGTAAGTTAGCAGGTGGGCAGATAGGCAGGTAAGCAGGTGAATGGGGGGTGGGGAATCTGGGTGACTGTATGAGTGGCTAAATGGAAGGACTTGGAAAGTAAAAAATCAGAGGAAGTCTGACCTTGCTCTGGCCTTCGTCCCTGCCATCTCTCCAGGCATCAGAGCACAAAGGCACTTAGAGGGATTGAGCCTCTTGGCTACAATTGGAGCAGCTGGAAATAGCTTGGTGTAGCCTGAAGCTGCNGGGGTGGGGAATCTGGGTGACTGTATGAGTGGCTAAATGGAAGGACTTGGAAAGTAAAAAATCAGAGGAAGTCTGACCTTGCTCTGGCCTTCGTCCCTGCCATCTCTCCAGGCATCAGAGCACAAAGGCACTTAGAGGGATTGAGCCTCTTGGCTACAATTGGAGCAGCTGGAAATAGCTTGGTGTAGCCTGAAGCTGCTGCCTCCCAGCAATCAGCCTCAATCAGCACCCACCTGGCCCTGCTGCCGGTTAATTCCACCTGACATCCGACTAGGACTCCTAGAGCAGCCAGGTGTCAGCCCCATATGAGAGATGGGAGGAGACGGGCCTACTCAGCCAGCACCAGCAGCAAAGTCACCTCCTGGGTCCCCAATTCCACCAGCGACAACAGTATCCCCAGCAGCTGCAGCCTAAGGCAGAGCCTGAAGGCACCAGAAGACCATACATGCCCAGGGAATAGACATGTGGGTGCTCTTCTGGTCCCACCACTCTCCTCAGACTCCCCTGACTATTAATTCATTGTCCTAAAGAGCTGCATCTAGAGGAGAGAGCTTTAAGGGCTTCTTGTATCTGTATGGGTGGTTGCTTCAATGACCAAAAACAAACAAACAAACAAACAAACAAACGCAATGGCATTCCAACCACTATACCAGAAAGGGAGGCCCAGAGAGGGCCTGAACAAAGGTGACAGTATAGAAACGGTTGCCATGCCCAGTGGTGGAGGTGTGACTGGTGTGCCCTATGGAGATAACAGGGCACTCTGCCCAATAAAAGCTGATTAAAAGTCTAAGATACAATCCCACGTTATCTCCACTTCTGGATCCCTCCATCTCTCCAGCCACGCTACCAGTGTCCCCTGAGCTTGAGGTAGTGTGACTAGTCCCTGCACTTCCAAACCACAGTACCATGCTAGCAGAGTTAAGACCCAGGAGCCAGGCTGTCCAACCCAATGTCAATTGCTGCTTTTTTACTAGCTGTGTGACCTTGGGGGAGACAGTAACCTCACAGTGTCTAATTTCCTCACCAGAAAACGAGCTTGGAATATCCCCAGGGATGCACAGTGCCCCCTGAGTCCACAAGCCTCTGAGAATTGGGCATCTCCCTTCTGCTTCAGCTGCTCTAAGGACAAAGAGTAGGTCCGGAGGCATGTCCATAAGGGAGCAGGTCCTGTCATTCCCAGCCAGGGAGCCTCATTCTTAAGCAGGTTTGTAACTGCCTAGGGCTACAGCACAGGCTTATCAACACCAGTACAAAACGCTGGCCTGTGGCTGCTGGGCCAAGGGATTCTCTTGTGCTCTCTTTACCATAGGGACTCTTAGGAGACTCTGAACTACTCTCTAACCTCAGCTACTCCCTCTGAGTAAGCCCCTTCTCCTCTCCCAAAACCTGTACCCTCCACTAGCTGTTTGGTGGGCAGCACAAGGGGGCATGGTGTCCTAAGTATGACCAGGCAAAGGGAACCCAGGCCAGGCCTGCCCTGCCACACAGGCCCTGCCCCTGCTACACCTTTTCCACAGCCCCTCCGATCAAGTGGTCTACACCCTTCTGTGGGGTGCCAGCAATGACACCGACTGGGCTGTCCACTCTAAAATGTTCTGTGCTCAGAGTGCCCTCTCAATAACATGGCCACATCTGCCTGGCTCACCTCAGGATGCCAGAGCCTGTCAGGCCAGGAAACTCGCACAGGAAAGCTTCTTTCCATTTTTATTGACAGAGCAAATAAGAGGCAGTAACACTGTCCTGGTGTTCCACACTCCTGGGACCAATTCCTCCACGCCTGGCCGTCCGCTCGGTTACAATGAGTTACAACTCAGAGCATGCTGTCAAACCCAGCCTAGCCTTCCTCGCCTCCTGGCTGCTGTCCACCTTGGACCTTGCCCTCCGAGCCCTGTCCCATCCTAGAACCACTGTCCACCCTACCTCATGCAGAGCTGGACTGTGAGAAGGGCAGGAAGCTAACACAGCGACCACCTGTCAGGGGCCATGCAACCACAGGACAGAGTTGTTATTCGCACCTCTGTTTCACAGGTAAGGACGTGAGTCCCCAGGGATAATCACACTTGCCTCCCTTGGGAGCTGGGAACCTCATCACCCCCAGCCCTAGAAGCCACTGCACCACCACACAGAACAAGGAAAGGGTACCATCAATACCAAGCCCAGGGCCATCTCCACACTGAGTTCCTCACTGCCCCCCCCCAAGGGCCTGCTGAATAAAACCACTGCTTCCATACTATGCACCTTCGTACTTCCTATTTCTCTATCTGCAGAACTCCCCTGACTAGTAATAAATGGCTACTCATAACTCAGGAGTTTGTTCAACTGTCACTCACCTCCTCCAGGAGCCCTCCCTGATTTCTCCCAGGTCTCTTCTGTGTTCCCAGCACTACCTCCTGCTCTGGCCAGTGAGCTACTTTAGGAGGGCCTGGTCTGAGCCCTGAGTTCATTCCCTACAGTCCTGCTGCCCTGGCTTTATCACAGCCTCCTGAGACTTTCCTGGGAGCCTAGCTCTCAGCGCTAGGCACTTTCCAAAGTCTTTAAATACAAATGTGGCTCCCATGAACCCTTCACATCCAGGGTAATGGCCAGGAATGAACTGTTACCTCTCCAACCAGGCTTCCAGGAGCCTGTGATGCAGTTGCAAATGGCAGGAGACACATGTTAGAAAACTGTTTCAAAAATCCAATTGAAAATGGATGGTTTGCTGGAGTCCTGGATAATTTGCCCATAAATCTGAAGAGAGTACCTCCTGGGGAGGCAGGGACACCTATGGACCATTCTCTCTCTCTCTCTCTCTCTCTCTCTCTCTCTCTCTCTCTCTCTCTCTCACACACACACACACACACACACACACACACACACACACACGAGGCAACAGAGCCTATGCCTGAGAAGCAGGGAATAGTTATCCTGTACCTCAGACAGTGACTCTGGCTTTAACTGCCCCTGCACTCACAGGAACACAATTCCAGCTGACTCTTGTGTTCTGAGCCACTGATAAGCCTAGAAAGGCCCAGGGGGCTCCTTACCCTTGAGTGCCTTCCAAGTCCAAGGCACAAGTCCAAGGATGCCATATCCAAAGCTTTGCATGATACCCACAACTAGGGTCATGGCATAGTCCCATGTGACAAATAGCAAGAATAACCTTCCCAAAGTATCTCCAAAGAGTATCTGCCACCACAGGAGCCAGCAAGGAGTGCAACGCTATTTTTAAGCCCCTTCAGCAATGGTTCTCAATCCCCTTGGAGGTAGAGCAACCCTTTGACAGGAGTCACCTAAGGCCATCAGAAAACACAGTTACCTACATTAAGATCCATAACAGTCGCATAATTAATTAAGAAGTAGCAAGGAAAAGAATTTTCTGGTTGTGGGTCTCCACAACATGAGGAACCATATTAAAGGGTTGCAGCGTTAGGAAGGCTGAGAACCACTGACCTACAGGTCACTGAAAAGGAGACAGTGGTCCAGGGATCTGACAGCACCGCCCCACAGGATGCTGTTCCTGCAGGATGAGACACTCGGAGCTTTCTCCACCTGGCAGTTTCCAGTATATCTCTGAGCCTCAGCTTTCCAGTCTCTATAATGGAGCCAAGTTAAAGCAAAGACTCCCATGATGTCTCCTGCCCACCCAGAGACCATTCCATCACAGAGAACAAACCAGCCCCAACTGCAAAGAGGAAAGACTGGGACAGCACTGAACTGGCGAGAGGATGTAGCAGAGGGAAGTGGGAAACGAGAGTACAAATTCCCACTTACATTTTTCTCAAAGAACAGGGGATGCTTTAGCAGGGCTCAGAGCAAGGCTTCCTTTTCAGAGTATTAACAATTTGTATTTTCTACTACCCATCTTCCTCACAGTCTGTTGCAGGGAGGGAAGGTCTATAAATATTTTTTTTAAGAAAGACTGAATTTTGATGAACTCGGCAAAGCGAGTGTTTTGCATATGAATGGGATCTGATTAGCTGGCACTTTCCTACACAGAATGCACCACAACTTTAAGCTTTCCAGAGAGTTAAAAAGTTGAAGCGGCCACGCTGATACGGCTCCTCTAATAAAAAAATCATGCAGCATTTATTATTGATGTTCGGCCCGGATAACTACCCTCATCTAAAATTCTTCACTCCCAAGAACCCTTCGGGATAATTTCTCAAGATAACCAGAGGAGCACTTCAGCCAGCCCATCACCAGGTAGTTCTGGTCACGTGGCGGAAGAGGAAGCCAGAGAACTGCAGCGGCAGCCTGAAGTATTCGGCTGACTCTTCCAACAGCGCTGGACACCTCCAGAGGGAACTCTTTCAGGTGCAGAGGAAGCTGTGTTCTGAGTGACAGCCTCATCCCAGATCAGTAAGGCTCTCACTGTTAACTCCCGAGGAGATGGACAGGAAGTTAGGAGTCTATAGCCGGAGGCACCTGCTTTGTGACATCAGTCAAATGCCCACAGCCATGTGGCAGTGTGTATGCCATTCCCTGCCACGGTAACAGGCTCTGTCAGTGACCCTCTTGGACTGCCTTGGCAAGTGGTCTTCTCCATGTACCCACCCATCCCTGCACCACACACACACCCACACACACATACACATACTGAGTGATGCTACATTGCTTTAGAGTTCACAATCGATGCCCCTTGGGGTTAGGTATTGTACTGGCTAGGTTTGTGTCAACTTGACACAGCTGGAATTATCACAGAAAAAGGAGTTTCAGTTGGGGAAATGCCTCCATGAGATCTAGCTGTGAGGCATTTTCTCAATTAGTGATCAAGGGCCCCTTGTGGGTGGGACCATCTCTGGGCTGGCAGTCTTGGGTTCTATAAGAGAGCAGGCTGAGCAAGCCAGTAAACATCCCTCCATGGCTTCTGCATCAGCTCCGGCTCCCTGACCTGCTTGAGTTCCAGTCCTGACTTCCTTGGTGATGAACAGCTGTATGGAAGTGTAAGCCAAATAAACCCTTTCCTCCCCAACTTGCTGCTTGGTCATGATGTTTGTGCAGGAATAGAAACCCTGACTAAGACAGGTATATAGAAGCTGTCTCTCCTCTGACCTCCAGAGGGAACAAGTTCATGTTTAAGATCCCCAGACCAAGACAGACTACATTTACAAGATACTTCCCTGCTTGGCTCGTTCTCCCCTGAATTGCTTTTTCTCATGCAGCACACAGACCCCATCACAGACCCCATCACAGACCCAAGGCTTAGCGTCTGTGCTGGGCCCTCTACCTCTATCAACTCCCAGTGCTCTGGAAGACTGGCAGCTATAGATGACATCACCAACATCTCCCTATCCTCCATTCCTTCAGCCAATGAGAACTTCCCACTGGATAGGGGATGGTGGAAAAAGAACCCCCTGAGGGTCCCCTTCTGCCCCCATTCCTGGCTAGGACAGCAAAACTGATTGTTGTATATTTGTTCCCTTTGCCTCTTCAGGACCAGAAACGGGGACAGCTTCCTAGCTGAAGCCCAAAGTTCCCCTCTGCCTGCCTGTCTTAGTTGGTTTCCTTGACCTTGTCCTTCGTGGGTTTTGTTTTGTTTTGTTTTTTTAAAAGATTCAATTCAGTCTGTTTCTTGCCAGACCTTGACTATCTCAGAAACAAGGTCCTGCCCATTCCCCACCCCATTTCCCTCCTCAGTACAAAATGATGGTTGTGTGTGATAGTTTGTATATGCTCGGGCCAGGGGGTGAACTATTAGAAGGTGTAGCCCTGTTGAAGTAGGTGTGGCCTTGTTGGAGTAGGTGTATCACTGTGGGTGTAGGCTTTAAGACCCTCATCCTGGCTGCCTGGAAGCCAGTATTCTGCTAATAGCTTTCAATTGAAAATGTGGAACTCTCAGCTCCTCCTGCACCATGCCTGCCAGGATGCCATGCAACCTTGATGATAATGGACTGAACTTGTGAACCTGTAAGCCAGACCCAATTAAATATTGTCCTTCTAAGAGTTGCCTTTGTCATGGTGTCCGTTCACAGCAGTAAAACCCTAACCAAGACATTGTGTCAACACCAGCTGACTTATCAGCCACTCCTGTTCCTGATCCCCACTAACACCCAGAGAACACAGCTCCCCCCACTTCACACTGGGCCCCCTCCCCGGTGGAGCCATAAGACTGAGAGCAAGCAAAGGCATCGGTCTTCTCCAAATCCCAAAGTGTGCATCCAGGTGCATGAAAGGGCAGCAGACCCTCGCTCTGGGCTCCTTAGAACCTATACATTAGGAAGACACAGTGTGAAGCAATAGATTAAAATTTCATGCATTTAGCTTCAGAAATCTACACAAACTAAGTTTCCTGGACTGTAAAAGAAAATTCTTTCTTCAAACAACACCAAGCCAAGGTTCAAGACTTTCTTAGGTTGGTGCTACAGTGTAAATCTTTAATTTAATTTACTGTCCTGGTCCTCTGACCCCAGCAACATTCCATAAATATTTAGGCAGCCAACACCGGGCTTGGGGCTTGTTTTCCACTTTGGAATGCTAATGGTGAAAATGAGAAGATGAGAAAGCTGTCTCCCTGGCTGTACCAGCCGATGGCCAATCAGCACCATACAACAAGCATTCTGGAGACCCCATGGAGCCTCCCGCTTCCTTAATGAGCCCAGATGCAGTTCACCGAGATGCAATGTTCTACCTGCAGGGGCCTTGATGGTGGGATTGCCAGAAGAATCGATAGTGGAGGGGATTTGAAGAGGAACATGGTGGAAAGGACAAAATTACGGGCACATTCGTGCAGGTGGATTTTTTTTTCCCAGAAATTCTAGAACTAAGACACTGAAGGGAGGAGCCTGCATGCTCAGTCTTCCTGTCTCCCAACTCCCAACACTCTCGCCAGGTCCCTCATTGTCTCTGCCTCACCTGTATCTCACATACAAATAAATACCCCTCTCCTAAAAGGCCCAGCACCAACTTCTATGCCCTCCACCTTCGAAGCCAAGTGGAATCGTAAGATCACTCATGTGACTGACACCTTGCCACAAGCTGTCTCTGAACTCCTGCCCAACACTGCCTGCAGGGTTTCTACCTTGCAGCCTGGACCAGAAACAAGGTGCTCTCAAGAAAACTGTCCTTGGTTTGAATTCTACCATAACCATTTACCAGCTGCCGCTTCCAGTGGAGTTTTTTTGTGAGACGATAGATTTATTGAAGTCTAAATGATATACTGTGACATTCACGCACGCAGCCTGTGTACACAGGCATGTAAATATCAGCAGCATCCAGTTTCAGATTCATTCCATCCCCCACACTGGCATCAGTGCCTGCTTCTATCTCCAGCTCCAGGCAACCGCTAATCTGCTTTCTGTCTCTATAGTTTTGCCCTTTTCTGGAAATTCTCACATAAATGCAATAAAATGCTATGTAATCCTCTGTGTCTGGCTTCTTTCGTGTAGGATGTTTCTGAGGTTCACCCGA
>LR749750.1:866385-978600 GCA_902729485.2 Mus minutoides
TACTTTTAATAACTCCCAACTGGTTCAGTGTTCTCCCTTGTCCCCTGAATCCAGAGAAATTAATGTAGAGCCCCCACCCCCACCCCCATGCTCCTTCCTGGTTCTTAGGAACCCAGGGCCTCACACAAGCTAGAAAAGCACTCTACTACATAGATACACCCACCTGCTATGTTCTTGCCTTAGACTACTATTAACCTCCACTGACCAGAATTTAATCTCCTCTGACTTCCCTACATGTAGCCGTGGGAAGGGTCAGGGACCACCAAGAAGCCAGGAAGTTTAGTGATGCCTCTTCTCTCCCACAGATCCTCTGGTAGGACCAGAAGCTATGGTTGCCTCGACTACTGAGGCAGAAGACAACAGAGCTTCCGAAAGATTCTAGGAGCCAAGGACTGGGATACTCTCTCCACTAGGTAATGTAAGGGCCCCTGAGGCCACACCCACAGCAAACAGCACACCTCTGGGCCCAGGTGGACCTGCAGCCTCAGGGTGGAGGAACTTTGGGGTTTTGATCACGTGTCGTCATCTAAGCAACACTGCAAAGATTCCTGACTGCCACGTGAAGGAATGAACTGAAGGTGTGGACCTTTCCCCAAAGGACTGATAGTTTTACTTGTCAGCAAAGCATCGAGATCCGATTTGTCTTTTAAACACCTCCCTCTTAAGCAAAGAGCTGGAATATGGGACAGCCCAAGGTTGTGGGTTCTAGAATATGTAAGGATAGAGATTAGTGAGTATTTTTAGGAGTTAGACAAGTTAAGATGGGGCATTGATTTATTGCAGACCTCGTGGACAGGCTGTTGCCTGGAACGATGGGCTGGCCCATTCTTAGACACCCGTGAGAAGAGATCCAAACTGACAGGCTTTCATACTTAAGTCACTGGGGAAACCGCCTACTGGGAAATTGTCAAGGGAAGTTAGAAAAGCAGATCTTGCTCCAATGGGTGACAACTGACCCTCTCTGCTGGTGATGGGCCTGGATAAAATGTCCCTGCCGGTCTCCACTCTGAGGGCAGCTATTAAAGGCAGCTGAAGTTGGGTATGGTGGCACAGACCTTTAAGCACACAGCACTGGGGAAGCAGAGGCAGACACAACTCTTTGAGTTTGAGGTCAGTCTGGTCTACATAATGAGTTCCAGGCCAGCCAGGGATGCACAGTGAGGCCCTGTCTCAGTTGCAAAGGGCATTGCCAAATGTGTCTGCCTCCCGCCCCTGTTTGTAGCATGTATATGAGTTCAGAGGAGACACCCCTGCCTGCTGCTCTCCCCTATGCAGGCAGCAGGCCTTGCAGCAGCTGCCATTGCTCTGGAGTCCCACGGTCCACCCAGACTGGTTTCAGTGTGTACCCTCAGTTCCACCTCTGAATCTCAGCATGGCAACTTTACAGATGCTTCCTCGTCTATAAAATGGGAATACTGCTATAGATCAGATGCCACAGGCTTTTAAGAGGGCCCTTTCCCATCTTAGGCCATTCAGTATCTGATTAGGAAAAGCTGCAAGCACTCAGGAAACAGTCCTTACACGTCTCCTGGGCACCATAGTAGAGCTGACCCTGGATGTGGGTGTTGCATGTGAGCCAGCCCTGAGGGTGTGAGCACAGGAGAGCCTGTCCTGCCTCTTGTTTGCTGAGCAGTGGGGCAGACAAGGACGAGACATCCTCCTCTCCACCTTTGTCCCTCACCATCTATGGCAAGTGGAAGAGCTGTCCCTGGGGGGGGGGGGCGTCATAAGAGTGGGAGAACTGGCCATGTCCCTCATAGGCCGCAACACACGGGAGAGCAGGCCCTTGCACCTCACCTGGGCAGCAGCAGGGTAGAGCTGGCTCTGGTTGCGAACAGTTTCTGATGAGCCAGCCCCGAGGTCCTGAGAGCAGGAGAGCTGGCAGAGTGACAACTCAGACACCACTCAGGCCCAGATCCAGGGCTTTGAATCGGCCCACCCCAACATCTACCCCATCAATGAACTTTTGGGGTACATGAAAGGTCGGTCCTACAGATCCAAAACTATAGGATCTCTATGACACAGGGCAACAACAAGATATCCAAGAGGAGTCCCAGTGAGGTTCCAGTATTGAGTAGAAGCAGCGAGAGGCCTCATACCAAACCAAGTCAATGCACTGAACATTCACAAGCAAAGAGGTGTGGACAAAGGTATATACTGTGAGACACACTGTAACATACTACAGCTTCCATGAGACTTTTTTCTCTATGGGGGAAGGTTGCAAGGGTACGAGAGGAGGAGGAGATGAGTAGGATTGGAGTACATGATGTGAAATTCACAGAGAACCAATAAAAAGTTAGAAGAAGAAGAAGAAGAAGAAGAAGAAGAAGAAGAAGAAGAAGAAGAAGAAGAAGAAGAAGAAGAAGAAGAAGAAGAAGAAGAAGAAGAAGAAGAAGAAAACACTACATCAGCAGTTGTAGTTTATTTAATGAGTTTTTGTTTATGCTGTTTACATTTTTAGGTGCTGCCGGCCAGTGGTGGCACACGCCTTTAATCCTAGCATAGCACTTGGGAGGCAGAGGCAGGCAGATTTCTGAGTTCGCGGCCAGCCTGGTCTACAGAGCAAGTTCCAGGACAGCCAGGGCTACACAGAGAAACCCTGTCTCGAAAAACCAAAAAAAAAAAAAAAAAGTTTTTAGGTGCTGGGCACTGAAGTTTGGGTATGCTAAGCAAATGCTCTACCGCTGAGATACAAATCCAGCCCTGGGTTTTTTGAGACCATTTTGTAACCCAAACTTAGGATCTCCTCTTCCTGCCTTTTGAACGGCTCCATTCTCTTTTAAAGTAATTCTTTTTTCTTACACAAGGAGGAGCTGTCGCACTGGCAACAGAGACGCGTCCTGGTGCTAGGGAGACGCTCTTTGCTGAAACTTGAAGTCAGGACAGCTTTGAGGTCCCGGTTTTTTTGCCCTCAGGTCCACTACAGTCCTCCAGAGCTTTGAAAACCTACCACTGGGCCTGGGCAACACCCCCCACCCCCATCCCCGGGCGCAGGACCCAACTAGGCCTCTACATCCGCATTTCCAGCTTCCCTGGTGGTTTCTGGCTACAAACGTTTAGATTTTGTGGACCTGGGAAATCAGGAGAAAGGCAAGAGCTAAACTGTGGGGAGAAGGATGGAGATGCAGTTTTAAGAGGCCTGGCTGAGGAAGAGGCACGGAAACCCAGCGTCCAAGTGTTAAGCGGGCCCAGGGCGTCGCAAGAAGGGCAAGTTAAGACAGAATGGCCAAGTCAGGGTCTGGGGTGCCAACTCGGTTCCCTGCTGGCCTCAGTACACTGGACTTGAGGCCAGGCGGAGACGAAAGCAAACTACACTGTAGAGGAGCCCAGCGAGCTTAGGAGGTGAGTGTACAAAACTAACTACAGGTGATTCAGGTTCAGAGGGTTGCACACAGGGAAGGGGATGGGGGAGGTGGGGAGAAGGAGTGGGGGTGGGGGACGTAGAGTCCTGAGAAGTTCGATATGTCCTCTTTAAGAGACTGAGCCTCATGGACAAGCTGGTATTCTGGGTATTCAGTCTTCGAGAAAAGAAAAAGCAGAGGCTGGGGATCAGGTCTCTGTGGACCAGAAGATGCAATGCCTTGAGCAGCAAGAAGGCTCCCTCCCGGTGGCCTTGTGCCTTCCTCAGACCAAAGTGTGGAGTGCAGGAGTCAGCATCTGAAAGATAGGCATCACCTGGGAGAGGAAAAATAAAGGCAACAACAGGACAAACTCCACTGTCTATGGGTCTAGGTTGGGAGCAGAGGAAATGGCTTACAGAGCGGTGCAGAGGGGGACCAGACCCAGGCCCGTGAATCAGGAGAGCGTGAATGAGCCGGATCTGATCTCTCTACTCTCCCCAACAGAAGACTTACGGAGCAGCATATCAAATAGTATGAGAAAAGAATGAGGAACTTTGTCTTAAAGCATCTTTACCTGAGGTGGCTTTGTGGTTAAGAGCACTTGCCTGTTTTTCCAGATTCAATTCCTAGCACTCAGGTCACAGCCCATAGCAGTCTATAGCTCCAGTTCCAAGGAATCTGACGCCCTCTTCTGGACTCTGTGGGTACTGCTTGAACATGGTACACAGACACAGATGAAGGCAAAGCACCCATAAAATAAAAATACACATAAGCCGGGCAGTGGTGGCGCATGCCTTTAATCTCAGCATTTGGGAGGCAGAGGCTGGAGGATTTCTGAGTTCGAGGCCAGCCTGGTCTACAAAGTGAGTTCTAGGACATCCAGGGCTACACAGAGAAACCTTGTCTCAGGAAAACAACAACAACAACAACAACAACAAAATACACATAAAAGAAAAATAAAGAATCCTTACCAGATTTTAACAAGAGCAGAGGTTGGTTGCTGATTGATCTCTACTAACCCAGAATAGCTGTGGGTGTGGGCTTTAAGGTCTCCTAGTGCTCAGGCTCCACTCAGTGTATAATGGGAATCTCCTACTTGCTTCCTGTGGATCAAGATGTAGCACTCTAGGTAGGCTCCCCTAGCACCAAGTCAGGCCGCATGCTGGCAAATAATAGACTGAACTTTTGAAACTGTAAGCCAGCCCCAATGAAATGTTTTCCTTTATACGAGTTGCCTTGGTCATGGTGTCCCATCACAGCAATGAAATCCTGACTAAGACAGAAGTGTGGTAGCGTGAATAGGTTTGGCCCCTATAAAAATCATCTGTTTGAATGCTTAGCCCACAGGGAGTGGTACTGTTAAGAGGTGTAGCCTTATTGATGTATGTGTGACTTGGTTGGAGGAAGTGTGTCATTGAGGGGTGGGCTTTGAGGTCTCCTATGCTCAAGCTCTTCCCAGTGGGGGATTCAGATCCCCTCCTGGACGCCTGCAGAAGATGGTCTCCCTCTGACTCAGTTCCTTCTCCAGCACCTGCCATGGAGATAACGGACTGAACCCCTGAAACTCTAAGCCAGCCCCAATGAAATGTTTCTTTTATAAGGGTTGCTTTGATCATGGTGTCTCTTCACAGAAATAAAACCCTAAGACACCATCCTACACCCACATGATCCATGCAACATTTGTCATAGGTGATAACTTGCTTTCATCTCAGCTGGTTTGGGCAGTAATGTTAGAGCTAACTATGCCACATGCACACACATGCACACACATACCTCACATGCACACACATATACAGGCCATATGCACACACACACACATATAACATGTGTAAGCACACACCCAACACATGCACACATATACCACATCTACATCCACACACCACATGCGCACACACCTCACAGGCACATTAGTCTGTATTAGGGACATGAAAGTCACGAGGGAGAAATAGGAAAGCTATTTAACACCAGAACTGTAATTCCTCTTAGCTTATAAAAAGCTGGCTACATGGGGAATCTAAGACATAATAAGATTGATTACATTGTTTTCTTAAAGGCAACTTAAATTTAAACAAGCTGAGCACACACTGTGTGAACAGATTGAATACATAGTTTTACATGATCTCAAAGCATATAGTTAACTTGGTTACAAGGTCAGGTAAAAGTTCAGTTTGTAAAGGCAGGTTACAAGAGGCATTTCCCCCAAAAGAAGCATTTCTACATAGTTCCTGATATTTTCCTATTAAATATTTTACAGCTTTGCTTCCTGTCTGGGAACTACTCTTTCATCCTCCTGAAAATGTCCTCAAAGCCACTGCCTGGGTCACATGCTAAAGGCTTTGATTTACAGCAGTACCCTCAAGTTTCCTTTTATATACTTTCTGATACCCACTGTAGTTTCTTTTTTGATGCCTATGCTAATTTGAAATATGCTTTTTTAGCTTTTATTAACAATTGCAAGGTGCCATGCTCCCAACTCTTTGGACGGGATTTGTTGAGTCTTGTTTGACTAGTATGTGATGAAGTTTTGTGTTTCATGAGAGTAATAGATTATATTTCTATTTTGTGAATCATCCTTGAATTTTTTATACACTCACTTAGCATAATTTAATTTTAATCAGGATTCCTTCCAGCCAAATAGCAGTAAGATTTAAGAGAAGCTTAAACTTCAGTCCCTTTAGTGATCTCCCATATTTACAGACTAACATGTTGACTTCCTTTTTACCCCTCCCCAATCTACCGTTGAACGTTCATATCACCACTCTTATTGTTTAGCAAAATGTTCCTTTGGACTTTGAGGCATCCTTACTCACTTCTTCCCATCTCGTTTTCTTCCAACTCACTTCCTGTGGCAGTTGGAATAAAAATGACCCCCACAGAACCGACCATAGGAAGCGACAGTATTAAGAGGTGTGGTCTTGTCGGAGGAAGTATATCTCCATCTCTTCTGGCTGCCTTCAGATCAAGATGCAGAACTCTCAGCTAGTTCTTCAGCTCCATGTCTGCCTGCATGCTGCCGTGCCTCCTGCCATGGTGATAATGGGCTAAATCTCTGAACTGTAAGACAGCCCCAATTAAATGTTTGTCTTTATAAGAGTTGCCGTGGTCATGGTATCTCTTCACAGCAACTGAAACCCCAACTAAACATTTCTTCCTTTCTGGATTTAACTGCCTTCTTTCTTAAGTCTACCCTACTGTGTTCCCAGGAAGAACCTTGGAGGAATACACTCTGACACCATTCCCTATAGAACATAATTAGATTTTACCCTTACCCCTCAACAGTGGTTTAGGATGAATTTAATCTGGGTCATTTCATGGATTAAACCTGGGCACTCTGCAGACACTGTTCCCCATGTCCTCCTAATACCTGCTCTTCTCTGTTGGTCTCTGCACTCTGTAACCCCAATGACCTCTAATCCTTTATCTGTTTATTCTGTTTGAGATAGAGCCTCGAATAACCCGGGCAACCTCTAGCTCCTTGACCTTGGACTCATTATCTTCCCAACTTTTTCCAGGTGCTAGGATTACAGGTGTGATCAACCACACCCAGTCAGTGATTTCCCTGCCTCAGATGGGGCAGTAGGGTGACCGGCGCACACCACTTTCTTGGAATGTATTCTTCTGTTTGCTTGAATCAAGTTCTTCTGTGTGTGGCTTCCTGCCCTCTGCTCCAGAGACATTTCCCTTTGTCTTTAACATTCTGAAATGCATTTGCATGCCCGGTGCCAAGGTTTGCCTATGGTTTGATGTGTCCACCAAAGGTCCACATGTAGGAGCCCGGCCTGCCCTCTGGTGTTGAGGTGGCAGAGCCTTTGAGATGCAGGGCCTGTGCAAGGCTATGTAACCACAGAGATAGTATCTTCAGAGAGACCACTGTTGGTCACAAGGACGTAGTGCTCCAGAGATGATAAGTGGTCAGAAAGCAAGATCGGCTATTACGGTGGCCTTGCTTCGGGTCTCATCCAGGACTTCTTCTTCATGCCCTGCCATTACCCTGCCATTACTGTGACACTATCTGCCATGAGGCCTTCACCAGAACCAAGCAGAAGGCAGCACCGACCTCCTGAGCCTCCGGAAGGGTGAACTAAGTCAATCCCTTCTCTTGAGATATTACTCAGCTTTGGGTATTTTGCTATAGTTACTCAACTCAAAATGTACCAAGTCAAGATCTGATTTTATCTTTATAATCCTGCGTTGCTGAATATCCACGTCTGTCAGTGGTTCTGTGAGCCAAGATCGCCTCATGACAGGTACTTTCATTTTCTCATCTTAACATTTCAATAAATAATAGAATATTTTTCTATCCCCCAAGCTTCTTGTTGTATTCATCCAATTTCTTATCTTCCTTCGCTCTCTATAGAAGTGGCTCTCAGCCTTTCTGATGCTGCAACCCTTCAATACAGTTCCTCATGTTGTCATGACCCCTAGTTGTAAAATTACTTTCGTTGCTGCTTCATAACTGTAATTTTGCTACTGTTATGAATCACAATGGAAATATCTTTGGGAATAGAGGTTTTTCAAAAGGGTCATGACCCACAGGCTGAGAATCACTACTCTACAGGATCTAACTCACAAATACTCTTTCTTTTGGAGAGGACAGAGTCCACCTTGAGACAGGGTCTCACTCTGTAACTTTAATTGGCCTGAAACTCACAAAGATCTGCCTCCTGGGTGCTGGGATTACAGGCTTGTGCCACCACACCTGGCTTTAGAAATACTATATTAATCTACTATTCAGCTCAATATGCAACGTTGAGGTTCTAATTTCAGTGAAATATTTTAGTTCCAGTAGTTTTATTATTTTGGTTTATTTTCTAAATTTTGTTTTTAAAAGAGTCTCAGACATCCAGATCTGGCCTCAAACTTGATATATAACCAAAATGACCTTGAGCTCCTTCCTAATCTATCTGCTGCCCCCTCCTGGGTGCTAAGATTACAGGCATCTGCCGCTGGATTGGGTTTCTCTGGTGCTGTTGCTGGCTAATTCCCCCAGAGAACACATGATCACTCTTAAAGCCAGTGACTTATATGGGGAGTTTGTCTAAATCATGCAGCCCTGAGCCTCACTGTTTTGTCTTTTATGCACAAAAGCCACATCCTGGTTGACACACTTCAGTCCGCAAGAACAATTAGTGAGAAGCAAACCTAGAGAAGCCAAAAAAGCAAGGTTGGTGGATTTAGTGACTGTCCCAGATCCCAGAGCTATGGACCAGGGCTTTGATGGATTAGGCCTTTTTTCCCTTTTCACTGGTGCTGGGGCTTGTGTTTTGTGACCTAAAGTCAGGATGATGCCTCTGACTGATGCGTCAGCTGTGCTCCGGTCTCGGGCCTGTTACATTCCCCGCTCGTTTAATAAACATGAGTCATAAGCTCATCTTGGGGCAGGCGGTTTATCATCCCCTCAGCACTAATAATTTAACAGAATTTATATTTGTTTTACATAGTTAAGTAGGCAATTGAACGAGCAACACCCTATAGTGAGACCTAGGAGCGAAAGGATTAATAGCCCAGAAATGTCTGTAAGTAGAGTAGAGTAGCTAACCAAGGGGACCAGAACAAGATTGGCACCAGTTATCAGACATTTACACCACCACCCCTTCCCTTTTAAGGTTATTTTTGGCTAATTATTTTTTAATGATCTGTGACTTGTTGTCATAGAAGCAACAAAGTTTCTCCTAATGCCATATAGAGACCTCCTTGTTTCATGAAGAAGAGTCCAGACCACTTCTATTCTGAAGAACCACCTCTACTAAGGAGTCTACCTATGCTTCCAGGTGGGAGTAGATATTTTTAAAAGATTTATTTATTTTATGTATATAAGTACACACCAGAAGAGTGCATCAAATCCCATCACAGATGGTTGAGAGCCACCATGCGGTTGCTGGGAATTGAACTCAGGACCTCTGGAAGACCAGCCAGTGCTCTTAAGGCTGAGCCATCTCTCCAGCCAGGAAATTAAGATTTTTAGATTGCCTAGGATTATGTTAACTTGAGCTTTTAGTCTCCCACAATTAGGCTTGAAGTCACAACTGTAGCTGAGCCCACAATGCCTGACCCAACCAACAGGGGAATGAGAATTCAGAAGTCTTGGATTTCCACTGCTGAGAAGAGACACCATGACCAAGGCAACCAAGGCCAATTACATCATTTTATTTACATCTCCTGACTTTTTACACTAGCACATATAATTTAGTAATAAAACAAAGATGTATGTACTGTTGTCATGAAACTTCTCATACAAATCCCACATTTTTTATTAAATTTATTTATTTATTCACTTTACAACCCAATATCAGCCCTTTCTCTCCTCCCAGTACCCCTTCACATAAGGATGTCGACCATACACACACACACACACACACACACACACACACGACACTGCACATCAAGCTGCTGTGGGACAAGGTAAATCCTCTGCCACTGAGATGTGTCCCACAGAGAAGGCCATCAGTTTAAGGGTCCAGGATGCACAGGCAGGCAGGTAGGCAACAGGTTCAGGATCAGCCCCTTCTCCAGTTGTTTGGGGGGGCTCACATGAAGACTAAGCTGCTCACTGCTACATATGTGCAAGAGGCCTGGGTCCAGCCCGTGGTCTCTCTTTGGATGGTGATTCAGTATCTAGGAGCCCCCAAGGATCCAGGTTAGTTGATTCTGTTGGTCTTCCTGTAGAGTTGCTGTCCTATTCGGGGCCCTTAATCTTTCTCCCAACTCTTCAAGGCAGTTTGTTTGTTTGTTTGTTTGTTTGTTTGTTTGTTTTTAAAGATTTATTTATTTTATTTATGTGAGTACACTGTTGCTGTCTTCAGCCACACCAGAAGAGGGCATCAGATCCATTACAGATGGTTGTGAGCCACCATGTGGTTGCTGGGAATTGAACTCAGGACCTCTGGAAGAGCAGTCTGTGCTCTTACCCATTGAGCCATCTCTCCAACCCTTCAAAGCAGTTCTTATAAGGGAAAACATTTAATTGGGGCTGGCTTACAGGTTCAGTCCATTATCATGGCAGGAAGCATGGCAGAGTCCAGGCAGACATGGTGCTGGAGAAGGAGCCAAGAGTTCTACATCTTTTGTTTGTTTGTTTGTTTGTTTTGTTTTTGTTTTTGTTTTGTTTTTTGAGACAGGGTTTTTCTGTATAGCCCTGGCAGTCCTGGAACTCACTTTATAGACCAGGCTGGCCTTGAACTCAGAAATCTGCCTGCCTCTGCCTCCCAAGTGCTGGGATTAAAGGCGTGAGCCACCACCAAAGCGTGAGTTCTACATCTTGATCTGAAGACAGCCAGGAGAAAATTGTCTTCCCAGCAGCTAGGATGAGGATCACAAAGCCCACTCCCAAAGTGACCTCTAATAAGGCCACACCTACTCCAATAAGGGCACAGTTAATAGTGCTACTCCCTGGACCAGCATATTCAAACCACCTCAGGTGAACACCTGTGGTATAATCTGCGTGAGGATGCAAACGAGTGGGTTCTCCTTAGTGTAAACAATTCATAACATGACTCCCCTGAGGTGGGAAGCCCCCAGACTCCAATTCCTCCAAGAATTCCTTTGATAACTAAGGGGATAAAAGCCAAGCATGCAGCAGAAGCCAACCCCTCAGTGTCCAAATACTAGAAAGTATGTCAGTTCCTAAGCCATCCTCAGCCCTGCAGTGGTCAGGACTGCCAGCTGTGCCTGGACCCGAGCCCCCATATTATGCTGGGATCAGAACTAATCAAACAATAATCTACATTTCTGAGTCTTACAACTGTCAATAAAACTAATCAGATCACCCTGGGGAACCTCCAAGAGTGCCTGTGTAAAGTCACCAAGATACCCCGGCATAGTTCCCCTATGCAGATTCCTGTGGCCACACACAGCAGGTTACGCCAGGAATGGCGGTCAGGCCAGGTAATAGTTTAACCAAGTGTCCATCTTCTGAGTGTGGTTTCTCGAGCCTTCTGATGAATGGCTCTCTGGGCTTGTTGCAAGCCCTGTACGGACTTGAGCAAGAGATAGTTAGTAATTTCTGTCCTCTGAACGTCTCTGAGCTTACTGGGTGGGCTTCCAAACACAACTCAAATCAGGTGAGACCCTCTCAACACAGGGTGTACTTGGCCTTTAGCAGGAAATTGGCCCAATTTTGTTTCCCAGGAGGACAAAGGTCTTCCTCCTCTCTCTGCAAGATGGCATGTCTCGCTGTAGGTATTTTGGGAGGTTGTTTTGTTGTTCAGTGTAGTTCTTTGTTTGACTTGAATTCTTTCCTTTCAAGAACACATCAGGAGGCGTGCAGGCACCAGCCTGAGTTCTTTATTCCAGCTTTTCCCAAAGCTTTTGGTTCCACGTTTCAGTACAGAGGTTGCTCTGCTACTTCAGTTCCAGTAAGCACAGTAAAGCACAAGCTTTCTCTTCCCCTCCACACCCTCACTTCCCTTGCAATCTCTTACCGAGTTTTGCAGATCAAAGCGTTACCGCCTTCCTCATTTAGTCAAAAGCAGACTCTGTGTGTCTGGTTTGTTCCTTTGTTGGTTTTAGGAGATTTTTGAGGCTAGAGAGAAATAATCTTATCCCTCCATAAGCCAGGAAGATGCCACACTTTGTGGGAGCCTTCACTGTCCCTGGCATGGAGTTATTGTCAGTGGGACGCTGTCCACTCTGGTGACAGCAGGTCATGAGTCGTGCATCTGTGAGCTGCTTCAGGAAGCCCGTCTTAGCAGAATGTATACTCATCTCAGCTGGTTTATAACTCAAATTTTGATCCCAAAGTCTCCACTCCCTCCAGAGCCTAAACAGTGAAAGTTCTCTGATTTTTTTTTAAGCTTTCTAATCAGCCAGGCAGTGGTGGAGCATGCCTTTAATCCCTGCAGAAGTCAAAAAAGGAATCCCTTGGAACTAGAGTTATGCATGGCTGTGAGCCACCACGTCAGTGCTGGAGACTAAATCCAAGTCCTCTACAAGAGCAGCAGGCACTCTTAACCACAAGCCATCTGTGATGGTTTGTATAGGCTTGGATCAGGAAATGGCACTATTAGGAGGTGTGGCCTTGTTGAAGTAGGGATTCTGCCATGCTCCTGCCTTGTTGATAATGGACTGGACCTCTGAACCTGTAAGCCAGCCCCAGTTAAATGTTGTTCTTATTTGGTCATAGTGTCTGTTCACAGCAGTAAAACCCTCACCAAGACACCATCTCTCCATCCCAGGACTCAATGTCTTTGAAGGACAACAGGGTAGCAACTGACTTTCTTGAAGATGGATACGTGCCCAGAAACAGTCATGTGCCCTGCCTTTGCTCTGGAGGAGAAGTATTACTGTATGAAGTTTATATGGCAGACAGGAAGGCAATCACATCATTAGCCATCCTACCTCCAACAAACACCAACAAATAAGTCAATATAAGCACTAACCTCAACAGACATCTCTGCCATAGTCAGGATGAGTGGTGGCTAGGCAGCCACACCCTGGACAGGGATGGAACCTTTAAGAAGCAGAAAGGTGTGAGGTGTGGGGTGATGTGCCTAGAAGGGGACCCTGGGGCTTGTCTTCCCTCCCTCTCCTTGCTTTTCTGCGACCATGAGGTAGGTGACTTAGTCCAGCCTGTGCACCACAGAGACAAAAACAATGGGGCCAGCTAGCCACAGACTGAAACCTTCAAACCATGAGTGAAAAATAAACCTTTTCTCTTTTTATGTTGATTGTCTCAGGTATTCTGTTACAGTAACAGAAAACTAGCTCTTTCAAAAAAAAAAAAATCGAGAAGAGCAGACAAATGTGGTTACTAAGGCAGAAGCACCCCGCGGTCTCACTGGGTCGTACCGAAAACCCTGGACCAGAAGTCTGAGCAAATCGGGTCCAGGGTCAGCTTTCAGGACTGCACTGTAAAATGCAGTTGATAAATTCCAGACCAGAAATCCCTACAGGTCAGCTTCTCTCACTGACATATGCTAAGAAAGAGGTGGAGAAGGAATCTGCAGGCATTCCTAAGATAGTTCAAAAGCACAAGACTGACCTTGCAATGACTTGTAAAGGCACGCTTGGTGACAAAACTGAAGAACTAGGAACAGGGCAGATGTGGGCGGTGCTTACCAGGGGGTTGGTTTGATATTCGGTATGTTTTATACATGTGGGTTTCGGTATATTGGAGATATATTCATATATATATATATATATGACGAGGGGGATGTGTGCGCGTACGCACCACAGCACATGTGTGGAGCTCAGAGCATATCCGTGAAGTTACTTCTCTCCTGTCACAGAAAACTCAGGTGGTCAGGCTTGGTGGCAAGCGCCTACACCAGTCAAGCATACCCTTACATTGGGGAACTTCACTTCAAGCTAAGCACTTCCAACACCTAGACCTAAAGCAGGCCCCGAAGCGAGATGGCCCAAGGCCAATCACCCGGAAGAAGGCTGCCTCCGGCTTCTGGATGGCCGCCTGTGCGTGTCCTCCCAGCACAGTGCCCGCTGAGGTCAAGAAAGCCTCGGCCAAGCCCGCACCCGACAGGCTCGGGGCTACAAGGCTTGTGGGGCTTTACTTGGGTCTATCTCCAGGAAAATCGAGATCAGGCGGAGATGTGCTGAGAGGTGGGCACAGACTGGAGCCCTAGGAGGTGGGACTTGGGAGTATTCACTCCTCTGGGCGCTCGCGGTGCGTGGTGGATGCTCTGTCCCGCTCCTCTTGGCTGACCACGCACGAAGGCAATCATCCTGGGGAAACTGAGGCCGCCCAAGTCACAGGGTTCATCCGAACATCCTGCCCCAACCCGGCGCGGCATCCAGGCACCTGCTCCATCTGGGGACACCTGGCGGCCTCGGCCGCCACACATACCCCAGGGGGAGCGATGATAAAGATTCGAACGAAACTCATCGCGCGAACGCAGAGGGGAAGGAGGAGGCGTTGAGAGTCTCGTGCCATGTGAGCTGGATCCGCGTGGGTCCCGCCAACCCAGCCGCTATTGAAGACGCACAGGATCCGGAGTCCTGTGAGCACAACATTCGGGTGACCTCGGAGCCTCAGGAGATCCGCATCTTGCCTACTCCAATTCCCCTTCCCCTACATCCCTTCCTTGGGACCTCGGTCTCCCTCTGCATCCTTCTGTTCTATGATACCTTCCAGAGCCTCAAGGAGGCGCTGTGTGCGCGCTGCTGGAGGCCGCGCCTCGTGCCTCCAGCTTAAGGTCCGAGCTGGAACTAGCATTTGACAAGAGCTCTTGAATACTTGTGAGGGACCGGCAAGGTGACATACCCCTGAAGCCTCAATCACAGGAGAGAAATAAAGGCTTTTTTCCTTGTTTATTCTTTCTTACCTTGAGTATCGTGATCATATCTTCATAATGAAAATAATATTTTGAATGAAAAAGTATTCCAAAATAAGCAGACATACATCATATGGTAAGAGTAACATGAAACAAGAAACATTTGTAAGAACAGAAGTGTTGGGGTACACAATCCTAACATTCAGGAGGCTAAGTTCAGTACCCTGTCACAAAATAAAACCAAAAATTGATCAAACTTTCTTTCTGTGATCATAAGCCAAAAGACACTAAGGTAATGTACAAGAGGTGACAGTCGAGAGTACCGTACCATCACTATCGTGGGGCACTGGCACGGTCTTGTCAATACGACAGGGTCGATGCGCTGGAAGAACCCCGGCGAATAAAAACTTGCACCAGATTGGGTTTGACCACTGTTCATCACAGGACGGTGGGCGGGGCTCATGAAGCCTCCGGCCTCTCTGAGGAGCCCTAGTCCGTTAATGGTTCCTGGAGGGAGGGAGACACATTACGCGGTAAAAACACTAGTAAGGTACCCATGCCCCCGCCCACGTTCATGTATACAAAATTAAACTAATTGAGTAAACAAAAACAGGAGGAAGTCCTGAAAGCAGAAGGGGAGCTGGTTGGGAAGAAGAGAGCCAGGGATGGGAGAGGACATGAGAGTGTCCTGGGGGCGAATAAGACCAAAATTCACTGCGCACACGTATGAACGAAAACCAGAAACGTTGTAAGGCTGGAGAGGGTTCAAGGGAGGGTAGAATACTTACTTAACACGTGCAAGTTCTTGGGTTCATCCCAACACGGGCAAGAGAAAGTGGTATGTATGTGTGTGTGTGTGTGTGTGTGTGTGTGTGTGTGTGTGTGTGTGTGTGTGTATGTATATATACATTATATATATATATATATATATATATATATATATATATATATATATATATATATATGCAGCACGTAAACTGAAAGAGGTAGGAAAAGAATCCCGGAGGAGAACAACTGAGAACTGCAAGCACCTGTCAGAGCATACAGCCTTTCCAGCCAGAGCATCATCCCTTGTGGGCAAACATGTTGTGGGAGTTTGAATGAAAATGGTCCCCATTGAGGGCTAGAGAGATGGCTCCATGCTTAAGAGCATTGGCTGCTTTTTCAAAGGACCAGCTGCCATGTAGGTGCCAGCACCTACATGGCAGCTTTCAACTATCTGTAACTCCCAGTCTGATACCCTCACACAGACAGGAGTGCACGCAAAATCGCCAATGTGCGTGAAATGAAATTAAGTAAATTATGTTTTAAGAAAAGATTAGGATGCATGTATGACCTTGGGGTAGTTGTGGCATTATTTGTGGAAGAGTATCAGTGGGGGTGAACTTTGAAGTGTCAGAAGCACAAACCTACAAACATTTATACACATAAAATAAAATTTAAATATCTAAAAACAATCAGCAAATTGCCTCTGCATTCCAGAAAGAACAACTAAAATATAAAATATGAAAAATATAAACATATATAAATATTTACATATAAAATAACAAAAATATATAAAATATTAAGTTCTGACAGTGCTATGGAGCACCCAAATATCATCATAAATTGAGAGAGAGAGAGAGAGAGAGAGAGAGAGAGAGAGAGAGAGGTTATCTATTCAAGAAAACATATTTGAGGGCTGGACAGATGGCTCCGAGGTTAAGAGCACTGACTGCTCTTCCAGAGGTCCTGAGTTCAATTCTCAGTAACCACATGGTGGCTCACAACCATCTGTAATGGATCAAATGCCCTCTTCTGCTGTGTCTGAAGACAGCTATAGTGTACTCATACACATAAAATAAATAATTCTTTTGGAAAGAAAGAAAAAGAGAAAGAAAGAGAGAGAGAGAGAGAGAGAGAAAGAAAGAAAGAAAGAAAGAAAGAAAGAAAGAAAGAAAGAAAGAAAGAAAGAAAGAAAGAAAGAAAGAATTGAGTCTAGGCTCAACTCTATGAACTACAATTGCATTCCTATTTACCCAGGAGAAATAAGTGCATATGTTCATAAGAGAAGCAGAGAGGTGTCAGTGAAACACTTAATAATAATAAACTCAAATTGGAATCTACCTAAAAGTCACCAACCAGGTAAATAAATTGTGATGTAATAACAATTATAAGGAACAGACTCCTGATACAAGTCAGATACACCTTCAGCATGTTCAGGAAAAGAAGTCAGCATATTTGTTAAGATTCTACATATGTGATGGCCAAGAGCAAGTTAATACACTGGCTAATAGAAGTCAGAACAAGAGAGGGAATGGCTCCCCGTGAAGGAGCAGGGGGAGCCTTTGAGGGTGACATAAATGTTCTAAAATTTGATTTGAGTAGAAGTTGGTTAGTTTGTGAATACACAGAGGAAGATTTGAATGGTACACTTAAAAATCCGTGTTGTGTTACACTTAAGATGTTCTGCTCAGGGAATGCTGCATATGAGCGTTTGCATGCATGTATGGGCACCGTGTGCATGCCTGGTACCCACGGAGGCTGGAAAAGAGTTCAACTCTGAGTGTGCTGTGTGTTTGTGGGTGCTGAGAGCTGAACCCTAGTCCTCTACAAGAGTAAACAAATGCTTTTAGCTGCCAGACCAGCTCTCTAGCCTCAGGTTTATCTCCTTTAAAAAAATAAAGACCTCTTTTTCTTCTCTTTCTTCTCTCCCCCCTCTTTCTCTCTCTTTCTCCTCTTCTCTGCCCTCCTACCTGCTTCGTCGTTCCCTTTATCCTGCACAACAAACCTCTCCCACGTGGAAAAAAAAAAGAGCTGGGGATGGAGGGATAGCTCAGAAGTTAAGATTGCATAGTGCTAGCTGGGCGTGGTGGCGCACGCCTGTAATCCCAGCACTTGGGAGGCAGAGGCAGGAGGATTTCTGAGTTCGAGGCCAGCCTGGTCTACAAAGTGAGTTCCAGGACAGCCAGAGCTACACAGAGAAACCCTGTCTCAAAAAACCAAAAAAAAAAAAAAAAAAAAAAAGATTGCATAGTGCTTTTCCAGAAGACCAGAGTTCAGTTTTTAGCATCTATCAGGTGGGTCCAGGAACTCCAACTCCCTCTTTTGGACTCCAGGGTCCTTGCATGCGAGACACACACACACACACACACACACACACACACACACACACACTGAAAATTCTAAAAACATTTTCTTTATTGAGAAGCTTTAATATTCTATTTCGACCAGGTTTCCCATCACAAGATGCCCTGAAGAAGAATTTTAAAGGCCCTCTTTACCTATCAGCTTAGTGGGATTCCAAGCTTTCCTCTACAAAGATTATGCATGGGCTCTCCCAGGGCTGGTCTTTGACATTTGTCACATCCCTCTGGGTTTGGCAGTAGGGAGCCAGCACCAGGGGAAGAATGCAGCAGTGGGCAGTGTCCTCTAGAACAGTCCAGCAGGGCTCCCATAGGGAGATCCATGTTACAGCTATTTGTGCAAGACGAGAATGGGATCCTTAGCTCTTGGCAGAAGCAGGCATTGCGCGATTCCTTGGCTTTTCACTGGCCACTGTTACAGTTCCTGGGTCTGGAGAGGCTGAGTGAGGCCCTTTGCCCTAAAGGTTTGAGAACTCTCTGAAACTCCTCCGGGGGCCAGGACCTGCAGTTTCTCTTTGCTGACTCTTACGGGTCTTCCTTCTTCTTCAGTTCTGAATCCTCTCTCTGCCTCCGCCATCTCCTCCTCTCCAGCCCAAATCATTCTCTTAAACCGCTCAGCCGCTGTTCTAAAGCAGTCAGGCAGCCGGCCGCCTTGTTGCTCTTTGCACACAACTTGGCCTGCCAACCGGTTGTTCAACCATTTCTGCTTCTGCTGTTTCGTTGCCATCACGGTCGCTCTGCTCTCTGCTAATTTTATCCTGTTCCAGGCTCAGCCCACACTTCTACAATTGGACAAGAAAGAACCACCCAAGAGAAGCCCTTTTTTAAGCCGTGTGTGTGTGTGTGTGTGTGTGTGTGTGTGTGTGTGTGTGTGTGTGTGAGAGAGAGAGAGAGAGAGACAGACAGACAGACAGACAGACAGACAGACAGACATCAGGAAAGACAGTATTGGGTAGGGTTGGGGATCTCCCGGCTGATTCATCAAGTGTACTCAACCGCCTCTTTCTAGAGCTAGAGAAGAGGTAGTTTCCACCAATCACAATGAACTTCACATGCAAATGAAGGTTACATTTGTACCAATCAGCACAGCCCTTCCCTGAGTTCCAGTCTCAGCAGTACTTCAATTGGACTACCCCGGGAGGTGCTTTGCCTCTCACCTGGGTAGGGACCACTGCAAGGCCATCTAGGGCTCACTGAGGCTTGTCTTTGGAAAAAAAAAAAGTTGGTATAAAGTGAACCAGGCCTGAAGTCCCAAAGTGTCACTTCTGGGATCCAAAGCAAGCAGCTAAAATTGTTGTAGGTTTTCCTCAAGAGATCTATGAAGAACAGAAAATGACCATCAGCTTCAGGGTAACTCAGTGGACTGCTTGACAGTTGTTTTGTCCAGGGACAGCCAAGGTAGCAAGAGAAGTCCAACAGCTGCCAGTTGGGTCGTTAAATTAACACGTCCTCCAGTGTCTTTGTTTATTTACAAGAAAATAAACATTGGGAATGTGTAAAGCCTAAACACAGAGAAATTACCAAGGACATACAGATTCTTTAAGGGTGCTTTAAGAGCGCTCAACACAAGGTGTAACACCCCCCTCACCTTTGTCCAGCCCACCTTCACATTCGCCGGGGAAACACTCTTTAAACTCAGTGAACAAACACAGCTTCAAGTGACTCACACAATAAACAAGAGACCAGCTGACAAAGTTGGGAAGAATGTATTTTTCAGATAGGCTAGAGATAAGAAAACCGGGAAAGCTGGCTGCCTCGTGAGTTCACTTGTTTATGTGACAAATGCTTTTTTGAATAAGCGCCATATGCCAGTGACCCTTCAGCCACAAACCTGGCTTTCTTCTTCATACTGACTCAGTTGTCTACTGCCTTTGCCTCAGCCCCTCCTCCCTCCTCTGTGGACCTCTTCTGACTGGGAAATGTAGGCGAACACTTGGAGTCGATTAATCACGTCTGTCTGTAAATCTTTCCAGCCTGGCATCTGTCTAGCCTAGTTACAGCTGTGTAGCAAAGCACACCAAAACTTGGTGGCTTAAAACAACAGACCTTTTGTCACTTGTGATTATGTGGGATAGCACTGGGGGCGAGGGGGGAGTACTAAGCGGGCATGGATTGTCCTCCATGTGAGGACATCATCTAGATTGGCTCATTAAGGCCTGCTGGCTCAGACAGGCCTCCCTCCCTACTCGGGTCCGGTGCTGCCTGTTTTCTACCAACCACACCTTGACTTTCAGGTAAAACAGGAACGTTGATTGCAACCTAATACACGTGTGCACCTGCCTGTGTGCACATGCACACATGGGTGTGTGTGTGTGTGTGTGTATGTTTGCACACACATGCTCTGGGGCTGAATTACATCTGCAGCCTTGGCCCTCATTTGAACAGTGCCGGGTCACTAGCACTGGTTTAGGACATCCCTCTTCCTTTTTTTTTTTTCCATTGTGTGTTATAGGGCTTTTAGATATTGGCCGCCTGGGCCCTTCAAGAGACTCACTTGCTAATGTGCAAAGCTTTGCATCAGCATCAAGGTCTTCTATGTCTGTAAAAAGACATGCCTGCCTAAGGAAATGCTGTGTATTCTGTCCATTCTTTGGTCAGTGAAATTGAAGTTGATCTAAAACCAGTTTGTCTTCTTTCTAGTAACTAAGAAGGCTGGCAGGGTAGCTCAGAAATGAGAGGAGGGGAGGGTAGAAGAGGGGACAAAGGTCAGGACAAGAGAGGTAAGGGGGTAGGGAGGGAAGGTAAGGAGAGGGGAGGAGTACCTCATCTGGGAAAACCCAGAAAAGGCAAATAAATCGGGTGCTTTTCTTGACACTAGCTTCTTCCTGGATTTTCTGTTTAATCTTCACCAATCTAAGACTTCCATGCCAACAAAGGTGAAGCCAGACAGAAATGAAGGTCAATGTCTGTACAGGTAGCACACACCAGTCTCTGCACTTGTAGATTATTTTTGAAAACACCCACAATGTTTAGAGGGAGCAATTCTGCATCCCTTAGAACTGGCAGCTGACAGACATGAGAAGCAGCAGGGATTGGCAAACTGGGGAAGGGTGTGAATTAGCTTTGTCTTCTAGCTGTGACCCTTGACCTCTCTAGGCTTCAGCTCCCACAGCTGAGGAAAGGGACACACTTTCAAGCTCTGAGCAGGAGGGAGTAACACAGTCCTACAGACAAGCAGTCCCATCTCCTCTTCATCAGCTGGAACCACGCCTGGTTGGACTGTCCTCTCCTGGGGTTGCCCTCGGAGAGATTCCGCACATCCCTGACTCACTTCAAGCCAATTACACCAGGCCAGGGGCACAAATAGCACGTGTGTAGATGGCATCATATTAATCTGCTGTGCCTTAAAGTCCAATGTGCTACATTTCAAAGAGTTCTAACCTCCACAGAAGGTCCACAGGAAAGCTCTGTGTGCTTTAACTCCATGTTGCCTGGTTACAGGACCCCACACAGCTGACTCCATGGTGGAAGTGACATTCAGGCTATAAAACTCAGCACGGAGATGGCAACACCTGCCAAAACTACAACAAAGACCTAATCCATCAAAGTCCACAGCTCTGGGAAAGTCTCAAACTGTGTTAACCTTGTTTTGTGGCTTCTGTAGTTTGGCTCTGGCTAACTGTTCCTGTTAACTGAAATATGTCAGAACATAGGTTGTTTTTTGTTTGGTTGGTTGGTTGGTTGTTTGATTAGTTGGGGTTTGTTTGTTTGTTTGTTTGTTTGTCTTGGTGCTTTAAAAGCTCACCCTGAGAAGGACTTAATGCTACAAAGGGATTCCAAACACCCAGTGTAGTCGCTGGCTGGCCAATGAAGACTTTCTATTGGCTTAAACCCATGCCTGAGCAGTCTTCTCTGGTAAATATCACACAATAGCCTTGAAGGATAAGAGGTAAGAAGTAGCTTGTTCACACTTTATGAACTGCCAAGCATGGACTTGGATCCCTAAACTGATACCTAAGCTCTTCTGGAAGTATGTAAAAACCAAACCCTGAACCGGGCTCAGTGGTGCATAGCTATAATCCTAACACTTGGGATATTCAGGCTGGAGGATCATGACTTCTAAGTCGGTCTGGTCTCCACAATGACTTCAAGGCCAACCTAGGCTATAGAGAGAGACCCTGTGTTAAAAAAGAAAAGGAAAAGAAGGAAGGGAGTGAGGGAGGGAGTGAGGGAGGGAGGGAGGGAGGGAGGTCCAAGGATGAGAGGCAGCACGTGTAGTAGTGTAGATAGAAAATGGCTGGGGTCTCAGTTGTGCACTTTGCTCTCCTCCAGTCTTGCTTTCCTTCTGTGAAATTCTAATATATCACTCATAAAACCTAAAAATAAATGTCTTTACTATGAGTCCGAGTGTGCTATTTCTGTCTGGACATGCAGTAGCTCATGCATGGCATACGAGTGCTGTTCAGTGAGCCAAAGGCTGCGTGCAGGATGTGGTTTGACCAAGTCTAGTGTATATATAGCGGAGATTAGGACAAGTGGGTTATTTTTATAAGAACCGTGCTTAAGTTTTCATCCCAGATGACAGAAGCGTGAAGTAGTAGACGCTGGAGAAGTGGCGCACATGCCTGTGGTATTTGGTTCTTGCTGTTGCATTTTCCACGGGATGTCGTGCAACTATCTGAAATACTGACAACTGTAACCTCCCAAATTTATCCTCTACTATCTCAATTCAGTCACCAAATGCCATCTGAAGGCTCACATGGCCAGTCATGCAAAAGTTCATGCTCAAGTAGTTCAGAAACCTGTTCATGGTCTACAGGTTCAACTCAGGATGTGGGTTCCACCCCAAAGCCAGGCTCAGACATACTGACAATACTAAATGTCTAAACCTAAGTTCCAGAGAAGTGTTTGTTTGTTTGTTCATTTAGGCAGTGGTAGTACAGTGCTACAGTCCTGGGATGAATACCAGGGCCTCATGCATGTTGGGCAAAATTCCTACGGCTGATCTATTGTCCCATCTACCCTTTCACACCCCCTGGGTAGCTGGCATTGTAGTTGTATGTCAGCAGGCATGGCTATAAAGATCAGTTTTATGTGTGTTGTCAGTGGTGGGGGGGGTGGCACAAATCTATAACAAATCCCAGCACCAGGAGGCTAAGGTGGGAAGATCAAGAGCTTTAGACCAGCCTGGACTATAAGATTCCATCTCAACAAACAAGTGTTTAGGTTCAAATGCCAAAATTTTTACAGTGAAAGAACAGGTGTAGTGCCACACACTTGTAATCATGGCATTTGGAGAGTAGAGGGAGGGGGATCAGAAATGCAAGGTCAGTCTCTACTGTACAGCAAATTTGAGGCCAGCAGGGCTACCTGAAACCCTCTGTCAAGGAGAGAGAGGGAGAGGAATGGGGAAGGGGGAGGGGGAGGGTAAAGAGGAGGGGGAGAGGTAGAGAGGGAGAAACAGACAGAGACAAAGAGATAGAGGGGAAGGGAAAAAGAGGGAGAGGAATGGGGAAGGGAAGGGAAAAGGGAGGGGAAGCAGAGGGGAAGGTGAGGAGGAGGGGGAGGGAGAGACATAGAGACAGAGGGGAGGGATAGAGAAAGAGTGAGAGAGGGGTAGGGAGAGTGAGAAAAAGAGAGAGGGAGAAGGAAGAGGGAGAGAGAGAGAGAAAGTGAAAGAGGGGGGAGGGAGGGAGAGGAAGAGGATGGGAGGGAGTAAGAGAAAGACAGAGAGACACACAGAGACACAAAAAGACACACACACACACACACACACACACACACACACACACACACAGATTTTCAGTGAGGTCCTAAGCAGTGTCCACCCAGATCCTCGAACTATTTCTTCTATATTTCTAAACATGATGCTTACCCCAGGTTTTCTAGATTTTCCATTGACTGTTCCCCTTAGAAGATTATTTTAATGTCACCTTTGTCCAATGTTCACTCTTTCAGCTGTATAAATATTACCCAGTAAGTCACATTGATTTTCTCCTGTAGTTTTGCTACCTCTAAGTTAATAATTTGCTTAGTTTTCTGACTATCTCTAACTAGTCAGGGAAGTCTGTCCAACACGCAAATTACGTTATCAGTCACTCAACCTGGAGGTAGCCTCTCAGATTTAATTTTGTTTTTCTTAACTAAAATCTTCCTAGAGTGTTAATACTTCAAATTACTGCTTCTTTGGGACTTCCTTTTCTTTTATGCATGTATGTCAGTGTTTCCCTGATTTGTCAAATCTGGGCTTGGATTCACAATCCTGAAGAATCAGTCTCCCAAGTGCTGAGATTCCGAGCCTGCGTCATGGAACCCAGCTCTCTAGATCCTTAAATGGGATTTTCCTTGCTAAGACAAATTGGAATTTATTTTAGTAACTGGTCAAAATAAAGTTATTCTAAGCTACACTCCTAACATTGAAACATGTGTATTGAAACATGAACAAAACCAGTTTCCTGCCATCAACAAAGTCTGCATGGGATAACTCAAGAACCAAGAAGAAGTAATACCATCAGGAGGAATCAGGTGCTGGGACCTTAGCTGGCTTGGGCATCGAATAGATATGGATTTAATCCAGGTTCTTTCTGCCTCTGTGTGACTCTAACTGGACATGATAGGCTCTCCCCACCATGCATTCGAAGCTGGTGAGAATAACAGGGAGAGGAGTCTTACCTGCAGCAACTGAAGATCACATAAGGCTCATTTCCAAGTCAGCATCTTCTGAGACTGATGGTGTGCAGGACCAGCTTAGGGTGGGACATTCAGATGATAATGGAAGTACAATGATCTCTTGCTGAGGGAAGGCTTCTGAAACATTCTCCACCCATGACCTCTTTACACCTGTGTAGAAGTTTTGTCCTGGTTCTACCTCCCAACCCCATGCTCCCAGGAATTAAGACTCAAACTCAAAGTATATTTACAAATATCTTGGCTATATTGCTAGGTTCTTATCTGAATAGGTCATAATTTATAATAACCCATATTTTAATCTATATTCTGCCATGTGGCTGGTCACCCGTGCTCAGGTAACATGTGTCTGTCTTGTTATATCTTCCCAGTTATATCTTCCCAGGCAAATCTTCGGCTCCTGACACCCAGAATCCTTTCTGCCTCCCAAATGTCCTATTTTGTGCCTAAGCCATAGGCTATCAGATTTATTATTGTCAGGTGCACAACCATACAGACATGAGATATTCTCTCTATATACATGAGAAATTGTTTTTATTACCTTGATTGATTAATTGATTGATTGATTGATTGTGTATGTGCACATGAGAATGCACACAGTGTGGCTTGCATGTGGAGGTAAGATGACAACTTGAGGATATCAGTTCTCTCCTTCTGCCTTATGGGACAGGGATGGAGCTCAGGTTATCGAGCTTGGCAACAAACATGTTACTGACTGCACCATCTCATCAGTCCATCACACTTGAGACTCAGTTTCTATTTGACCTTGGAGGCACAATTATATAAAGTAGGTATACAAATCATTTGCTGGCAGTAGCTCATAAAGTTTCTTTTTAAGTCCATGATGCATGGATAATTTTACTATTTAGTAAAGACAAAAGAAAACCTGTATTCTAATAAGGTGAATATACTTATTTATTTTTGCATAAAGAATTAAATGTTGGCTGAGTACGTAACACGGCCGGCCAACTTTTTATTTTATGATTCTCTGTGCTGATGGTATAAGTTTGCATAAAGACATAGTATAAGTATAAAATGGCAGATGTGTGTCACAGTGGTTTATTGGGAATTCTGACCTAATCACAAAACAAGCAACATGTGTGTTTGTGTGTGTGTGTGTGTGTGTGTGTGTGTGTGTGTGTGTTGGGGTGAGGCAATTATGGGTGTGCCAGTCAATTCTCAGTTTCCACCTTCCTTGGGTTTCAAAATCAAATTCAAGTTGTCAAACTAACCATTTTGATGGTCTCCATTTTAATGAAACTCAGAATCAGCAATTCCAGCAGCACAGAGGTATTGTTGTTGGTGTTGTTGTTGGTGGTGGTGGTGGTGGTGGTGGTGGTGGTGGTGTTGCTGTTGCTGTTGCTCTTGTTGTTGTCATTGTCATTGTCCTAAGACAGGATCTCCTAAAACCCAGGCCAACAATGACCTGGAACTTCTGATAATCCTACCTCTGCCTCCCAGGTGCTAGCTAGGATTACAGGTATGTAACACCACGTCCAGTTCTACATGGCACTGGGAATTGGACCCAGGCCATTCTTGTTAGGCAAACACTCTCCCGATGGAACCACATCCCCAGCCCTCAACCCACAATTTTTAAAATCAGATTCCAGCATATTACAATCCAAAGATATACTAACTTCAGAATGTTGTACTGCAAAATAGTAACAAGTTTTGTTTTGTGTAAGTATTGTTTCTGTAAGAGCAGAAAGCTTTATTTAGAAAATACAAAAACTGCAAATCATATCTTAAAATAGACTCCAATATGAACTGAGGTGTTTCAAGCAGTTTCTCTCTTCTATTTTTTTTCTGTTTTGTTGTTTTTCTGTTTTGTTTGTTTGTTTGTTTGTTTGTTCTGGTTTTTTCGGGACAGGGTTTCTCTGTATAGCCCTGGCTGTCCTGGAACTCATTTTGTAGACCAGGCTGGCCTCGAACTCAGAAATCCACCTGCCTCTGCCTCCCGGGTGTTGGGATTAAAGGCGTGCGCCACCATGCCCGGCTTGTTTGTTTGTTTGTTTGTTTGTTTGTTGGCATTACGTACATGAAGTATGGCCTGTGCATGCATGTTGTGTATTCAGAACCAAGACTGCAATAAAGTCAACAGATAGAACACTGGCTAGTCAGAAACACCTGATTTGACATAGTGTGGTAGGAACTATGAGGTACCAGTGTCCCCAGGAAACTCCCCTTGGAAGAACACGTTCTTTCCCTCCTGGTAGGCCAACATCCTGCTACTCTCTGTCTGTAATTTTTGGTCTTCGTAGAAGAGATGAGAAGGCTATCAGCACAGTGAACAATCTGTCTTTGAAACAAGTCAAGGGAAATCCTCGATTTACACCTTACAGTGTGCACAAGTTTAAAATTATGGCATGTATAACCCAAGCCAGAACAGATCACTGAAGTTCTGTAACAATTCAACTGTCAGTCAGGGTAGGATCTACCTACCCAGTTCCTGCTCCTAGGGATGAGTGCCACCCCATACCTAAACTCTAAAGAAACACCCTAAGATGATGTCAGCAGCTTCTTCCCCCACAGCACCAGTGCTCAACTCTGAGGTCCTGCTGGCAACTAGCAATCTCAAGCAACATACACTGTTCATTTTTCCCAGTGTGTATTATATGAGAGTGCCAGAAGCATACATGGTCAGACACTTCATGTTCCTCCAAATCCGACAGTTGAGGTCAAGTTGAGCATTTATTATCTGGGACATTTAGATTCACTCACTGCATCTTAGTTAACCTCACTGCGTCTTATAAGAAACTAGAAAACAAACTGATAGAGAAAAATGGATCACCCCCACCCCCACCCCAGTATGGCAAATGTGGGGAGACATAAACTCCTGCCTGGTTGCTCATCCTCTTCTGTAGCAGGATAACGGGATGAGGCAAAAGCCTAGGGCTATACACATATTAAGTAGTCAGAACTGTGTGAAGTCTCTTCCTAGGAGGTGTAAAGATCTGTGATTTTCGAAGAATGATAGCCTAGACTCAAATAGTATGCAACAGCAAAAAGCATTTATTTTGCAGGAAACCTGCATGCAGGGGTCCACCATACTTCAGGATGGAAGACAGAGGTGTGGACTTTGCAGGGTCAATTTAAAGCCTGTTAGGGTAGGAGTGGGGGACTTTAACCTTTCTTTCTCTTGATTGGTTGGTTCTATCTTGAGGGGTATAGGTAGATGCCTTTGTGATTGGTTACGGCTCTGGGGAATTTGGAGGACTTTTGCTGATTAATTATACTTGGCTCAAGCTAAGGTGGTGGGGTAGCCTCTACAGCTCCTGATGGGCTGTCCATGAGATTGATTCAGGCTAAGTGGTGGAGTAACTTCCTGATTGGCTGCCTATGAGGGGTGGGTTTCCTGGAACTGATTTGTTTTGAACTTTTTTCATTCTGGAAAACAGAAACTTAGGCCTAGTCTCCCGAACTGACATTTTGCAGCCTACCATGGATTCTGGCCCTGGCTAACCCTGTACTCTCAGAGGAAAGTTTCTTCTCCGGTTTCTCTGATGCCAGCACTTTAGCTTCTTTCTTCTAGCATGAGATTTGTGAACTGAAGTTCTCGGGAACTGAAGAGAACACTGTATCTGTGTTAAACATTCTACATGGCTGATTGACTACTTAGAATGTCCATGATTGTGGGGAGTTGGAATGTTATAGGTTGGAGCCAAATTATCCTGAGAGACTTTATTTCCCAAAAATAGCCAATCTCTGTGTGTGACCTCATATCCTGTGACCATTAGGAAAATTCTTGTGTAATGTACAGACCCCAGGCTTCCATCACCTCAAATTATAAGACTGTCCTATAGCAAAGGCTGCCCCCATTTTGCTGTATCCCACTTACCTGATGTTTCCATCAATATATATATATATTGGTTTTTCGAGACAGGGTATCTCTGTGTAGCCCTGGCTGTCCTGGAACTCACTCTGTAGACCAGGCTGGCCTCGAACTCAGAAATCCACCTGCCTCTTTCTCCCGAGTGCTGGGATTAAAGACGTGCGCCACCATGCCCGGCTCCATCAATATATTTTTTAAGATGTCTTGATAGCCGACCAGATGGCTCAAGGAGTAAAGGTGCTTGATCTCAAGCCTTACAACTGAAGGTTGCTCCCCAGAACCCATGCAAAAAAGTCAGATGCAATGACACACATGTGCAATCCCAGCACTAGGAAACAGGAAGGGGAAGCGGGAATTCCAGGCTAGCTCAAAGTACACAGTGCAGCAAAGCAATTGGGGAGACACTATGAAGTGACCTCAATTAGGTTCTAATTTTTTTGTTTGTTTTTGTTGTTTTTCAAAACAGGGTTTCTCTGAATAGCCCTGGCTGTCCTGGAACTCACTCTGTAGACCAGGCTGGCCTTGAACTCAGAAATCCGCCTGCCTCTGCCCCCCCCCCCCCCCCCCCGAGTGCTGGGATTAAAGGCGTGAGCCACCACACCCGGCCGATAGCCTTAATTTTAAGCACTGCTTTTAATGTGGCAAAAAAAAAAATAAAAAAACCCTCCAATGTGTTGTATTTTTAATTGGCATGATCTTTTCTGGTTTTTATTATTTACTCACTGACCCATACTACTTAATGTCTGAATATGGCTTGCAATTGCTGTTTGTTTTGACTTTTTAAAAATATTTATTTATTTATTACATGTAAGTGCATCGTAGTTGTTTTTTCAGACACACCAGCAGAGGGCATCAGCTCTTGTTACAGATGGTTGTGAGCCATGATGTGGTTGCTGGGATTTGAACTCAGGACCTTTGGAAGAACATTCAGTGTTCTTAACTGCTGAGCCATCTCTCCAGCCCTGTTTTGATTTTTGATTGCTGATTCACAGGTATAATCTCTGTAGTCTTCAGTCATCTGAAATACGTCAAAGTCTGCTTTATGAGCTCTCAGATTATCTTGGTGAAATTTGCATATGTAATACAAAAATCTATGTTCAATGTAATTTTTACAAATATTAGACTAAGGTAATTCATCCACTCAAATTTTCTGTAGCTTCACATTTAATGACATACATATTGAGACATGTTATTGTCCAAACAGGCCTTTTAACTCCTAAACTTACATGATTGGCCTGACATAGCCTCCTGAGTAGCTAGAATATTGCTACAGCAATATTCTACAGGTACTGCTACAGCAACCAGCTTATATTAAAAAAAACAAAAAACAAAAAACTAAGCTATTTATTTATAGAGGTTTAAATATGCTTGGCCCAGTGAGTGGCACTCTTAGGATATATGGCCTTTGTGGAGTAGGTGTGGCATTGCTAAAGTGAAGTGTGCCACTGTAGAGGTGGGCAATGAGACCCTCCTCCTAATCATGCGGGAGCCAGTCTTCCAGCAATCTTCAGATGAAGATGTAGAACTCTCAGCATCTCTTGCACCACGCCTGCCTGGACCCTGCCATGTTCCTGCACTGATAATGGATTGAACCTGTAAGCCAGCCCCAATTAAATTTTGGCCTTACGAAAGTTGACTTGGTCATGGTGTCTCTTCATAGCAATTAAAACCCTAAGACACAAGTTGGTACCAGGGACTGGGGTATTGCTGCGATAGGCCTGACCATTCTTTTGTTTGTAAGAATGTAAATTTGGGGACTTTGGATTTGGAAAGCAGTGGAATGCTTTAAGTAGGGCTATCCTAGTAGGCATATTGAAGACTTCTTTGCTGAGAGTGAGTTGAATTGTGCAGACGTGACCCTATGTGGCCTAGAGACTGTTTTTGTGGTATTTTGTTGAAGACTGTGGCTGCTTTTTGCCTTGTCTCAAGAGTCTACCTGAGGCTAAGGTAAAGAGGTTTATTTATATTAATTCCATTAAAGGAAGTCACAAAATAAAGTCCAGAAGAGGCTTTCTTCTCTGGTTTAGTCTGATGAAGAGCATTTTTAATGAAAATGAGCAAGCTGAGAAAGTTAAAATATAAAATGTATGGTTCAAGTAAAAAAGGGGCACCAAGAAGTAAAATGGTGATGAATCCTATGTTCAAGAAGATAGATAAACATATTAAGGGAATGGTCATCTTGAGACAAGATCCCACTCGGCTAAGCTTAGGTCTAAACATGGTGGTACACACCTTTAATCCCAGGAGACAGAGGCAAGCAGATCTCTGAGTTTAAGGCCAGCCTGGTATAGATCAAGTTCCAAGTAGAGAAAAGCTTAAGTCCAGGAGTGGTGGTACACACCTTTCATTCAGGTGACAGAACCATGCACATCTCTGTGTTCAGGGTCAAACTACAGAGCAAGTTCCAGGATAGCCAAGCTTAGGCAGTGAAGGAGTTGGAAAGCAGAAAGCTGGTGATAATGTAACAGAACAGGGTTGGGGTGGGGGGCATGTTCTAGCTCCAGCAAGCAGCAGAACTTGGCAGCTTTGGCTATGTGGCTCTGGTGTTAGTCAAAAACAGAAGTGACTATTGGAATAATTGAAATTGGCTAGATGGAGCTAAGAAATTAGCAGAGATGAAAAGACTAGTATCACTGAGATGAAATCTGGGAAGTGTGTTCTGAGACCATACAGAAGCTGTGTTCCAGAGATAGCCAAGGTTGTACTTCCTGCTGCAGCTGGACTTAGTGACATGTAAGAGTCACCCAGGTGGTATTTGTTTTGAAGGTATGAATGTGTCATGAACAGCTGAGGCTTGGCACTATGAGAGGCCATGGAAGGCCACTGGTAAAAGTGGAGTCTCAGTTGCAGTTGATGGCACAGGACTGAAGGGGTGATGGAAAGAACTTGAGGACCATGAAGAGAGCCATGGGAAGTTATTGGTGAAGCCTAGTTGCAGCAGAAGAGCCCAGCATATTTGGGATGCCAGCGCCATGGGATGACCACCAAGAACAGCAGCAGCAGCGAGCTGGAGTCAACCAGAGCCTAGAGTGCTACAGATGGTAGAGATGGAGAAGTGATGAAAGCCCTTTGGAGGAACCCAGATCATGCGTGGTTCCCAGATATTGAAACAAGTTGTGAAGTTGGCCCCAAGATGTTAACAATGTCAGAGCCATGTGATACCTGCCGAGGAAAGCTGTTAACAGGTAGTGGAACCAGACCAGGAAAAAGTTTGTCAACAGAAATGAAAAGAGTTGGAAATGTGAAAACCAAATTGACATCAGCCATGAAGATAGTTTGCCCAGCTGTTATTCTGTCTTGCTTTGGGGATTACAGTTAAGTGGATGAATCTCAGATTGTTGAGACTGCTATAGACTTACAGGGACTTTGGAAGTTGGACTAAATATATTTTTTATTATGTTATGACGAGGTATAGCCCCCTTAGACTCATTTGTGGTATGTGGTGGTTTGAATATGCCTGGCTCGGGGAGTGGCAGTCTTAGGTGTGGCCTTGTTGGAAGTGTGCCACTGTCTCCAAAACACGTAGGAGCCAGTCTTCTCCTAGCAGCCTTCAGATGAAGATGCAGAACTCTCAGCTCCTCCTGCTCGCTCCATGCCTGCCTGGATGTGCCATACTTTGGTATTAATGAACCTCTGAACCTGAAACCCAGTTACAATTAAATGCTGCCCTTCTAAGAGTTGCCTTGATCATGGTGTCTTTTTACAACTGTGAGATACTATTCCTTGCTGTAGATGTATTAAAATCTGAAACTATGGTTGTGAATTTACTTACCTGTATGATTGTTTTTATTATCACATAAACACTTCTGTGGTATTAGTATGTTGTGTTTTGTATACACTCCACACCTCAAGATTACAATATGCTCTTGGAGAAATACATTAATCTGCCCTAAATTATCTTACATCAATACTTCATTAGCACTTGCATTGTGTATTTTTACTTTTTCCCCCACTTTGTCTTTTGTTTGTTTTGTTTCTTTGAGACAGGGTTTCTCTGTGTAGCCCTGGCTGTCCTGGAATTCACTCTGTAGACCAGGCTGGCCTTGAAATCAGAAATCTGCCTGCCTCTGCCTCCCGAGTATCAGGATTAAAGGCGTGAGCCACCACCGCCCGGAAGCATCGCTTGGTTGTTTCACACTCTCACCCTCAACTATAGAGTTTTGAGTTAATACAATTAGACACGACGACATTTAGGGGACATCATTGGTGTATTTCTCTTGCACAGACAGAATTACTTTTTCTATTCCGATGCTTTGTTTACTTTTGTGTGAGCCAGAGGACAACTCACATCTTGCTATTTCTTGCTAGTTTTTGTTAGTTTCTCCTTCTCTGCCTGTGTTCTACTTTGACTCTTTAGCAACTTAGGCTCTATTTACAGTTTTCTGTGCTATTTGCTCTGAGCATGATATGCACTTTCACCACAATCTACTAAAATCCTGTAACTGCAGTTTCATTTAGTATCTCCTGATTCAATCTCAAAATCTCTGCCTTACCTGGAATGTTTAGTGTGTCTACATTCACTATAACAATCATTATCAATAGATATTCTGGTCTTGTTTGGCATATGTACTCTCTTGTCGTATGATTTTAGCCGGAAAATTCTTAAAGATTTAAAACCTAGGTAGAATGAAAACATTCCTTAAAGCAGCACATGGCACTTGGGGAATTCAAACTACACATACACAGAAGTCAGAGAAAGAGGTTTGACCAAAATGCCCAAGTTTGTTCAAAGACATTCTACATAGGGTACTTAATTATATCTCCATCTGGAGGCCATCAACAGAGTTGTCCAAACCTCTTTTTGATCATTCTAAGAAAAACCTGAACTGAAACATTTTAGAAAGCATTAGAGTTTGCTCAATTCCCTCTGCTTTATGATTCATTATGAAGAGATTAACAAGGCCAAGTTTGAAGATAGTAATTTGGAGAATCTGGTGTCAGAGCACAAACCATCAACTGCAGGGACAGGAGGCACCAGCATTGCATATGATGCCCTTAACAGTCACAAGGATTTTATTTCATTTCCAGAGCATTTTTACCTTTTTACAGAGAAATAGTAAAAGGCAAAAAAACCTGTAAAAACTAGCACTCAATAATAAACATTTGAGCCGGGCGTGGTGGCGCATGCCTTTAATCCCAGCACTCGGGAGGCAGAGGCAGGCAGATTTCTGAGTTCGAGGCCAGCCTGGTCTACAGAGTGAGTTCCAGGACAGCCAGGGCTACACAGAGAAACCCTGTCTTGAAACCCCCCCCCAAAAAAAAAACAAAAAACACATTTAATTTGGGACATTATAATAATGCTTCACACATATTTAATCTACACAACCATCAGGTAGGTCTATACTGTCTCCCATTTTTCAATAAGGGAAACTAGGTAAATTATAGTTTTCAGAACTTGCTCCAGGGCTAGAGAGATGTGTCATTGGTTAGGAACACTGACTGCTCTTCCAGAGGTCCTAAGTTCAATTCCCAGCAACCACATGGTAGCTCACCATTCATAATGGGATCTGATACCCTCTTCTGGTATGTCTGAGGACAGCAACAGCGTACTCATACACAGAAAACAAATAAATATTAAAAAATAAATAAATAAAAGAATTTGCTCCAATTTAACAGCAACTACCAGAACTGGGACTCCATGTGTGTGATTTAGGTCTTCCCAAGTCTAGCACCTGCACCATCTGTCTACTCTCACACGTGGTTTTACACTTGTAAATATGTGTAAATGGGAAGAGGAAATGGAAAATTCAGGGGAAAATCCTGAAATCTACTCTTGCAACTAAATCAAGTAAGGCAAGGTTGAGACTATACTTGTAAATGTAAAAATCTTTAAGGCTAACAAGAAAAAAGTTAAAAGCTTAAAAAATGGCTATCAAACCTCAAAAGCAAAGAAATTTAGTCATATTCAGAAAGCCAAAAGTTTTCAAGAGGGCATCTCTAAGGATTTAACTATACACTCAGAAAACCACCATCTCTAACCAGCCCAAAGTGCTAAGCGGTTATACCCATTCAGACCAGTACTTAGAATATATAAAATATTTAAGAAAAATTGGACACTTATGCTCAAATGACACGGTGTGCTGGCCACATCAAGTTTTGAGACTTCTTCCTCCAAAACAGGTCAATAGACTTATGTTAAAGACAACGTTGTGTATTTAAAGTAGCAATTTTATTTGAGTTAAAATTATTTACAAAAACCCAAAGACATACTTCATGAAACTGGTACAAACTATTTTTTCCTGCCGTTGGCTTTTGCTCCAAAGATCACAGCTGAGAAATACTGTATAAAATAAAAATAGGATTGGATTCAGAAAAGTATCCTACTGTTCTAATATCCAACTGGTAGTATTTACAGAAATATTTACAATGGAAAAAAGGTTACCTTAAAACTTTAGTCACTTTGCAAGTAAGCCTCAAGTACCCTAGAATGAGAGTTCTCTGAGGCTAAAACACAGAGACGCACTGCAGTTCGTAAGGTGAGGTCTTCCTCACAGCCCACCCCACCAAACCTGCATCTCATCAGTGCTTGACAATTAGTTAGTATTTTTAAAACAAAACAAAAACTGTTAAACACTGAGGTAAATCAATTATCAAATGATCACCAGTGTAACAGAAAAAAATGTAATTCGCCCTGATTGATCTCATCCAACTATTTACTGTTCTGTTCCTTACCATCTGCCACAGTCAAAAATCTGTCCCCAAATCCAATGATTAATAAATATCAATGTATTTTAAAACAATTAATTAAAATATATCTAAGGAAATTTGTGGACATCATTTGCCAGTATGTTTAAAAAAAAAAAAAGTTCACTAAATTAGTTTGGTACTCAGGGCAAATACAGTCTCAATGGTTCCCACATTACACTGGCATACTGTGTTCCTAAAAGGTGATGGGTAGGGATTTGGGCGGGTAGAAGGAAGAAAACAATTTGCCTAGAGTCAGTTACTTCCTTATAGATTTCCCAACAATCTGCATTATCAAAAATAGGAAGACAATAGAAGGCAGCCACTGCATTTAAAAAACATTACAGCTGGCACTGATACAAGAGCCCCGGTTTGTTACTTTATACAAGGAAATAACAAAGTCTAAAATGAGTCAAAATTAGACTTTTAGCTATTTTCCCCAATACACACCAAACTAATATTTTTATGGCTTCAAGTTTTACAAATCCAATGAAGAAACATGGTGTAACTATCTGAAAGGTAATTAAAAGTAGTATTAATGAAATATCTCTGGAAAGCCTGTCCTCAGGCCAATTAATAAAAAGGGAGAAAAATGTATAACCAGTGGTCTGAACAATACAGAAAAAAAAAAAAAAACCCCACAAAACCAAACAAAAACCTATCTATGGAATTTACCCTATAAACCATGTTCTGTGTGTTCCACAACCGTTTTCTAAACAATTGCTCTATGAACATAGAATCTGAATTAAAAAAGGGTCTTCTCTACACCAGCAATTTTAAGGCTTTGCGCTTATGAATTGATCCTGTCACTCTATAGAAGAATATACACGCTATCTGGAAAAACGGATTCCACATTGGTGTTTTAGCTTCCTTATTATATTTACTGAACTGAACATTAGAAAATATATCTAGAGAACGTCCCTCAAAACTTAACAATGTTTCAAGAGCCTCCCTAGCATTAAGTGTAAACTACCCTGGGTTTGTCTATTTTTGCTTAATCCTTTAACAGGGCACATTATCTTATATAATATAATATTCCCTCAAACTGCTATTTGTTTTCTTGTGCCTATAGCTATGACACATAATGGTATGACATTGAATATGGTCATGGTCTCAGAAGTGAAAAATAGTTCAACACCCAAACCTAATCAAGAATAAAAAAATATACTATCAATCCCTTGTGTCTTTGGATTCCATCTCATTTTAAATATAGACAGTAGTTCAGGGAACAACAACCAAAAAATTCACAAAATTATTAAAAGCTTTATTTACGATTGGAATCATTCAACAAAAAGCAAAAGCAAATGAGCCTGAAAAAGGACCTAAGCTGTTGTCTAGAATGTCCTCAGAACATTCAATACCTCAGTAGCTAAGCTGCCTTTGCACCTGACTGGCATGACAACAGTGGCTCAACATACACAGCAGTTGCACTAACAGCAGCACAAATTCTCCCCTTTAAACCTTGCCTGAAATTCAGCAAGGAAACAAGAGGAGGGTATAGACTCTGCCAAGTAAGTGTATTTAAATACTGCATGGGATTGTTAACAGCCTGAACCTTTTCCCTCATTTTTGATAGCTGCAGATTGATGTAGTAACTGTCATTTAGCAAACGCAGAATGCATGATGAAGAAATCAGGTGATCATAAAAATCCAAACACGAATGATACTGACGAATGTTCTTGGTATATCTTCAAGGACTTCTTTCATGTCTTTTCTTTGTCTAAGGATAGCTCCAGCATTACCAAGCACCTGAAGCAAAGGTAAAGCAGCTAGCAATGTTCCAAATATTCAATCACTCTAGAGATAGACTTCTGGCCTGTTGTTCCAACAGCACACTAAGAGGGGAGGGAGAGAAATGAGAGTTAATAACAAAATGGTATTAAAAAAAAAAGTACCAAATAAACTTTACATAGTAAAGAGTACACTGAAATTAAATCATTGTCTTAGTAATATAGCATTTTGCCACAATAGTTTTCTGTTTGTGGGTGGCGGTGGCATCATCCCACAGCCTAGAAGCACAGTTAGAATAAAAGGAGAAAGCAGATACGTAGGCATTCTCTATTAGCTGGCCACTCTGCTTTTCCACTCTGCTCTTGCCACAAATGACTAAAAATTTTAAAACTATAAACCAAAATGTACCTTTTAATAAGCTGCTTATGTTAAATATTTTGCCACAGGGAAGAAGAACACTATGGGATTATTATTTTCACCACCGATGTATTACATTTAAATCGAAAAACACATAAATTAGCCAGGTCCCACTGGTCCAGCACTGGTCCAATGGCTGAAACATGAGGATTGCCAACTTGGGCTACACTGTAAAACTTTGTCTGGGAAATAATCAAAAACTCATATAAACTGCAATATACAATAAAAGTTACTTACGGTAAGATTCATGAAGCTTAAGAATTTTTTAAGCATCTCTGTCATTATGGAGAAATCTCCTTCTGGAAGATATTCCCTTACTGTAGTTACATTGATCTGAAGAAACAGATTAAAAACAGTCAAGCTGGTAAAAAATGATACTGTAACTCATTTGACGCTGTTGGCTCTGCTACATATCCCATAGTAAGCATCTACAAGGACCCTAAACTTCATAGGTCATTCCCAGACCACATTCACTTACCTATGTGCAGGCACATTCGGGTCAATTCCCCCACTCCATACCACCCTACCCATAGAAAGAAAGAAAGGGAAAACAACAAAGCTAGCAAAAGGTACAAAGAAACATCTGTGAATATTTAAGTTGAAAATGCAGAGAAAGGTTTGAAATAAACTGCACAGTTAAATATGTAGACAGACTCTATGCACAGAGCTGCTTGTAAAACAAAAATATGAAAGAAAATTTTCCATGCTACAAAGGTAAATTAGAAGACAAGAATTAACTTAATCTTTAAAACATATCATTTGTGATAAATTATGGGGCAAATTTCAGGAAAGGTGATTGGTTTTTATTTGATTATTAGCAAAATCAGCACCACTCTCTCTATATATATATGAAAAAATTAATAAACTCCTAAAATAGGGGCTACAGAGAAGGCTCGGCAGTTAAGAACACTAGCTGTTTTACCAGAGAATCTGGGTTTGATTCCCAACATCTACATACATAATGGCTCATAATTGTCTCTAACTCCAGTTCCATTGGATCTAATACCCTTCTGGCCTCCAGGCACAAGACATCTGATGTACAGACACACATGTAGAATATACTGGCTAGTTTTCTGTCAACTTGCCACAAACTAGAGCCACTTTGAGAAAAAGAACACCAATTGAATTGCTTCCATCAGATTGACCTATATACAAGTCTATGGGGTGTTTTCTTCATTGATAACTGATGGGGCAGGCAGCACCACCTCTAGGCAGGTGGTCTTGGATTGCAGAAAAAGTTGAGCAATCCAGTAAGGAGGATTCCTAGGAGTTTCTAGCAACTTGCCATCATGGAGGACTGTAAGCTGTAAGATGAATTAAACCTTTTCCTCTCAAAGTCCTTTTGGTCATGATCTTTTTATAGCAATAAAAAGAAAACTACTACACAGGCAAAGTATCCATCCACAGAAGTTTAAATTAAAAAGCCTGCTAAAATAACCATGATCTACAAAAGTAGTCCCAATCCTCATCACATTTAAACATCCATAATGGTGGAGAAAAGAATGGTTGAGGTAACTCTGAAGGACTGCTCAGTAAAAAGTATGTCTCTACGATAATGAATAGCTCCCATGATGTGAATGAAAGCCCTTCATTAGTTCAAATTCCTCTTTACTTGGATATAGAACTAAACATTTATAGTGGCCATGGAAAGGACATTACAACATTCATAGTACAGGAGGTTCAAAGAGGAAAAATATAGCACGGGCTATTTGAAAAACATAACAGCTATCCAAAAGGCATGCTGGCATTGGTAAATAAGAGAAGTCAATCCACCATTCCATTGCTGTTGACGAGACAGGGATAAGAAAGCTACATCTTGTGGCACTGTGCAAGAGTCAAAAAATACAGAGAGGCAAGAACCAACAACAGCAGGGAGTGCAAATTGGTAGTCAAGGGAGGTAATAGAAAATGCTATCAGACCTTCTCACACTTCCTAAGCATGGAGCCACAGAAGTAGGGCAGCTTACTGCCCATAATTGTGTGTGTGCTTTATCTCTTCCACTTCCACAACTTTGTATTTGTGGTAATATCTAGTTTTCTAATTATAAAGATTAACAAGGTAATATAGCATATCTGTGGCTGTAACAACTCCACAACACTGTCAACAAATTCAGAAACCCCTTTTTAGGGACACAAAAGCTACAGATATCCATAATAATGATCACATATCAGACTAACACAACTTCAAAATCAATCTATTATCAATACACTTAAACATAACTGTCCCAATGTATTAATCACAACAATTAGAAATTACGGCAGAATATTATGGCAACTACTATTGACCTTTCACTTACCTGTGCCACAATATTCCAAAGGGAACACTAACAGTGGTTTCAAGATCCTATTCACGTTGTATTTTGGTGTTCAAATTTGTTTTTTTTCAGTAGCAACAGACTGTCTAATACCTATAACCTCCACTTCTGTGTGACTACCAACTTAAATATTTCTCAACATTTTCCTAGCCTGAAACTGGTTAAGATGGAAGCATGTGGCCCAATGCTTAGCCAGATAGATGATAAGAAGTCCAAGGATGATGTCTTAAAAAGAAAATGAGGAAGAGGTCCTGTGGGACACTATCTGACTAGATTGGATCTTGGAAGTATGATCACTTATGACCATAACAAGTGCTTTTCTATACATAAAAACATTTTATTTTGGTGATTTTTTTAACTATGTGTATATATGTGTATGTGTGTGTGTATATATGTGCCCATGTGGGCTTGTGCATATAGTGCAGGTGTTGTTAGAGGCCAGAGACACTGGATACCTTGGAGCTGATCTCATAAATGGTTTTAAGCCACTTGACATAGGTGCTAGGAACTGAACTCCCAATCCCCTGAAAAGCACCAAGTGCTTTTAACAGCTGAGCCGAATCTCCAGCCCATGCTGAGTGCTTTTAGTCAATGAAAAGGACGATAAAACCTGTGCAGGACAAGTTACCCACTGCGCCACTAAAATGGGCCACATGTGATTTGGCCAGCTGAGCATAGGCTTTAAACCCTGCCTTCTTTTACATCAACTACAGGTAACAGGAGGGACTTAATCATCCATACCAAGAACTTCCCTGTTATAACAAAATCACTCTTTCTTTAGAATGTATCCTGAAAAAGTCAAGAAATATTTTAAAGTCTTTTAACATCTTGTATGTAAATCTTTTGGTATGACATTAAAAGCATCTAAGTTTTGTGAGACCAGGTCTCTAGGCCCAGGTGGGCCAAGAATAATCGTTCTGATCTAACTACCTTCCTCTCTCAAATGCTGGGTTGTAGGCATAACTGCCATAACCAGTTTAGGGAGTAGTAGGGTCTAAACCCAGGGCTTCAGGCACACTATAATCAAGCACATTAGTAATTGAGTTACATCCTGAGGCCCCTTCCCCCAGCTTGCTTTCTAACATCTTAAACAGTTTTGAGTATGATAGATGTATCAGTTCTAAAAAAGCCATAAAGACCAACAAGCCACCGGGCATGGTGGTGCACGCCTTTAATCCCAGCACTCAGGAGACAGAGGCAGGCGGATTTCTGAGTTCGAGGCCAGCCTGGTCTACAAACTGAGTTCCAGGACAGCCAGGGATAGACAGAGAAACCCTGTCTTGGGGAAGAAAGAAAAAAAAAAGACCAACAAGCCACTACATCTCTGATCTTGCTATAAAAGCCTGTAATGCAAAGGAAATAAAGATGTTCACATTCTATTTTTAAAAACAGTTTTAAGGGAAACCACTAGGAAGTTATCGAAATATTGACATTTTCTTCTACAGGGAAATAAAACTGTTTAACTAAACAGTCAGCAGCTCTTCTGAAATAAAAAGCATGTAGAACAGGGAAAAGTTTTAAACTAAGCGCATCAGGTAATTAATGGCATGAAGCTGTTGCAAACAATCTTTAAAGATACATGAGGCACTTCTCAACTATTATTTACTTACTGGACTTTCCTGGCAGAGACACCCAAGAAGCAGGGCTGTGTAGGAGGCCACGATGCAATCCTCCATGTGTTTACCAGCATGCTGAAGGGCTGAAAACAGTTAAATAAGTAGTTATTACAGTGCAAAGCTGATATAGACCCCATAACATCAATTATACTGTTATCACCTTAAAAGCTACTAAAAATGATACATGTACAATTCAGTATCTCAAATTGAAAAAAAAAAGAGAGAGAGAGAACTCAAAATGAATAAAACTAAACCGCAACGTACTTAAAAGACTGGTTTTTAGAAGGTCACCAATAACAAAGTGAAAGAGAATTCACAAAATGGAAGTACACAATCATTAATCTGGTAAGATGCTTAGAATATATAAAGAATTCTTTCAATTTAATAATAATAGACCAATAACCAGATTAAAAAGTAGGCATGAGACCCAAATAAACATTTCTTCAAATACACAAAAAGACCAAAAGACAAATAAAGATGTTACAAACAATCAGTTTTTAGAGAGCTGGAAATGAAACAAAAGGTTCTTCATCAAATAAAATGACTAAGAAAAATATTCTTCAAGGTAGTCCTGAAGGTGTGAATAAACTGAAACTCTCACATATTGTTGATGGGCTGGTGCTACCACACTGGAAAACAGTATCACTGTACTAATGAAAAAGTATTAACAACCCAAAGGGATTCATCAACGCACAAACAGATAAACAAAATGACTATGAAATGCCTATATGCAATCATATGCATATATANTATATATATATATATATATATATATATATATATATATATATATATATATATATATATATTACATATATTATATGTGACTATAAAAACAAGAAACATAGTTCTAACAAATGCCATAAAATGCATCCAACTGAAATAAGTTGATAAGATAGATTGAACCACAGGTCTTCAAGTAAGAGACTGAGTATCAGAACTTAGGGAAGGAATAACAAAAAGAAAACAGGTTCAGCATCAGTCTAAGTGGAAAATGTTGAATATATTAAATTTCAAAGCTTTATGGGGCAGTGGCAGCACAGGCCTTAATCCCAATACTCATGAGGGAGTTCTTGGACATTACAAGCCAGCCAGGTCTACAGAACAAGTTCTACGAAAGCCAGAGCTATACAGAGATTTTGTCTCAATAAACCAAACAAGAAACCCCCAAAATTTGAGGTTTAGTTACAAATAGCTATTTTGCAGAATGTACATGCATAAAGCAAATATAATTTGTAGAAACAGTAGGTAGTCAATAAATTCACTAGTAAGGATATTTATTGCCTCTAGCTAGGTATGTTATTACTATTTGCCTAGTAAGCTCTGAGAACTACTCCTGTAAATTTTGATGGAGTACCTACCTCAGTTTAAGGTGAGGCAGATAAAAAGAACCTGAGACATTCATACCCTTCTGCTTTAGAAACACGGTCTCATTGAAAAAACCCAGGCTGACTTCCAAGTGACATTCCTCTGCCTCAGCCTATCTCATGCTAGAATTATAGCTGTGCACTATCATGCCCAACTTAGCTGCTGCTCTTTACAGGGTAAAGGAGAAGTACCAAACAAGAAAAGTGATCTCTCACTGACACACACCATGCTCAAAGACAAAATTACTGTAATTCCAAAGCTTAACTAGACAAATTAAAAAGACATTAACTAAATTATAACAATATGCGAATCAAATGTTTAAAAAAAAAAACCTCAATTATTGTCACTGTGACTATATTACTACTTCAGGTTAACATGCCTTTATTGAGGTCAAGTTCTTCATCCTCCTCCTCCTTCTTCTGCTTCTCCTCTGCACCATCAGTCTTTTCAGTTGAAACCCACTGTATTTCTCCACTTGTTTCTTGCCACTCTCCACTCTTATCATGCTGAGTGGTAGGAGCATCTTTGATCAACTCATCTGTTTTACTTTCTGCCAATTGTGCTGCTCTCTCTCGTTCGAGAAATAGCTGATAAAAATTATTTTTGAAAATCATTAAAAAGATATCACCAGGTTAGTCAATCCTGAGGTTAGCACTAAACACACATGACCAACACTATAAACATACACACAATTGTAATTAAAGACACACATGTCCAACAATTATAATTAAAAAAGTGAGAGAGACACAGGAGTCACTAGAGAGAAAGATATTGTAAAAAAAAAAAAAGTAAAGACATCAAGTACTAACATGTACATAGTGTGATAGTTTTAAATAAGAATTATCTGATTTTAAAAAGCTTTTGTCCTACATTTACTGAAAACCAAAACTAAAGTACAAATGATGTTTTTAAGTAATCTAGTAATGATTTATAGTATTTCCAAGATTGAAAGTCTCCATAATTATCTTTAATCCAGGTAACATTTCCAAGGAAATTAAAGGGAAAACAAAAATAAAACAAAAGCAAATTTAAAAATCCCTTCCCATTTCTAAAATTAAAAAAGTAATAGACAAACCTACACATACTGGATGAATTAACAGGAAGACCAATGACAAAGCTAAAATATAAACAATAAATATAGAAGTTCTCAGGAAGAATTAGGTCTTTATATTATTAGCATTTTTATCACTGGAGGAAGTATATAAGGAAGACTAGTCATTTAGTTTCCTATCTGTTAGGTATCCATACAGCCAAGAGAACATACCAAATTCCTTCTCCTCAATTACTTTTTGTTTTTGTTGCTATGGTGTTCAACACAAAAAGCACCTAATATACCCATTCACACTATTTGGGTAAAGTACCAAGTTACTAATGAGAATTATCCAAAATATCATATGCTAAGCAGACATTAAAAGGTGTGCTAAATATACAGACTTTGAAGACAGTATGTACAGGATAATAACTTTGACAAAACAAAAGAACATTTCTCAAAACTGGTCCAAGAACCCTCCGAAGATCCTAGGGACCCTGTCAGGGAATTTGGACAGTAAGGCTGAGGAGGTCAGCTGACTTCTTTCATTTTCTGAGTGCACAGTGGACCTTATAGAATTTATACGATATGCAATTATATCACTGCTGCTCACCTGTACTAAAGCTTGAACAGCATGAACTTGTCCAGCTAGCCTTAAACTATGATCTCCTTCTCCACTGGAGAAGGAGGAATCAAAGGAACAGGATGTTTCCATGTTGACAAGGCAGTGTCGATTCCGGGCACTATACTCCACCAGGTTTATCAGTAGACCCAATCCCTATAAAACATTTAAAAATATAATCATTACACATAAGAACTTAATGAATGTAATATATATAACTTACTGTAAGTAAAATGCTAAGCAGCATTTTTCCATTTGCAACCACTATGTAATACAGACACTGTTCTTTAACTGGCGTGAATGAACCGCAGAAGAACTGTCTTACTGTTTGCATAGTCTGGCCTGGTCTTGACTCATGGCCATCCTCCTACTCCACCCTTTAAAGTGCTAGGAGTACAGGCACGAGCCACTTAGCTCCTTGAGTCATCAACCACCATTTCATTTATACTTCTATGTCTATGAAAAATGTTTTTAAGAACAGAAAAATATGAAGATATTCATAAGGATCTACCAAAACAATACAGAATATAATAAATGACAGATTCTTAAATCCAAACTAAAACAAAGTTTCATCATCTAAAGACATGATAAAATACAATTATAAAGTGACCACACTTCAACTTACCAGCACTCGAATATCAAATCTCTGCTCCTGAGGTAGGTACTTTGGAACCTGAAGGACACAGTTCATCGCTGTGCCTATGAGTCCTTCTTGTTCTCCTGTCTTTGTGCTGCCCCACTCTGAAGAATGCAAACAAAAACCTTCCTGATAACACTAATAATCACATTAAAATGATTTTATTGTTGTGTTTTCCTTTCCTTTCTTTACTCTAATCCTGCTTGACCTGGTACTTGCTTCCTAGTTCAGACTGACTTTAACATCATGACAGTGAGCCTCCCTCGCCTTTTCCCAAGTTAGGATTATAGGTATGAACACTATACTCAACTATGAAGTATTCATTTAAATTTTTAATTTTAAAATGACTATTTCTTTAATGAAATACAAGGTTTTGATATTCAAAGGCTAATTTACTAGGTAGTTCTAAAGGTAGCTTATGACTATAGGAGCAAGTTAATTACATTAAGGAATATTGTAAATCATTGCATCAAAAATAGAATAGCGGGCCGGGCACACGCCTTTAATCCCAGCACTTGGGAGGCAGAGGCAGGCGGATTTCTGAGTTCAAGGCCAGCCTGGTCTACAGAATAAGTTCCAGGACAGCCAGGGCGATACAGAGAAACCCTGTCTCGAAAGAAAAAAAAAAAAAAAAAAAAAAAAAGAAATTATTACTTACCATTATCATTAGTTAAATTGAGCAATACTCCAATTATAGCCCTCATGCAGTCCTCCACTGCTTTGCCCACATGGTTAGTTACATTCTGGTAAGGTAGAGGTTTACTGTCTGCTACACATATGCTATTCTCAGCGCGGTTGTACTGCTGAATCAGGTCTTCACAATGCTGTAATGCTCTTAAGAGAAAATAAAGTGTATACTATTACGGTATAGTTTATTTACTGGGGCCTAAAAAAAAAAATGATCAGGTTTTTTGTTTTGTTTTCCAGTTTTTAAAGTTACAATGTTAATATCTAATAACGTACCACATATGCTAATAATTTTGCTAACTGCTAAATTTTGGTACACTTGATCATTACAATTTCTCTCTAAAGAAAGTTAAGGCTGTAACCATGGAAGGGTTGTGCATCATGTATATAGTCCCCACTATAGAGGAGGCTAAGACAAAGGACTGTTTTAGCCTAGGAGTTTATTATCTGGGACAAAAGAGTAACATCCTGTCTCAAACCAACAATTAGGACCACAACAAGGGGGCGGGGGGAACCTCACAAAACAAACTGTTGCTCACAGGAGCTGTCACATTTTACAGATGCCTCAAATACAAAATATATCACCACGATGCTCCCGCCCATAAACCCTGAAGAAATAATGGCAGCTCTCAGTTCCACTTAGCAAATGAGGAAGAGAATGTTTTCTTAGCAGATAGAGTATCATATATAAAAGTCAATCAATAAAGATGACTATCAAATGCCTGACATACGTTAAGACAAATCATTATTTTTAATTGAGGAACATTAACAGGTCTTCTGGCAGCTACATCCAATGATTCCCAAGTCTGACACACACTAATAGGAAAGTAGAATGCTAACAAAGGTCTATCTGCAAATTCTGATTATTTTTAATAGGTGTATATGATATGTGTGTAAGCAAAGATTCCATATCACCCACATAGAGGTCAGAAGACAACTTTGTAGAGTAAATGCATTTTTTCAAGCTTTGCATGGTTTTTGGTCAAGTCTATACTACAAGTATCTTTACCTGCTGAGTCATCTCTCCAGCTGCCAAGGCATCTTTCAACCATCAAATCCACTATTTTTTTTTCCAAGTCTAACACAGATCAAGTAAACTGACGATTGTCAGTTTATTTTTCATAAATTGCATACCACATAAAACCCGTAAAGAAAAATTCTACATATATAATCTATTCCTAGCTTATTTTTAATAGGCAATGAGGAAATTCTGTAAGGTTCCTAATATATTTACAAGTCTTTGTTTAGAAAGATGTTCTTTTACTGTCAAACCTAAACAATTTGCTTTTGTAATGTTTGAGGATGTTGACAAAATTTCCCTGTTGCTATTAGTAACTAAATTGTTTGTGCTAGGTATTACTAAGTATCTATAAGTGTTTTCTTGAAAGCTATAGGTGAATGCTATTTCCCAAAACCCAATTCTGACTTTTATCATCACTTCTACAAACATTTCACAAGAAAATCCCATGCAAGAGATGAAATATGTCATATTAAATACTTCTTGACTAAGGTAATTCTCAGAGATTAAGAAGCATAAGAAAATAACTTTAAAATCAGGAATATTTTTTTTAGTAAAAAAAAAAAAACAACAGGGAGTAGGGCTAAATGACAGACCACTTGGCTGGTATAAGCATAGGTTCCATTTCTATAGCTACTAAAAAACAAACAAATCAATCAACCAACCCCAACCACCACCTGCCAGATAAAATGCTATGCAAAACATATTTAATCTTCAAGGAAGTTCCTTGATAAGGAAGAATTGCTTATGTTAAGGATAATAATGCACTATAAAATTAACAAAATTACATTAAAACAGGAAATGGAGATGATATAGCTTGCTTCAAAATAACACACACGAAAGATGAGGTTATAGACAGAAACAAGTCTCACCCATTCAAGCTGAGTAATAAGAGTTTATCACATTATTCATTCAGTCTGTATGTCTCTTAATTTGAAACTCTCCAAATAAAAGGTTAATATACAGGTAAACCAGACTATTCACACTAAAATAGTTGTTCTTTTATAAGAAAATTTACAAAGACAGTCAAGGGTCATATAGAATTGCAATTTAAGATTAGTTTTTCAAAGCAGAGACCCAGAGAAAGTTAAATCCCGGTGGCATGATGGCTAAGATAAAGGCCAGAGAACTAGGACAGAGATAGCAAAATCTAGGACAGTGATACCAAGAAGAAGCTCTTGTAATGAGAAAGAACCAGGACTAGAGACACAGAAGCACTGAGGTGGCAGCATTAGCCTAATTGTGAAGGCTAGTCAGGGAGATATACAAAAATCTGGAAAATTAGATATAAATAAGTGGCAGAAATGGAGTTACAATCCACTTCAAACAAAAGGCCTAAAATATTTACCACTGACAATATACTAAGCAATGCTCTACTAGGCTTAAAGAATTTGATTCTTTTTTATATATATTGTACATACACCTTAAAATCACTTAAAATATATTAACAAACATGTCATCTTTACATGTATTATATATACTGTAAAAAATGTATATATGGTAGTATATGCTAAGATATATCTACTTGTTTGGTGATGAAAACCATCCTAGTAGCTAGGCACAATTTTTGCCCTCCCCATAAACAACTTGTTACAAGTCATTTGTCCAGGATTATAGCTAACATAAAGGATGTGCAATTCTCACCAAACCATTTACCTCAAGAACCTACACTCTTAACTTTTTATCTATAATGTACATATTCACAAAACTCAGCAGACAACACATTTTAAGAAAAAATAGAATACAACTTTATTTCCTGAGTTTTAAATAAATGAGAGTTTATAAAACTTACTTAGCTGATGAAATAATGAGTTGTGAATCTTTATAGGCTATCAAGTAGCTTTGATTCTCTGGATTATGCACTGTTACCTAAAAGGAATGGATACAAAATGACTATAACAGTCCATAATTTTCATTTATATAAATAATACCACACTTTACCTGATAACTTAAAATATAAAAAGATGAAACAAATCTTGCTATCTAAGGATACAATTTCTTAAACTCCAGTTCTGACCTACAGAGATGTAATTAAATGAGAGGACTGCAAAAGCAGGCAGTATAGAAAATTTCTCAGTCTTTTCAATAACCAAATTCATTAAAGACCAAATGCATAATGAATCCTAAAATGTTGTTAGAAATACTTATCACCCATGGCTCATTTAATGAATTCACTTAGATCTACGACACAACATGAACATTTTTTTTTACATCATGTGTGTTGTCACGCCACACACCAACAAACACTGTTGAAATACATCTGTTTTATACTACGTATTAAGTATACACAAAATTATCTGGTCTTATAAAAAGAGTCACTTGAGGGGCTGGTGAGATGGCTCAGCGGGTAAGAGCACCCAACTGCTCTTCCGAAGGTGATAAGTTCAAATCCCAGCAACCACATGGTGGCTCACAACCATCCGTAACGAGATCTGGCTCCCTCTTCTGGAGTGTCTGAGGACAGCTACAGTGTACTTACATATAATAAAATAAAATAAATCTTTAAAAAAAAAAAAAAAGTCACTTGATTAAATATAACAAAGACTTTTAATGGTTTCCTCAGTATGTATCAAACTGGTAAACCCTTGGGTTATATACTGTGCCAAAATGACTGACTTTAAAAATTGTTGTTTAATAGCTGGGCACAGTGGTACGAGCTTTAATCCTAACACTCAGGAGGCAGAGACAGGTGGATCTCTGAGTCTGAGGCAAAGTTGGTCTACATAGTAAGTGCTAGAGCAGTTAGGACTATATATAAAGATTCTGTCTCAAAAAACAAACTAAGAAACCAACAAACCAAAACTAAAACCAAATTGTTGTTTACTGATTCTGTCTTGGGTTTAATTGAAAAACTTTTTGTATTATATACCTATTTAGTATTGCTAATATATTGGGGGTCACATTAAAATTTACTGGGCAAAAATGGGTTGTAGATGGCAAAGTTTATGAAGCCCTGATGCAGAGAAATACCTGTACAACCTATAGCTTCAATATTGAAAATAAGAGAACTACTAACCAGAAGGTAGTACACATCTTTAATTTCAACACTCAGAAGGCAGGCTCATCTATGAGTTCAAAAACATCTTGGTATACACAGTGAACTACATGTCAGCTAAAGTTACACAGGGCGATCCCAACTAAAAACTACTAATTTATCAACATCGCTCTCATAATAACTTACACATAATTGTCAAGTACTTTGAAATGCATAAGACCTCTAATGTACAAACTTGACACTTTAAAATTCATAAATATATTTAAAATATTTTACTTTTTAATTTAATGTCTGTCTGTTTGTTTGTTTATTTGTTTAAGATATGATCTCTCTACATAGCCCTGGCTATCCTGGAATTCACTATGTAGCTCAGGCTGATCTTTAACTCACAGAAACTCACCTGCCTTCCAAGTGTTGACAGTAAAGATGTGTACCAATTTAGCCAGCCATTTAAAATATTTTAAATAAATAGTGTATAACCTAGTAAATAGCACCCTATAAGGAGCAATTTTATTTATGTATACCAAGAGCTCTTCCATATTTTTAAAAGTACCAAACCAATCTACTTAATCAGCAATTATAAATTCTAAAATTCACTGTCAGTAAAATTGTAGCCTACACTGAACTAGGTAAAGTGATTCAAAATCAAAGACCAAAACATACTTACTGTTACCCAACAGTGTTATTTTCCAAAGTCAAATAAACTTTTTAGCTGTGCTTATAATCTGACTTAAAAACTAAAAATCAAAAGCGTACTAAAACCAAACCATGACATGACTGTGTTTGATAAACAAGTTAGTGTTTTAACAAAAACAGATTTCTGTACTAAGAAAACTATAGTCACATATATGTAAACAAACTTGTATGCACCTTTGATTTGAAGCAATAATATACAAATAAAAGCTTTTGGATTGAGACAGGGTCTTATTTATATAGCCCATGCTGGCCTTGAATTCACAATCTTCCCTTCCAACTTTAAGATCACAAGTATTTATCAGCATATCCAGCAAAACAATACCTTCTTAAAATGATAAAATGCCCATTTACTGACAGTTGGTTTTGAAAAGAATCCTTACAACTTTAATTCAGATAAGCAAAGGTAAAAAATCCCAGGATATGTAAAACATCAAGTGGTCATACAATCACAAGTAGAGAGAATTCCCCGTCCAGCTGCCCATACTTACACTCTCTAAAACTCGTAAACATCTCTCTGCTCCCCATAATGAGGCTACTAGTTTCTCTTCATCCTCATCATCTCTACTTAAATGATCCACACACTCTTTTACTAGGCAAAAACAAATAGACAAAAGTTAGTATATAAAAGTTTAATAATAATTTCTTAGCTAATATCAAACGTTACCTACACACATGCTATGAATATACTATGAATATGTATATGCTGGAATGAGAACATAAGTTTATGCCTGATGCTAATTAAGTACAATGGTTTGAATGAAAATGGACTCTACAGGATCCTGTATCTGGAGGCTTGGTCAACAGCTGTGTGACTGTTTAAGAAGGATTAGGATGGATGCACTTGTCAGAGGAGGTCTGTAATATGGATGGGCTCTAAGGTTTCAAAGCACTCAGGACATTTCCAGTCATCTCCCTCCTCAGTGCTTATATAAAGATGTGAACTCTTAGCTACTGCTCCAGCACTTGCCTGCTTACTGCAATGCTGGTCATGAACACACCCTCTGAAACTCTAAGTTCACAATAAACTCCTATAAGTTGCCTTGATCACAGTGTCTCCAATTTTGTGCTTACAAGACAGTATTTCTCTTCTATGTAGCCCTGGCTGTCCTAGAACTGGTTTTATAAACCTCGAACTCAAAGATCCACCTGCCTGTCTCCTAAGTACTGGGACTCAAGTTATATAACATTCTGTGTGTTCATGTACATACACAAACCTTTATCTACTGTATGTATGTATGTATGTATGTATGTATGTATGTATGTATGTATGTATGTATACAGACCTTTATCTACAATATGATCCAGACCGCCCAGGAGCCGGAGCTCTTCTTTAAACCAATCTCCTGCTCGTTTGGAAGTGAGGGACAGCAATGTCTCCATAGCTAAATGACCAGTCTAAAATTCAGAAATACCATTAATGAATACTGAGGTGTAAAATAATTCTTTTTCTTTTTTCCTCATTTTTTTTTTTGAGACAGGATTCTCTGTATATCCCTGGCAGTTCTGGAACTCACTCTGTAGACCAGGCTGACCTCAAACTCAGAGATCTGCCTGCCTCTCCCTCCAGAATGCTGGGATTAAAGGCATGTGACACCACCACCAGGTTAGAATAATTCTGAAGCATTAATTTTAGGATTTATTTTTCTTTACTAAAATTCAGTAAGTCAAAAATAGAACAGTAAGTGCTTTTATAGGTGAATAAACTAATTTTAATCAGAACAGTCTACACTAAAGAAACTGTGATTTAATTATATGGCTTGCTTTCATGAAAAAAAAATCATTTAAAAGTAATCTATTTTTTTTGTTAGTTTCATATAATATATAATGGCAATACAGAGGCTCAGCCCTGGCTGTCTTGGACTCACTTTGTAGACCAGGCTGACGTTGAACTCACAGAAACCTGCCTGCCTCTGCCTCCCAAGTACTGAGGTTAAAGGCTTGCAAACACCACACCCAGCTTTTCTTTTCTATAAATCAATATATTGGATTAACCTATCAAAAAGAATGTAACAAGATAAATTTCAAGGAGGAAAGTATGGGAACATCAGTGGCCCTAAATATTCACTCAATGGTCATTAGTTTAAACAGCCTGAAGTTACAGAATGCTAATCATTTGGGTTTATATTTTTTCTGAACATAGTAAACATGAGAATTTTCCCACATACTTATCAGTGAGCCACATTTTTTTCTCCACTTCTCTGCTCATTATTTTTTTATTTTCCTGTAAAGTGCCACTTCCCAACAGAGAGTAATCTAATTCTTGATGAAATAAAGGAAGTTTAGCCCTAATAGAATCAGCAGGACTGAAGGCAGTGATTTAGTTATCCTTCAGCCTGCTAATCCCTTGCAATCTAGGAAGAATAATTAGCAAAGACTTAAAAGAAGTTTTTTATCTGTCCCCCAAATCCAACCCAAACTTAAACACTTCAAGAGAAAAGTTTTCACCTTGTCATGTATATTTGAAACAAGGCTTACAACCCACCGTTATATTTTCTAGATCAAGATGTTTATTGTGCACAGTTTCACAGAGTCTTCGGATTTTTTCTTTGATCTTGTTCATGTCTTTTTCATTCAGTAGCTTAGCTGAAGAAGCATCTTGTTCCAGCTCCAAAAGCCGAATCATGAGATCTAGGCTGGCCCTATCAAGATCCATGTTCAAACGATCTCTACTCAATATGTACATGAGAGCAGCTGTACAGAGGGACAGATTCTTCAACAGACCCCAAAAGAGAAATATTCATAAAAGCAATTAATAACAACTTCAGAAACAAGGACATTACTGACATTTATAAGCTAATGTCTAAAATTCCTATTGATGGTTTTGATAGAGACCCTGATAATGCTTGATTTACTGCTCTTTCAAAATAGCCTAGGGAAACATAGCTATTTGATAAATAAAACCCTGATTGAAAGTTGTGTTTTCCTCTCTATTATCCTTTGCTAATGAATGTTCAACTAGAATGTAAATTTAACTACCCATTTCTTTGAACAGTTTTGTTAAATGAAGTACATATGGAACATTTTTATGAATTATGTAGCTTATAAATATTTCCTTTTGCAATATACCTTTAATGTTCTTTGTACATAAAGATATGTCAAGTTTTGTTTTCTTTAAAAAAAAAAAAAAGTAACACAAATATGTTTATACTTTGTATCAAAACATAATTTTCCCTCCATAAAGTAAAGACAACTGACCTTACCATCAGAATACAGGGGACTGAAATAAATTTAACTAGGGGGCTGAGGGATGACTCAGCAGAAAGAGTGGGCATTAACTGTTCTTCCAGGGGACCCCAGTTCTATTCCAAGCACCCACAGGGTGGCCCACTCACAACTATCTCTAACTCTAGTCCTAGGGGATCCAATGCCAACTTCTGGCCTCTTGCAAGCACCAGGCACACACCTAGTGCAGGCATACAAGCAAGCAAAACACTCATAAACTAATTAACTTTTAAAAAGAAACAAGCATACCCATAATTTTTTAAAAGATTTTCCAGACAGAGCTCTGGCTGTCCTGTTCACTATGTAAGCCAAGCAAGCCTTGAACTCACAAGAGGTCAATCTAACCCTCCTGCCTCCTCAGTGCTGGAATTAAAGGCTGGATTTTTAAAAAATGTTTTAATTCAACGTTTTTTACAGACAGGGTCTCACAACGTAGTCCAAATGGCCAGGAACTCACTGTGGAGACCAAATCAGCATGGAGATCTACTTGCGTATGTGCCACCAGGCCTGACACATCTTTGTTGGGTGTGTAGTTTGAGTTCTTAAGACACAGTTTCACTATGTAGCATTGGAACTCATTGTGGAAACCATGTAGGTCAGGGTAGCCTGAGACCCGTAAGGTTATGCCTGTCTCTGCCTCTCGTGTCCTGAGATTAAAGACATACGCCAGGCTTACTTCATTTTTTTTTTTTTTTTTTTTTGACATGATCTCATATAACCCAGGCTGGTCCTGAACTCATTTTGTAGTAACCTTGAAGTTTTGGTACTCTTGTCTCTTTTCCTAAATGCTAGGATTACAGGCCTGCATAATACCGTGTTTTATGTCATACTAGGGGTCAGACACAGGGCTTCACGTTCATTAAGCAAGCACATAAACTGAACAACATTCCTAGCATCTAGTAACTGTTTTTAATAAAACATTAACAACATGTGCTTAAAATACTCAAGATGGTATGTCTTAGATTAATGTTAACACAATCAGTCTTTGATAGACAAATACCCTAAGAATGCACTCTATATCCATTCAACCAACCATATACAGATTATACTTGTATTTAATATATATAAACCTTTTCCTGATATTATTTCCTAAATAATATAAAAACTACTGATATAACATTTAAATTTTATTAGATATTTAAGATAATCCAGAAATTACATTGTAAGGGAGGATATATAAAAATGCGTAAATATTTAGTTATATTGTCCTAGAACCAGTCTCCCACTGATATGAAGGAACGGCTGTGCATTTGGGATATGTGAGCATCTGAGGTAAGTCTGTATTATTACGTTCATCAATATAATGTATATAATTAACCACCTGATTGTGACCTTTATTGTCCAAAGTACAGACTCTCTAAAGAACGTTTTTTGTTTTTTATTTTTATCTTAAAAACTTAGGGTGTGTGTGTGTGTGTGTGTGTGTGTGTGTGTGTGAAGAATGCACACACACCATATAGGTGTAATTGCTCAAAAAGACCAGAAACTTGGAGCTAGAGTCACAAGTGGTTGTGAGCTCCCTTACATGGGTAAAAACCAAATCAGGACCTTTATTGCTGAATCATCTATTCAGTCCACTTGATGAAATGTTTATAAAGCATATTTCTGGAAATTAGAATGTCACAGTGAAGACCTTAAGAATGCACTAAGAAAAACTTATATCTTAAGTCTATACCTAACTGGTCAATGAAGCAAACAACACATTTCTTGTGCCTTTTTGTTCTCATTATTCTGTGTCTAGTACAACCTGGATAGAGAGGAATGTTCAATCTCTTTAATTATATAACTTTTAGTTTTATAAGAATTGGTATTAGATTAATTTTGTACCACACAATTTGTTTTTAGAAAGTAATTTCCTTTCATACAAGGCCACCTCAATATATCACTGTCAGGTTTGGTAATGACTATTTTTTTCTAACTTATGATGACATTAAGAATTAACTTTGGTTAGTTAATCTTTACCGTTTATTACTTTTGAGAATGCAGCTATTTTCCAGAACCAACAATGAGCTAAGTATTTTAAAGTTATGGCTATAATTTTTTTAAAGAGATTGATTTATATTTATTTAATGTATATGAGTGTTCTATCTGCATGTTCACTCACATACTAGCAGAGAGCAACCGATCCATTACAGATGGCTGAGAGCCACCAGGTGGTTCCGGGAATTGAATTCAGGACCAGTCCTCTTAACCACTGAAAAATCTCTCCAGCCTCATGGCTATATTTCAAAACCCTTTTCTATGCCATTACTATCAAACAATATTTAAAAACTTCTGAATAGAGGAAATCATTTTATAGTATAAAATATTCATTATAATATGCTAACTGACAAATGAATAGTATTTTAATATAAACAAAATTTTCTTAAGAAAAATGTCTTGAAAAATGGCTATCATCTCTACTTATCAAGCAAATAAATTTAATCTTTAAAATACTTATATGAATATCTAATGAAAGTATTTTCTGATATAGACAAAAACTGTAATTTTTAAATAATACTTCTCAACTTCAGAAACTTAAAAATACCTACCTGATGATGCTGGGAATCATCCAAAGTTTTAAAGACCATTGCAACCATCCCATGTGCCCTCAGATGCATCCGAAAACTGGGCATGGCACATTTAGTAGCTAAGCTGATAACACTAGAAGAAAACAGACTATGTTAAGGCAGGTAAAAACTGCTAGGACATTAGCTGTAGTTTGCATAATTCCAAACAAGAAGGAAGTAGAAGGCTTAAAATATTGACAACACAAAATAAAAACTACAGGCAAACCAAAATTTTAAAACATGTACCAAGACTTAGATTATGAATGGGCATACTACATTTATAAAAATGCATAGCACAGTTTTTGTAGTATATTCCTCCAATCACCAATTCTAGTTCCCTTTCATAGTCATAATACTGCTACTATTTTGAAACTAGAAGTAGTTATATTTTATTGGATATATTTCAACTGACCATAGATAATACAACTAACTCAAGGTATACAATATACAATCTATCACCATATATAAAAGATGAGCCACGTCACTGCTCAAATCAACCTATCACTTAGTGGCTTATATTCTGAGATTAAAAACAAAAAACCCATCTCAGATTACTTATTATATATTAATCTTTTAGCATCTGAAAACTGAAAATCATATCACTATCAACAACAAAAATTTTTTAAAGCCTAGCTTTATTAACAAATTTAAACCCATCTAGTTGAAAAACTTAAATGACATAACATGCACATTATAGAAAGTACAATTAAGATCTTACCTAAGGCAACGTGTGTTTAGAGGCTGAGTACTCTTTAAGCCACTTAACAAGTATTCAATGTCATCAGTGAACTCTTGATTTTCACCAAATTCCACCACATCATTGAAGTGCTTCACATGCTGAACAACAGTATATAACTGCCAAGAAAAAAATAAGCCCACCTCTTTGTAGCTTTAGCATATTTAAATCTATAGGCTCCCTATATTTAATAAAACACCTATAAAATCACTCATTCGATGGCAACAAAAATGTTTTGAATCACTAGTATTGGACAAGTAGAATGAGGTACGATTGTGGTTCAAAATGTGGCTAGCAATGTAGTGATATTTGTTTAAGACAAAAGGCTAATTGTTACACATAGAAATCTATCCACGTGCAGTGAAACGGTATATGGCTGCTTACTTCTTTGTCTTCTTTTCTGCATTTCAGTGCAGTAACTATTTCTTGATAGGGCTGAGTAGGTATTGTCACAGTTTTTATCACTTTGAGTGGTGGTGCAGGAGCCTTAAAAACTCCATCATCTTTTTGATTTGGTTCCTTTGAAGACAGCCTCACCTATTAATAAAGGTATTAAATTAGTTGTTCTAAGCAAATATATTTTAAAAGGTAACATCTTGTCTATGTGACAAATTTAGCTTTTAAAAAGTAAATGAAATGTTTTTAAAGGGCGAAGAGGGAGGCTGCTGAAAAGTCCTAAGAGATAATTTAAATTCCACGCACTACTAAGACTTAAATTTTGATTTATACCCAAAAGAACCACTTGAGAAATACTGCTGGTTTTTTAAAAACTTCACATTTCATATCATTTCTTTGCTTCCAGGACAGTTAACAGAATAAAGAACCACAATTGCATGCATAAGTAGCATTGATAAGCAGTGAGACAGGGCTTCAAAAAACTACAACAAAGGAATCACAGAAGCATAGGAAACTAAAGCAACACAGAACAAAAATAGTAAGTTGTAAAAAGAACAAAGTGTGTTTCAGAATCAAAAATAATTACTAGTATATATGATGATGACTTCATAATCAACTTAAGAAAAACATTATAGCGTGTTTATTAAGAGTTCTATTCTAGCTAGGCAGTGGTGGCGCATGCCTTTAATCCCAGCACGCAGGAGGCAGAGGCAGGCGAATTTCTGAGTTCGAGGCCAACCTGATCTAGAGTAAATTCCAGGACAGCCAGGGATACACAGATAAACCCTGACCCGAAAAACCGAAACAACAACAACAACAACATAAAAAGTTCTATTCTTAGAGCTGAGGATGAACATTAGTCTATGCACAAGGCCCTGGGTTCAGATTGGCAACACAAACACAGGACCCTCGATCCTCAAAATTGTGTTACTGTTCTAAAACTCATTCCTTTGGTACTTCAAGATGACCAAGGGCTTCATCTCCTAGTTGCCTAGATTGTGGGTAGCATACCTAGCAAGAATATTTTACAAAAGGTTTGGAAAGTATTAATTGAATGTAATTTTAGCTCTATGTAAATCAAATTAAGGAATGAAAATCACTTTAAGATATACAAATATAAGCCAGGCGATGGTGGCTCACGTCTTTAATCCTAGCACTTGGGAGGCAGAGGCAGGCGGATTTCTGAGTTTGAGGTCTACAAAGTGAGTTCCAGGACAGCAGGTGCTACACAGAGAAACCCTGTCTCGAAAAACCAAAAAATATATACAAATATAGACACCAGGCAGAGGTGAAGAACACCTTTAATCCCAGCACTTAGAATGTTCTTTAAGTTCAAGGCCAGCCTGGTCTACAGAATAAGTTCAGGAAAGCCAAAGATACCACAGAGAAATCCTGTCTCCAAAAAAACAAAACAAAAACAAAAACAAAAAAAGATATACAATAATAAATATTCAGGCAAAACACTCTTACACATAAAATAAAAATAAACAAAACGATTCTTAAAAAGGCAGAGGCCCCAAACTTTTAAAAAAAAAAAAAAAAAAAAGGACTACAAGTTGTAGAATATAGTCTATATATAGCTTTGGGAAAAATAGTGAGACCTTGCTATGCAGCACTTGTTAGCAACAAGGTGGTGGTTCCTACCTCAGCCTTCCAAGTACTAGGATTACAGGCATTGGCCATCATGCCTAGATTTATTATAAATTCTCAGGATCAATAAGCTGAGAGTAAATAAAGTGCCTGCCAATGAAAACATAAGGATATGAGAGTTTAGATACTTGGTATCTATACTCAAACAAAAAAAAGGGGGGGGGGGGGGAGAAAGGGGAAGCGAAGAAAGAGGAAGAGGAAGAGGAGAGAGCACCACAGCAGTTTGTGGTAAAGATTGGTGAATCCATGGAGCTAAACTAGCCAAATTTAATGAGACCCTGTCTCAAAAAATTAGGCAGTGAAGGCCAAGGCCAATGAGATTGCTTAGCAGGTAAGGGTGCCTGCTGAGTTTGATTGCCAGAACCCACATGCTAGAAAAAATTACTCATACAAATCTACTGAGTACATACACACCTGTACACACACAAAAATACATACATAATACCACACACACACACACACACACACACACACACACATCAATACTAACACTTCATATAAGGAATAATTTTTCTTAAGCCCTAAATACTATAAATTCTATGAAACGTGATTCATAATTAAAAGCTTTGGTTTGGTTTTTTGCTGTTTAGTTTCTGAGATAGGGTCTCAGTATGAAACCTACATTGGTCTTGAACTCCTACAAAGTTTTAATTTGTAAAGCTTTCAACTATAATCTTGTAAGAACAAAAATTAAGATAGTAACTATCTAGAATAATTTCTAATTTATTTTAAGAGAAAGAAAAAAATGTACTTACTGTGACACTCTGAGGTTTTGCTACTGGTGGTCCAGGCAATTCTTCTGAGTCTGGATGGTTCCAATGCCTGGCATTATATACAGCTTTTGTAGGTGACTAGTGAAATGACAAAGAAAAAAAAAAATCAACTGCTTCCATTTCACTTTGTATCTCTTATAAAGAGGTCTCATTTATATAAAATAACTGAAATGCATAAACACACATTCTTAATCCAAAAACAGTGCTATTACCATGCCTATACTAGACATAATCACTTTGGTATTTAGCACAGAACCAGTAACAGTTCTTCTGTGAAACCAATTAACCAGAAGAAAAAAAGACTTGAAATTGCTAACAAACACACGGAGATTTATACAACAGCTGTCTAAGAGGAACATAAAAACAGTTTATGTAGCCAGGCGTGGTGGCGCACGCCTTTAATCCCAGCACTGAGGAGACTGAGGCAGGCGGATTTCTGAGTTCGAGGCCAGCCTGGTCTACAAAGTGAGTTCCAGGACAGCCAGGGCTATACAGAGAAACCCTGTCTCAAAGGAAAAAACAAAAAAACAAAAAAACAGTTTATGTTTCATCTACACTATACACATTACCCAGAAAACCTAGTAAGGTCATTGCATAAATTCATAAATTATTTAGACTAATAATGAATTATCACTTAATGGGAATCTACTTCCTAAAAGTAATGGTAACAATAACAAACTTCAGCACTGCAAGCCATATACATATATACATATATATATATATATATATATATATATATATATATATATATATATATATATATATATATATATATATATATATATGGGGGGGGGGGGATAAAGTACTTTCTTGGGGCTGAAGAAATATATCATTGAATAAAAGTTCTAGTAGTACCAGCCTGACAACTAAAGTTAAGTCTCAGACTTAACCCACATAAAAAACTGCATCTGGCAAATATGCATCTGGAGTCCTACTATTTATTTCTATAGAAGAACTGCCCAGGGCTGGAGAGATGGCTCAGTGGTTAAGAGTACTGACTGCTCTTCCAGGTTTTGAGTTCAATTCCCAGCAATGACATGGTGGTTCACAACCATCTGTAATGGATTTGATGGCCTCTTCTGGTGTGTCTGAAGACAGCAACAATGTACTCAAAAAAGTAAATAAAAGATTCTTTAAAACAACAACAGCAGGGGGCAGTGGTGGCTCACGCCTTTAATCCCAGCACTCACCCAAGAGGCAGAGGCAGGCGGATTTCTGAGTTCGAGGCCAGCCTGGTCTGCAGAGTGAGTTCCAGGACAGCCAAGGCTACACAAAGAAACCCTATCACAAACAAACAAACAAACAAACAAACAAACAAACTGCCCAGAAGCTTGTAATAAACTAAGTTAGAATAAGTGGTACAGCAGTAGCAAGAACAAGAGACCCTCTGACCTCCACATATGCCTTCATGTATGTGCCTACATTTTCTCACACACACACACACAAGATAAATAAATGAGGTTTTTTTTGTTTGTTTTTTGTTTTTTAAGTAAATGTTTTGAAAGCCTAGTATAGAATGGATGTGGTGGTACACACCTTTAATCCGACTCAGGAGACAGACAGGAAGATCGCTGAGTTTGAGGCCAGTCTACTACTAAGCAAGTTCCATACAGTCAGGTCTACACACAGAAATCATCTTGAAAAACCAAAACCGATAGATAGATAGATAGATAGATAGATAGATAGATAGATAGATAGATAGATAGATAGATTAAAAAAAAGAAAGTCTAGGATTTAATATATTTAATTCAGCATATTCATTACCAAAACTTTATTCCTGGCACTAGTCACTCTTGCTTTATAACTTTCCAACAATAGGGATCAGGCAGTTTATGACAGGCAGAAAGAAGTTCCAGACTCATGTGAATGAACCCACTGGAACCAATTATACACTGTAACACTGAAAATTGTTCAAATTTTATAAAAGTAGACATGAACTACCCTCACAAGACACAATAGTTTAAATAAGCTCAGTATACTAACATTTGTGAATTCCATACCAAAATTATATAAAAGCACTCATATTGAATGTGCATTGATCATAAACTGTCTTAAATTTTTAATACAGGCTATTATACTAGTAAACCAATTTACTTAAAATTATGAAAAAAGTCTCTCAGTTTTAACATTCTGAATTTCAGAACCAGAATAGTTAAACCTGCAAATTCAAATGCATAGGACTACATTTGTAGAAAGAAAAAAATAAAACTTTATTTTCAAAAGGAAACTGATTTCAAAAAAGAATGACAAGACAGAAGAGAAGCACCAATTTTATTCTTCAAAGATGTGACACTAAATGTTCTCACTCTAACTCCCAAGTCTCTGATCTGACTGATTCCATTTATGATGGTAATCTTCCTATTTTTTATGCTACACATACAAAATAGAATACTCACACAAGCCAGGCATGGTGGCGCATGCCTTTAATCCCAGCACTCGGGAGGCAGAGGCAGGTGGATTTCTGAGTTCGAGGCCAGCCTGGTCTACAAAGTGAGTTCCAGGACAGCCAGAGCTACACAGAGAAACCCTGTCCCGAAAAACAAAAAAAAAAAAGAATGGCCAAATACCAAATACTCCTGTTCCCATCACTCTTTAAACATTTATTTATTATATGTAAATATACTGTAGCTGTCTTCAGACACTCCAGAAGAGGGTGTTAGATCTCATTATGGACGGTTGTGAACCACCATGTGGTTGCTGGGATTTGAACTCAGGATCTTCAGAAGCGCAGTCAGGGCTATACAGAGAAACCCTGTCTCGAAAAAAACCAAAAAAAAAAAAAAAAAAACAAAACCAAAAAAAATCTAAAAACTAGCCTCTTTATTCATGTTATCTCACAAAAGCACTATACAACTTTTATCCTTGTTCATTATTAAATCCTCTATTTGAGCAACTTCTAATACCTCAGTACATTCAGAGTCCAGGACACAATTCCATGCTTTTGGTGTAAATCTGTGTCCTGTGTGTAAGTGTGGCTGGTAGTACACCTACCTAGCATGCATGCATAAGGGTCCTGATTCCATTGCTAGCATTGAAATAAAGTCAAAGATAGAGAAAGGTATTTCAAAGTACAAAAATTCTACTGATTTTTACCTTCTTTTATTTTTAATTTTTATGAGCTGCTGTTTAGCCTTCTTATAGAAATGTGAACCATATGTGTAAATTACAGACAGTTGTGAGTTGCCATGTAGGTGCTGGGACTAACTCTAGGTAATAATTTTTGGGTTAAGAAAAAGGCTAACTCTCCATAGACCAAAACAACAGGGAAATGCAAGATTCTTATCTAAAACACTGTAAGATCAGGCAAAACACTATTATTTTAAGTACTAAATATTACTAATAGCTATTTTTTAAAAAATATTTTAAAGGAAGTAATTTACAGAATATAAACCATCAGCATGTGAGAGAATGAGACTAAAATAAAGTCACATGCTTACATAATTACTGTTCTGAAGAATTATATGCACCAAATTCAAACAGCCAGGCAGTAGTGGCTAACACCTTTAATCCCAGCACTTGGAAGGCAAAGGCAGAAAGAGCTCTACAAGTCTTAGGCTAGACAGTGTTCAGGAAAAGCAAAAATTACACAACAAAAAGTAAATTTGACATTTTTAAAGAAAGCGCGTGCACACAAGTGTGTGTGTGTGTGAGAGAGAGAGAGAAAGAGAGAGAGAGAAAGAGAGAGAGAGAGAAAGAAAGAAAGAAAGAAAGAAAGAAAGAAAGAAAGAAAGAAAGAAAGAAAGAACGAACGAACGAGCCGGGAGTGGTGGCGCATGCCTTTAATCCCAGCACTTGGGAGGCAGAGGCAGGCAGATTTCTGAGTTTGAGGCCAACCTGGTCTACAGAGTGAGTTCCAGGACAGTCAGGACTACACAGAGAAACCCTGTCTTGAAAAACAAGAAAGGAAAGGAAAGGAAAGGAAAGGAAAGGAAAGGAAAGGAAAGGAAAGGAAAGGAAAGGAAAGGAAAGGAAAGGAAAGGAAAGGAAAGGAAAGGAAAGGAAAGGGAAAGGGAAAGGGAAAAAGGAAAAAGAAAAGAGAGAAAGGAAAAAGAGAAAGGAAAGAAAGCAAGCTAGCTTACCCATTGAGCCATCTCCTCAGCCCCAAATCCTGAATATTTTAATGGCTCTACTACAGTGAAATAAGCAAATACTTTTTTAGAAATATTACAAGTTTGAGTAAACGTGATACTAATGTTCACTATCAACAAAAGGGATGAAAAAAATTGTGGAAATGGGTTGAAACTGAAGATATCTCTATGATCAAGACATGTGTATATATTTGAATCTACACGAGTATGTATTTCACATGTATGTGACTATATACATGCATGTTCCCTCTATCTCTGTTAAAGGGGCCAAAATGAATGAAAGCATACCTTACCTACTGCATAAAACCTGATCCCTAAGGACTCTCCAACCAATTCCCAGAAATGGACCCTAGCAGACAGTATAAGATGAACCTATGTTGTTCAGAAAGTGAGGAATTTTTCCAGAATGAGGGTCCTGTCATGAAGACCAAACAGCCAGTACTTACATGTCTATTACCAGAGAGACCAGAGGCAGCCATGGAATTGGACTTACCAGTGGCTGGAGCTTCCATGTAGATACTGAAAATCAAATCCAGGTACTCTAAAAGAGCAGCCAGTACTCTCAACTGCTGAACCATCACTCCAGGTCCTATTTTTAATTTTAAAAGCACCTGAACTGGAGCTGGAGAGATACTTGAGCAGTTAACAGTACTGGATGCTCTTTGAGAGAACTTGTATTTCATTCCCAGTATACACACGAGGGCTCTGTACTAGTTCTAGAGAATCTAGCCTCTGTGAGCACCAAGCATGCACAAAATGCCTTTACATGCAAAAACACTCACACACACCTCAAAGACAAAAGAACACTGAACTAATGAAAACTAAAACTAGTAATACTCTTATAGTATTTTAAATAAGACAATGAAAAGGATTATATAGAAAAAAATTTTTAACTTTCCTATGTATTTTACCTCATTGCTTGCACACATCAGTAATTTAGAATGCCTAGTTTAGTGTTCAAATATTATTTCTAAAAGAGAAAGATAATGCTAAAACTATTTAAAATTCCAGTTTGGAGAAACATTGTAGTGAGCTTTAAAAGACTTTTTTTTTTTTTTAATTTCTTCTGGTATGCCTGATCAGCTAGCACATAGAACATCATATATTACCTAAAGACAAAGGAAGAAAGCCAACTGAACTGACTTCCTTCCATAGCCAGAGTAAAACCCATTTGACAACTCTTAATAAAACTACTCTGGCCGGGTGTGGTGGCAGACACCTTTAATCCCAGCACTCAGGAGGCAGAAGCAGGTGGATTTCTGAGTTCAAGGCCAGCCTGGTCTACAAAGTGAGTTCCAGGACAGCCAGGGCTACACAGAGAAACCTTGTCTCTAAAAAACAACAACAACAACAACAAAAAAAAAACTACTCTGGATCTACCAAATACAGACAGACAGCCATGACTTATTCAGGCTTCATGTGCATTAACATCACAGGTGTCTAGTTTTTAGAAATCATCACCACCTAGATGTCTGGATCCAAAAATGGGAGGTAAATCCTCAAATACAAAACACAAAAAACAGGTAAATCCTCAAATAGAAAAGCAACATTCACTAAATAAATATATTAGACAAAAACAAGCTGTTTTAAAAGAGTCAAGAGTGAGTTCCAGGACTATACAGAGAAATCCTGTCTTGAAAAAACTTTAAAAAAGGGGGGGGGGGGAGCGAATTCTAACTGCTAAAACAAGCACTGTGTGGAAGAACATTTGTTCTTGGGTGAGATGTGGGAGTACTTGTCCTTTAAAGTCTCTTCAGTTACGAGATTCTTGTTTTTAAATTAACAACCTATATAAACTAATTTCAGAAAACAAAAAAGAATTTATAAATCTATACAACTTTAAAATTATAAGCTCATACAACTGCAATCTTATACTAGAAAACCATATGTACTCTTGACTTATAAAGAGAAGAACATTTTAATCCAACTGCCTAGCAGCTTACTATCAACTGTCATATTGAATGGCAGAAGGAAAGAAAAACAATTAAGTCCAAAATGTTCCTTAGAAAGTCAGAGAAAAGATAGGGCCAGATGGGCCCAGTTTTAAACTACAGAGGAACACTGAAAAGTAATGGTAGAAATATTTCAAAATTGAAACTACAACTGATCTTACATTAGTTTCTTCAAAGACCCAGAAGCAATGTTAATTGCAAAACAAGGTAGCCAACATTCCAAGAAAAAAACACAACCTTCCAAGCATTGAAGGTAATTTTGGCTGATTTTTATAAAAACACTGCCTTAGCAACAGACAAGGGTAAGGAGGAGTTGAGTGTAAAGTGAGCAGAGCAAGCAGTTCTCTCTAAATCAGCACAGGCATGACAGCTGCAAAAAGAGGGAAGCAGAGAAATTGGTAGCCAGAAATCAGAAACAGGTTATCATTTCGCCAAAATTTATACCACAATTTCCAAATATCAATTTTTTTTTGTTTGGTTGGTTTTGTTGTTGTGGTTTTTTGTTTGTTTGTTTGTTTGTTTTGAGACACGGTTTCTCTCTGTGTGTAGCCCTAGCTATCCTAGAACTCACTCTGTAGACCAGGCTGGCCTCAAACTCAGAAAACCGCCTGCCTCTGCCTCCCGAGTGTGGAGGCATGCTCCACCACTGCCCAGCTCAAATGATCAATTCTTAAAACTTAACCAAGGTTACTTAAATTCTGTTATGTTCAAGTCCAATTCCTAAAAATCCCTTTATTTCCTAACTAGCAAATGACTTTTTGAAGTCTTTAAAAAAAAAAAATGTATATTGACTATCTTGCATTCATGTATTTATATGTACCACATGCATGCCTGGAACCTGCAGAGGTCAAAGAGGGTGTCAAATAGCTAGAATTAATGAACTAAGAATCCATGTGGATGCTGGGAATCAAACCTGGGTCCTCTAGAAAAACAATAATGCTTTTAAGCACCAAGCCCAGTAAATGACTTTTTTGTTTGTTTGTTTGTTTTTGAGACAGGGTTTCTCTGTGTGCCCTGTCTGTCCTGGAACTCACTTTGTAGACCAGGCTGGCCTCGAACTCAGAAATCCGCCTGCCTCTGCCTCCCGAGTGCTGGGATTGAAGGTGTGTGCCACCACGCCCGGCAGTAAATGATTTTTTTTTTTAAGATTTATTTATTTATTATATGTAAGTACACTGTAGCTGTCTTCAGACACTCCAGAAGGGGGTGCCAGATCTCGTTACGATGGTTGGGAGCCACCATGTGGTTGCTAGAAATTGAACTCAGGACCTTTGGAAGAGCAGTCAGTGACTTAACTGCTGAGCCACCTCTCCAGCCCCAGTAAATGACTTTTTTTTGTTTTGTTTTTTGGTTTTTCGAGACAGTGTTTCTCTGCTTAGTCCTGTCTGTCCTGGAACTCACTTTGTAGACCAGGCTGGGCTCGAACTCAGAAATCCACCTGCCTCTGCCTCCCGAGTGCTGGGATTAAAGGCGTGCGCCACCACGCCTGGCAGTAAATGACTTTTTAAAGCCATTATTTAAACTGTTTTTTTCACGCTGCTCACTTTTCTGAAGCATATAACCTCCCAGCCAGCCCTCAATCCTACTATAAACAACTCCTGCCTATACTCCTGGTAAAGTTAAAAACTGTATTGACGACATGTTTAATAAAGGTTATGTGGGGCTAGAGAAGATGGGTCAGTATCTGAAAGCAGTTCAAGAGGACCTAGTTTGATTCCCACATGGTGGGTTAGAGCCATCTTTAACTCCAATTCAAGGGAATCTGACAAACTCTTCTAACCTCTTCAGACAATTAGGCATATAAGTGGGTGTATATACATACTGGCAAGTAAAACACTCATGCATAAAATAAATATTTTAAAACTTTAAAGAAAGTTAATAGGAGGAAGTACAGAAAAGGAAAGGAACTCTTGGTTAGGCTGTCTGTATCACTAAAGCAAGAAGATGACCTATGTGACCAAGAAAGTTATTGACAAATATTACTAGGACTAACTAAATGGTTGAACATATTGAAGATAATGACCACCACATTTCTCACTGTAGTTAAAGAGAAATAAAATACAAAAGCATGAAGGGTAAAATAAACCTGGTGTTGGACCAGAAAGTATCAATATGAACTCTAGGTTCTATAAAATTAGGTAGGAAATCATATGTAAAAACACAGCATGATGGGATAGAGATCTATAGGATAGAAGTAGAGAGGGATTGCCTGGCATAAATGAGGCCCTAAGAACACGTCATTATTTAAGTCGTTGGTCTTTAACAATAAAAGAACAAAAAAGTCTATGCATTTTTTCTTTTTTTTACATTTCACAGTTCTGTATACTTAAACAGGGTCTTGAAAAAATGAGAGCACAGTATCTTCTCTAGTGTTCATACCAAAACCATGATAACTAAACTGATTCAGAGGAAGCACTAGACAAATATAAGTTGACGCCACTCTACAACTGCTGAGAACATTTTCTATATCCACTCACACCCACTTCTCTCCTATGGTGTCTAAAAGAAAATCTACATAAAAATTCCTTGGAGAGGGGCTGGTGAGATGGCTCAGCAGGTAAGAGCACCGGACTGCTCTTCCGAAGGTAATAAGTTCAAATCCCAGCATCCACATGGTGGCTCACAACCATCCCTAACGAGATCTGGCGCCCTCTTCTGGAGTGTCTGAAGACAGCTACAGTGTATTTACATATAATAAATAAAATAAATCTTAAAAAGAAAAAAAATTCCTTGGAGAATTTAGTTTTCTGGGAATCCTAACTACTTGTGTCAAAGTAGGGAGCATCTAAGCCTCTTCAGGGAATAGAAGACGACACCTACTATTACAAGAACGTTTTGCTCACATTATATATTTAAAGTGTGTGTGATCCCATATGTAGCATATGTAGCTTTTTAAGTTTAATCAGCAGTAATTTTCTTGATTTTCCTGACACTATAATATTGTGTCCATCAATACAGCAGCAAATAGGTCTGCTGCCAACTTGTTTTCCATGACCTGATTTACTTTAGGCCAGATAAATTATTTCAAAATCAGGTCAAGTACAAGTTCTGTGAATAGCAAAGCAAAATCTCTCAAGATTAAGTTTAAAACTAAATTTAAAAACTGAACACAGGGCTGTAGGTATAGCTCAGTGGTAGAGTGCCTGCCTAGGATGTATGAGGCCTTGAGTTGGATCAATAATACTGCAAAAACAAAACACTACCAAAAAATTAAATATAAGTAAGCATACAATATGAACTCAACTAATTGATATACTTAAGTAATATAGGGCAAAAAAACAAAACAAAACATAAAATTAACAAGGAACTTAGATGGGCCTAACTCCCTTTGCAGACTAACTGGCCTTGAGCTCATAGAGATCCACATTCCTCTGCTAGAATTAAAGACCTGTGCCACCATGCCTGGCTTTTAAAAAAAATTCAGTCTCTGCTATGTACCCTAACCTAACTTCAAACTTACACCAAGTCTCCTGTATCAGCTCCTGAGTGCTAGTTATTATTATACATGTGCCACCTTGCCCACTTTCTGACCAGTCATCCTTAGTAAGATTCAATTTAAGGGCCAAAAAAAAGAACTGCAAACATAGCTTAAACCTCACTCGCTATTTATGGTTCCCAGTAACAATCATAGTCCATTACAATGTGGTTATTATGTGTGCATGGGCTACAACAATAAACCAATACAAAAATGTCACATCAGGACTCACAAAATGGTTCAGCAGGTTCAGCACTTGCTACACATACTTGACAAGGAAACATGAACAATTATCAACAATGAAGCTCTCTGGCTCTGGGGGAAAAAAATTAACTTAAATCTAATCCAGGATTTAGGTTTATTAATTTACAGCTTCTAAGCCAATAGTGGAGAGCAAGTCAAATAATATCAAGGAAATAATTAGGTAACTTCTACATGTGGGACAGTCTTAAAAACAAGTATCACAGCTTCCTAATAAGCGAAAGGGAATTCTTTGTAAATAAGAATCTATTTAAACAAGGTCTCTATAAAAACAAAACACACAAAACTGCTAAAAGAGTCTTAGTTAAAAGGGGTGGGAAACTAAAGACTTCTGAGGACTTTAAATGAAAACAATATGATCAGCATTAAGAATTATTTTTTAAGGCATTTACTTTCTTACAGGTTTTAATCTTATCAGTAGACAGAAAATTTTTTCTTTTCTTTTTTTTTATAAAGATTGATTTATTTATCTCATGTATGTGGGTACACTGTTACTGTCTTCAGACACACCAAAAGAGAGCATCAGATCCCATTACAGATGGTTGTGAGCCACCATGTGGTTGCTGGGAATTGAACTCAGGACCTCTGGAAGAGCAGTCAGTACTCTTTAACTGCTGAGCCATCTCTCCAGTCCGAAACTTTTTTTTCCCTTAAGAATGCTTAGGGTGTGTCTGAAGACAGTATTCTCACATACATTAAATAAATCAATAAATCTGAGAGACAGACAGACAGACGGGGTGGGGGACCTTAGACTGGGAGTGGTGGCACACACTTTTAATCCCAGCACTGAGAAGCAGGGGATCTCTGAATTCTAAACTAGCTAGCCTGATTTCCAGAGAAAGTTCCAGGACAGAGCTACACAAAGAAAGCCTGCCTTGCAAAAAAACAAAACAAAACAAACAACCAGAAGGAATAAAAGAAATATTTAGGCTAACAATGATTTTTTTTTTTTTTGGTTTTTCGAGACAGAGTTTCTCTGTACAGCCCTGGCTGTCCTGGACCTCACTTTGTAGACCAGGCTGGCCTCGAACTCAGAAATCCGCCTGCCTCTGCCCCTTGAGTACTGAAATTAAAGGCATGCACCACCACGCCTGGCTTAAATTCTTTTTTTTTCAATGAAATTATTTTAATACTACGCTATATATATGATACTACTGTATAATAAACTTGTAAGAAAGATAGAAACAAAGAGAGAGAGAAAGAGAGAGAGAGAGAGAGAGAGAGAGAGAGAGAGAGAGAAACAAAGAAAGAAACAAAGAAAGAAATCAAGAAAGAAAGACTGTGTATACCATGATAGAAAAATACTAGCTAAAAATACATGCCAAGAGTTAAGAGGTTTCACTTGAGCCGGGCGTGGTGGCGCACGCCTTTAATCCCAGCACTGGGGAGGCAGAGGCAGGCGGATTTCTGAGTTCGAGGCCAGCCTGGTCTACAGAGTGAGTTCCAGGACAGCAAGGGCTAAACAATCCTGTCTCGAAAAACCAAAAAAAGAGAGGTTTCACTTTTTTTTTTTTTGGATCTCAAGTTTTCACAATAAAAATTTTGAGGGGCTGGAGAGATGGCTCAGTGGTTAAGAGTACTGACTGCTCTTCCAAAGGTCCTGAGTTCAAATCCCAGCAACCACATAGTAGCTCACAACCATCCGTAATGAGATCTGATGCCCTCTTCTGGTGTGTCTTAAGACATCTACAGTGTACTTATATATAATAAATAAATAAATCTTTTAAAAAAATTTTTGAAAACAGAATAAAGTAATACTATCAATCATCAGGTCTCAAAGTATAGGCCATGGACTCTAGAGATAAACTCTTTCAGGAGACTACAAATTCAAAACTATTTTCATAATTACAATATGATGTTATTTGCCTTTCTCAGTGTGTTGAAATTCCTGTGGATGGTGCTAAAACCAGTTTAATGGTATCTTGGCAAGAATCTGTATGACCTACAAATTATACCACTTTTCATCACTGCCACAAACCATACCCATCAGCTCCATATAAAGCCTAAGAAGAATTATCAATTTATTAAATCTCAATGTACTGTGTGAAAAATGTGCATAAAATACTTTTGCATACAACTTTTTGAGCTGAATATATCTGCGTTTATCAGAAACATCACTCTTCAAAGACTGACAAACATCCTTATTAAGACTTTGGTATCTGGCAAAAATATTTCTGTAAAGGAATAAAGTGAGATTATCACTGTCAGCTAATCCGTTTAAGACATTTGGTGTCAATGAGAAAAAATATCAACTCTAGCAAAAACTAAAATTCTGGAGACCTTGATCTACTACTGTGAATCTTGACTGCTTCCTAGTACTGACAAAATTTTTGGCTTGATGATATTAACATGAATTTTTGAGCATTAACAAAATGTGTCACCTTAGAAAGTTTGCACAACTCAGGGTGGCTAGTATTTTCCAAATGGCCAAAATATATGGTTTTAAAGCATGCATGGATAAAATGTATATTCAAAATGTAAGGAGAACCAAGATTCTAATGTAAACAGTCTGAAAAGCTTACAGACATAGGTTAATCTTTAAAAAACTAAAATTTAACTTTTGGTGTACTGAACCAAATATAAAATACATCTCAAAAGCTTACCTAAAAAATGTAACCATATACCATATTTATGTTAGATTTTCTTCAAATATTTCTACCAATACAGCACAATAAAATATACTAAATATAAAGATAGAAAAATACAATTGTTCTCCCCCAAGACATAGGCAGTCTTGGCTGGCCTCAAACTCAGAGATTTACATACCTCTGCATCCCCAGTGCTGGAATTAAATGCATGGGCCACCACACCAAGCCTTCAAGTGCCTTTTTTTTTTTTTAAGCCTGACTTTACAGAGATTTACAAAAATAAAGGTATAATATTGTTATTCTTTCTACATTTTTGCTTTGAAAATAGTTTTTCATGTAAATTGTTATAAATTGTTAGTTTATTATTTTAGGAAATTGTAAACCAATACAAATAAGGTTTTTCATTTCTAATCTATCCAGTGTTTTTTGGTTGTTTCTGTTTGTTTTTCTTTTTTACCGCGCTTATGTAAGACGGGGTTTGTTTTTGGGTTTGTTTGTTTTTTTTTTTTTCGAGACAGGGTTTCTCTGTGTAGCCCTGGCTGTCCTGGAACTCACTTTATAGACCAGGCTGTCCTGGAACTCAGAAATCCACCTGCCTCTGCCTCCTGAGTGCTGGGATTAAAGGCGTGCGCCACCACACCCAGCAGGGGTTTTGTTATGTGGTCCAAAATTGTAAAGCTGTAACTTGTAATGCTCCTGTATCAGTTTCCCAGTTGCTGAGATCATAAATGCATGCCACTTGATTCTATCTAACCCAATACATACTGATAGTGGCCATGTAATTAAAAGTCCTTTGGGGTTCTTAATACATGTTAAGAATGTAAAGTATGGACTGGTGAGATAGCTCAGCGGGTAAGAGCATTCATTCATTGACTGCTTTTCTGAAGGTCCTGAGTTCAAATCGAGACAGGGTTTCTCTGAATAGCCCTGGCTGTCCTGGAACTCACTTTGTAGACCAGGCTGGCCTCTAACTCAGAAATCCACCTGTCTCTGCCTCCCAAGTGCTGGGATTAAAGGCGTGCGCCACCTCGCCCAGCTTAGGAATTCCTTTTTTAACTAAATTTTACATCATACAAAACATTGCCAATTAACAAAAAATATAAAACACAGAAAAAGTAGCCCCAAACATTATTCAACTCAGGGAAGTGCTCTTTTATACAGAATAAAATAGAAAGTCAGTCCTTTCTCATCCCCTAACATTTAGCATTCTTTTTCTTTCTTACATGTTATACTATGTGCCCACATTGTTTATACACACACACACACACACACACACAAACAAAATTGGCTAGACTTCAGAGATTGTGTTTTTTTTTCTTCCTGAGAGTAGATGGCCTAAGCTAATATTATTTATTTTAATCTAAGTCCATCTATTTTCCTGAAATTTTTTATTATAGTTTTCTTTACAGCTGAATAGTATTCTATTACATACATACATACATACATACACACACACACTCACACACACTCACATACACACCCCAAATATTCATTCATCTTTTGAGGGACAACTATGCTCATTACAAATTCTTTGCTACAATAAAAGCAGCAATGAACATGAGAGTACAAATATCCCCACAGCAGGTATGGAGTTCTCTGGGTATATGCCCAGGAGTGAGACAGCAGGCTTATATGGTAGTTCTTTTAATTTTTTGAAAAATCTACTGAACTCCTACAACTAAACATAAAAAATAACCCTTAATTTTAAAAAGGGCAAAAAGACTCAATTAGCAATTTCTCAAAATACAGACAAATAGGGTTAGGGAGACAGGTCAGTCAGTAAAGCACTTCCATACAAGCATGACCACCTCAGTTCAATTCCAGCCCTTCCATAAAAACTGGGCACAGCAACACTTGCCTGTATTCTAGAAAAGCAGAAACAGGAAGATTCCCTGGGCTTTGCTGGCCAGTAGTAATCTAGCTGAATCTATGAACTCCAGGCTGAGTCAAATCTTGTCTCAAAAAATAAGGTAGGGAACATATGCCTCATAGGGTCTTGAGATATCCACAGGCACATGCAGAACATACATACATACATACATACATACATACATACATACATAATTTATACACAGAGAGAGAGAGAGAAAATACACAGACATGTAGACTCACTAATGACTAGAAAGCATGTGCAACAAGTTTCTCAGTAGCCATTATAGAAATAAAGATCAGGGCTGGTGAGATGGCTCAGTGGATAAGAGCGCAGACTGTTCTTCTGAAGGTCCTGAGTTCAAATCCCAGCAACTACATGGTGGCTCACAACCATCCGTAACAAAATCTGATGCCCTCTTCTGGAGTGTCTGAAGACAGCTATATTGTACTTACATATAATAAATAAATAAATCTTTAAAAAAAAAAGAAAGATCAAAGCATAAATTCCTCTATAACTATTGTGGGAGCTTTCTCTTTTTACAACAGGATCTCACTATGTATCTGGCCTTCAAATCATTCACTATATAGACAAGGTTGGTCCTAAATTCAAAGACTTGCCAGCCTCTGCGAGGGATTAAAGGCATGAACCATCACAAGCCTATAGTAACTTTTGTCTAGTAGTAAATGTTGGCCAAGACATGGGGGAAATTGACAGAGCCTATATTGCTGACGAATATAAAATGGAATGCAAAACAGTTCCCAGTTACTGAACAAGCTTAACAAATGGTATGACTGTAGGTATACAGCTAAAAGAACTGAAAAAGTAAAAAAGACAGATACTCAGAAGATCCCTGACTTACACATGTTCAATCTGAGGATGACATGAAAGCAACTGAATTTAGTAGAAACTATGGTTTTTGGGGTGGTTGGTTTTTTTTGTTTGTTTGTGTTTGTTTGTTTGTTTGTTTTTGGTTTTTCAAGACAGGGTTTCTCTGTGTAGCCCTGGCTGTCCTGGAGCTCACTCTGTAGACCAGGCTGACCTCGAACTCAGAAATCCGCCTGCCTCTGCCTCCTGAGTGATGGGATTAAAGGCGTGCGCCACCACGCCTGGCTAGAAACTATGTTTTGAATTCTGGTCTTTTTCTAGACTAGTGATGTGAGGCAGAATACTATTACAAGACAGAAAAGCAACAAGTCTCAGCTCCCAACCAGCCTCTTGTCGGTTTAAACAACCAGTATTTTAGAGCATGGAAAATTATTTTTTTTAAAGATTTATTTTATGTGAGTACACTGTCGCTGTCTTCAGACACCCCAGAAGAGGGCATCAGATCACATTACAGATGGTTGTGAGCCACTATGTAGTTGCTGGGAATTGAATTCAGGACCTCTAGAACAGATGGCACTCTTAAACACTGAGCCATCTCTCCAGCCCAGAAAAAAAAATTTTTTTTTTTTTTTTTTTTTTTTTTAGTTTTTCGAGACAAGGTTTCTCTATGTAGCCCTGGCTGTCCTGGAACTCACTCTGTAGACCAGGCTGGCCTCAGAAATCTGCCTGCCTCTGCCTCCCAAGTGCTGGGATTAAAGGCGTGTGCCACCATGCCCGGCAGAAAAGTTATTTTTAATGTCATGTTTAGACATATGATTACATTTTTTACAATGGTCTATTATTAGTATTTTTTTAAAAGGTTTACAGATATCCTGAGATGAACAATGTCACAATGGCTCATTGGTAACTTCCCAACAAAAAGTTAAGGGCTGAGCCCTCTAATGATAAATAAATATATGTATACACACACACACATATTTTTATTAAAAATCACCAATAGTAAAGCTTTACTTACCCGTTTGGGGCCACTAAAAATCTTTCTGGTATTTTCCTTGGATTTATCTCCTTGTTTACTTATGGGCTTCTTCACACTCTCAGGCACACCAGGCAAGTCCTCTGTAAAATCCAAGTTTTCTGAAATGGTAATCAAAACTGGCTAGCTTTCCAGTGTTTCGAGTTATCAGAAAACATAAGGTTTTTTTTAAAAACAATGTTGGGGAAAATAATAAAGAATTAAAAGTAGTAGTGGTTGATGAAGTACTCTAACCCTATTCTCTACTTCAAAACTTATTACATATCTGTTCTAGTTGTATTTTGTACTAACAGCAAAAATCAAACATTTTCTCTTTTACTGAGAATGGGTCTTATAATCAGTTGGCCTGGAATTCACTATATATTCCAAAGTGGGATCAAACTCATGGTAATCCTCTGCTTTATCCTCCCAAATACTGAAATTACAGTCATACATGCCTAGCTTAAAATTTTTTCCAAAATAAAATCTGAACTTCAGCGGGGCATGGTGGCGCACACCTTTAATCCCAGCACTCAGGAGGCAGAGGCAGGCAGATTTCTGAGTTCGAGGCCAGCCTGGTCTACAAAGTGAGTTCCAGGACAGCCAGGGATAGACAAGAGAAACCCTGTCTCAAAAGAAAAAACAAAAAACAAACAAACAAAAAAAACCTGAACTTCATAGATAATGTAACTGCCAGATATCTATAGATATTGATATATAATTTACAAACTCAAAAAAAATACCAAATTTATCTAAATTTTACATTTTTTTCTACATTGTAAGTTCATGAAATCATGTTGCCTTAAAAGAATACTTGCTGGAACCCAATTAGGCAGAGCTGATGAAGCAGACTCAGAATCCACACTACTAGTCTGGTGTCAATGCTGTATGCTTCCAGTACCAACGCATGGATTTATGCTAGCTGGGAGTATAGAGTTCTTTGATGCAAGATAAGTAATTTTTGGTGTGATTCTCAAACGTCACAGACATTTAAGTACTCTAGACGTAGTTCAAACTGGGTAAGAGGCTGATGGCTTCTACAAAATAACTACTCTAAAACTTTTTTTTAAGATTTATATATGAGTATTTATCATAACTAATTCTTTGGGGGGGGTTATACCCTTTCTGTTCTCACATAACCACAGGGCCCACTCTAGCCCATTTTAGCTCCTCAATAAAACACACAGAGACCTGGTATTTTTATTAACAAGTTTCAAGCACTATGCTGGGCAGGTTCAGAGCTATTCTATCTAACCTGGCTATGCTGTATACTTCCCAGCTATGTGGTCCTTTACCTACATCTGAGTTCTTGCCTTGGCTCACTCTAGTCCATGTTTGTCCTCATGGCTGCTCTCTCAGAGACCTCAATGAAAAAATCCTCCTGGCTCATCCCCATGGTCTCTCCACATCTTCTCCCCAGCTACTTTCTCCTTTCTTCTCTCCAGTCTCTTTCCAGGACCCCAACTGGAATAGGAAGTCCTGCCCTATTTTCTTCTGCGCAGCTAACTAGCAGATCAGCTCCTCATTAGCCAATCAGAGGTGATGGTAAAAACAACTTTTACATAACAATAAGACCAGAGATGCTTGGCCTTGCCATTGTCCAAAGTCAAGGCATAGAAATCAGCATCTGAATACACAGTGCACAAAACCATCCCCCAATAGTTTTGCGTACATGTATGTATATGAGCCTGCCTGGGGAGACTGCAGAGATGGTAAGACATCAGATTCTCTGGAACTGAAGTTATGAACCACCATGTGGGTGCTGGGAACTAAGAACAACAAACACATGTAACCACTGAGCCATCTCTCCAGTTCCAAAGAGGACAAAATTTTAAAAAGCACAATTTTTTGGAGTGGTGCACAGTCCTAATCCTAGCACTTGGGAGGCTGAGTCAGTAGGCAAAGAAAACAATCAAGATAGCTATCCTTGGCCAGTGCAATGTAGTTCAATGACCTGTGACTCTTCATATAAAAATTACTGAAGGATTAGATTACTTCTTAAATGGTTATAAACATTCTAATTTAATTTAATTAAATTAGAATTCCTTCTAATTTAAAAGAAGGAAGAGAACCTCAACTTTTAAAAATGATTGCTGGTTCACACATTATATCAAGTCTGAATTGCAACTTGGTGTTTCTCATTCAAGTGGTATTATAGTTTTCAAATGTTATTAAATATCAACTTCATTTCTCAAAGTGAGTCTAACTTTTCACACTCAAAATTTTAAGTTCTATTGCTCCAAGATACATAAACAGACCTAGCTCTCACTAGAGACTCAACTACTAAGAGGACCTTAGAATTGAGCCTACAATCTTGAGACAATTTTTATTATTAAAAGAGAATACTGCTGAGCAGTGGTGGCGCAAGCCCGTAATCCCAGCACTTGGGAGGCAGAGGCAGGCGGTTTTCTGAGTTCCAGGACAGCCAGGGCTACACAGAGAAACCATGCCTCGAAAAACCAGAGAGAGAGAGAGAGAGAGAGAGAATGAATGACTGAGAACTGAGAGAATACTTACCCTACTAGTACCTTCCAATCCTATGAGACCACAATTTAAGAGGCTTTGAGAATGTTTCCATTTTTTTTCCAGTTTTGTGCTACTTCCAAAGGGTCTAATTAATTTCTTTTGAGTATTTCCCTCATTGAAACCATCTGTTATCAGTACAGTTCTAAATGTCCAAAAAACTCAATCCTTATGTCTGTATTGCATTTGGATTTTCAAAACTAAAACAAGATGTTTGGTATCTCTGTCCCAAAGACTCAATAGTATAAAATTCTCAATAAATTCCCATGTGCTGGCCTAGGGTTGTATTTCAGTGGGAGGGCTTACTTACATGTAATTTGGATTGGGTTTGGAACCCTGAACTCACATACATATACCCACATGCAGGCACACACATCAACATATAATTAAAAATAAATTCCATATATTTACACACACACAACTAAAACTGAGTATTAAGGAAAGAGCCTACCCTTTAAAGCCTGAAAAAAATTATATATTAAATACATATTATTTTATATTATATATACATCTTACAATTCTTACCTGCATTATTAGTACTAGACTGACTATCCTGGGAATTGTCGCTGCTTTCAGGAGGAGGCTGCTGAGAAGGTGATGGAGCTGTCTTAGTTCTTATTTTGTCTTTCTTTCTTTCCACCTGACAGTCGTCGTCATCATCATCTTCACTTTCGCTGAGATCGTCAAAGCCAAAATATTTAATTTTGTAATTAGAACTTCCAGAACCCCCTTCATCACCTCCTGTCTCATCATGATCTTCAAAACCAAAAAATTCAAGTTTAACATCCTTTTTGGATTTAGTATTACTAGGTCGAAATCTAGTAGTGGTCTTGGAAGTTGCAATATCTGCCTTTTTTCTGAGCCGGCCAGCCTCTCCTAAATCTGCAGGAGTGGATGCGGTGAACTCATCCATACTCCGTTCCATAGTATCCTGGATGGTAACATTACAAACTGACAAGCAAGATGGATGTAAAACAGTGTAATCTCTAGTCCGTCCAACTGTTCCTCTAAAACTGGTCCCACAACTTACACTACCTTTCTTTGCCTGATTCAGGCCATCTTTACTTGATTCACTGTTTGCTTTGGCTAAGGACTGACTGGTGCCATCCATTAGCTTATCAAAATTTGATGCTCCCTGTGAGGATTTCGATTTATTGGCCCTACAGTACGTCCTACAGTTGCTTGGCCTAAGAACACTTTGTATAATATCTTCTTCAAAGGTTTCATTTAGATTTTCCAATCCTCCAATCCGATTTTTTAAATCCTCGTCTTTCATCTCCAAAAGAGAATTACTATCCAAACTTAAAATACAGTCTTCTGATCTGATATCTTCAAAATCATTATCCCATTCATATAAACCAGTTCTTACAGATCCTTTGACTGGACAACTTTCAGATGGAGACTCTGTTCTTTTTCCAGACTGGGAGTTCCAAGTATCATGTGTTTCTTTAGTTTCATCAGCTTTATATTCAGAAACCACAGTGGTTTCTGCATTGGGTTTCTTAGTACTATCTTCAGCATTTTTGTGAAAGTGGTGACTATTTTTTTCATGTTCTTCACTAAAATTCTCCACTTTATCTATAAAAATGAAAAATATGTCAGGTTAAAAACATAAATGTCATCAGTATGCAAATTAACAAATAGCAGGGCTATCTGAACAGTAGTATAAAATAATCTTGAAATAAAAAACAAAAAAGTTTACACATTAGACTCTCCTACTGTCAGTAGGTACAGCTGCCATGTCTTCTAGTAGCCTGTCCCTGGACACCCAAGCCTCTTAAAACTGTTATGTTGAACTCAGAAGAGATTCTAGCATTAAGAAACTGAATCGGGTTGGTGAGATGGCTCAGCGGGTAAGAGCACCCGACTGCTCTTCCGAAGGTGATAAGTTCAAATCCCAGCAACCACATGGTAGCTCACAACCATCCGTAATGAGATCTGGCACCCTCTTCTGGAATGTCTGAGGACAACTACAGTGTACTTACATATAATAAATAAAATAAATCTTTAAAAATAAATAAATAAATAAATAAATCTAAAAAAAAAAAAGAAACTGAGGATAACATTAGAGGACATTTATGCTTTCAAGTAACAATGCTTAAATTTAGTAGAACTTAAACATATTTAACAATGAGTCACATGCCTTTAAGGGGCATTTGTACTTACCTGAAATAGGGCTATTTATACAGTATGTTAATTTTGTCTAGAAACCTGCCAGCCAGTAGCTTCTCTAGCTATTTCTATATTTCTTCTAACCCTAAAATCCACATAATTTCTTGTGGATCTGGTACGTACCTATGTAGTCTATAGTGCCTATTTATGAATACCAACAAGTACTGCAAATTTAAAATGACTATTTTATATGTGAGAATTTCATTTTTGTTGCCTTAAATTTTTAATTACTTTTTTTTTTTTTTTTTATTTTAAGTTTTTCGAGACAGGGTTTCTCTGTGTAACCCTGGCTGTCCTGGAACTCACTTTGTAGACCAGGCTTGACCTCGAACTCAGAAATCCACCTGCCTATGCCTCCCAAGTGCTAAGATTAAAGTGCGCTACCACTGCCCGGCTAAGTAATTACTTTTTTACCATCCAAGTAAAAGGCAGCAATATGACTTAAACTAATATCATGAATTCCCTGAACATTAATTAATGGCAAATATTTACTCTATGCCAAACAAAAAATTGCCTCAAGAAAAATACATCTAAATCTAAGAAAAACTATTTACAAATCTTTTGTTTTGTTTTGAGATAGGTTCTCACTAAGTAACTCTATCCTGGAACTCATAATGTAAAATGTGCCTGCCTGGATGTTCCAAGTGCTGAGATTAAAGTCATATGCCACAACACTCTCCTTATTTACAAGTCTCTTTTTTTAAAAAGATTTATTTTATTTATTAAATGTAAGTACACTGTAGCTGTCTTCAGACACTCCAGAAGAGGGAGCCAGATCTCATTACGGATGGTTGTGAGCCACCATGTGGATGCTGGGATTTGAACTTATCACCTTCAGAAGAGCAGTCAGGTGCTCTTACCCGCTGAGCCATCTCACCAGCCCCTATTTACAAGTCTTAATGAACACACTTTCAAATACAGCCAAAAGAAATGTTGTATATGGATGAATTCACTCTATAATTTTTGATGCTACTCAATGAGTTTAAATATAATTTAACTGTGTCACAGACCTGTAATCTCAGCAAGAGGATACAAAGTTAATTACAATCCTGGGAAACTCAAGGCACTGAGTCAAAAGAAAAAGGAAAAAAGGAGTATACTCTTTTAACTCTGGTTAGAGCACCTACCTAAAATGTCTAAGATGTAACTAAGTTATACTACCTCATGTTTATTTATTAGTGTATATGTGGGAACACATGTGCCATGATGCTGGGAACCACCTCTCCAATCCTCAACTCATTTTTATAGCTGTATAATATTCCACTGAGGGGACTCTGGGGGGGGAAGTAAATGGGGTTGTATTATGTTTTCATTTTGAAACAGGTTTTCACTATGTAGCACTGACTGGCCTACAACTTGCTATAGATCATGCTGGCCCTAAAATCATAGAATCCACCTGCCTCTGCTGGCATTAAAGACATGCTATCACACATAGCTTATTTTTGTTTTCCTAGGCAGGATTCCCTTTTGAATCCAAGATGGCCTCAAACTAGTAATCTTTCTGCTTTGTGTGCATAATACCAGGCTTTTACTATCTTAATATCTCAAAAATGACTGTTTTAGGTGTAAACATTATTCTGATTTTAAAACAGATCTAAGACGGGCATGGTGGCACATGCCTTTAATCCCAGCACTCCGGGGAGGCAGAGGCAGGTGGATTTCTGAGTTTGAGGCCAGCCTGGTCTACAAAGTGAGTTCCAGGACAGCAGGGCTATACAGAGAAACCCTGTCTCGAAAAACCAAAAAAAAAAAAAAAAAAAAAAAAAAAAAAAAAAAAAAAAAAAAAAAAAAAAAAAAAAAAAAAAAAAAAAAAAAAAAAAAAAAAGAAAAAAAGAAAAGAAAAGAAAAAAAAGACAAATATTGAAGGAATCACATGGATTGTTTTCAATATAGTTAACACCTAATCTTCCAACAAAAGCCACACAGGCAAAAGACAGAATGCACATTCCCATACTCCAGAATGCACATTCCCATACTCAAGGTTTTGGGTTCTAGCTCCAAAAAAGAAATAAAGTATTCATGAAATCTGAAGGAAAACAACTTTTCACTGTCAAAAGAACATGTGGATATTAACCACAAGTATCCGGATGGGGATAGGAGGATAAGAAATTCAAGGTCATTTTCTGTTATAGAGGGGTCTGAAGTCAGCCTTGGTTAGAGACTGTTTCAAAAAATTTTAAAAGCTCCCAATTTCCTCAATCAACTTTACATCAAAATTTGAAAGGTAAAGCATCTTCTTTCAACTGGCATATGAAATACTCTAATGAAACACAAAATTTTATGTCATTTTAAAGATAATATAGTAAATAAATGAGGATTAGGGATGTAACTCAATGTACAGTGTATAACTTACAGGCTCTAGGTAGACAAACCAAAAGCCATTTCAAAAATACTTCTCAAAAACTGAGCAAAACAGCGTATCTACAATCCAGCACTTGGGAGCTAGAATTACATATAAAATTTATTATTATCATTATTATTGTTGTTGTCATCATTATTATAATCACCATCACCACCATCACCATTACCACCACCAGCACTGCCAGCAAAACCAGTAGCTGCCTACTACACAGAATGGCTAAAATTAGAGCAACTTCCTATCATTCCCATCAACAAAACAACCCTTATCTTTAGGCTTACACAGGGTTCTATCAGGAGGGAGCTGCTGTCCCCAAGACAACATAATTAGGTTCTCAACAGAAAGATTCAGCTCCTTATAAAGTAGGCTTCTTCAATTCCTAATCCATTTGAGTCGGGGTAATAATAGCTTCACTTTGAAGAACCAAGGTTGGGGCCTCATCTCCTGTAATTTTTCCTATATCCTCCTATACCTTTGTAAATAAACGCTTCTCATATTATCTAATTTGGGCATGCCATCTGTTTCCAGCTGTCCCAGTTCTTCTCTTTAAAACATGTACACTTACATATGTGAATTTTCTCAATCCTCAGGCCACTACAATCATTCTGTGAAACCCTCATTTAGTTAACTTTTATATCAACAATCCAGTTCAACTCAGTTGAGCCTTCAATAGCTCTGGCTGTTTCATATTATCTTTCTTTTTTAGTTTCTTCTTTTCTCCACCCTTTAAGTATAGGAATTTTTTTCACAGCTCAATTCAAATATTTAATGACTTCATGTTCAAATATTTTTATACTTAGTCTCACATGTATTATTTCAAATCAATGATGTTTAAGCTCCATCTTTGATCTCCCTCTCAAAAACCAAGTGTGGATGTTCATGGCTCTAAGTCTAAGGGAATAGAATATTTTTTTTTGGGGGGGGGGGGGGGGGGGAATTGTCCTGTGAAGTACTATAATAAAAAATCTCATTGGGCTAAAAGTAGTTATTCATGACAAGTCAATGGTTCACCTCCTAAAAAGCATACAGGAGGACGTTTACAATTTCATTAATTACCCCAAAGTGGGTATTCTCTTGGATGTGAGGAGAAACTTGCTAATGGCCTCCTGCACTCATGTCTGACCTTGGAGAACAACCTTGGCTTTCCTTGGGGGGCTGGGAGGAATGATGGCAGAGATAAGAAATAAAAGGATGATGGCACCTGCTACAATTCTTTGTACTTGGGAGGTAGAGGCAGGAGGATCATTTTCAGGTATGTCTTCAATATGAGGACAGCCTGTACTAACCTCGAGACAGAAATAGACAGAGATCAAAATCAACTTAGGAAATGAAGGCGGCTGGGGATGTGGCAAGATGTAGAGGGCCCTGAATACAATCTCCAGCAACTGCAAAAACAAAAAGCATGTAAAAATCTACCACAAAATTTGCATACTGTTGTTTGTATACAACACACACAAAAAAGGTATTTATTAACTACATAAATAAGATCCATTTTATTCAAAAAGTGTTAAAAACTCTGGCCCTATTTTGCCAACCAAAAAAAAAAAAAAAAAAAGAAGAAGAAAGAAAAGAAAAAAAAAAAACATTAGAAGCTGGAGAAATGGCTCAGTGGTTAGGAACACCAGATGTTCCTCTAGAGGACCCAGGCTCAATTCTCAGCACTCACATGGTAGCTTACAACTGTCTTAACTGCAGTCCAGGGCATCCATGGCACCAGGCAAACACATGGTGCACATGTATATGCCAGGCAAAATACCCATACAAATAAAATAAATAAGCCTTTTTTTAATTACTTAAATTGAAACAAATGAGAACTTGTAATTTGCTTCAACATCAAGATAAAATCTATCTTATAAGCTGGGCAGTGGTGGCGCACTCCTTTAATCCCAGGACTCGGCAGGCGGATTTCTGAGTTCGAGGCCAGCCTGGTCTAGGACAGCCAGGGCTATACAGAGAACCCTGTCTCGAAATAAATAAATAAATAAATAAATAAATAAATAAATAAGAAAGATTTAATTTTTTTTTAAATTTTAAAAAATCTATCTTATGACAGCTGTTTTATTCTAAAATCATGTTAAGTTCATCCCTACCAGAATATAACAATACCAGAATATAATATGAAAAGAGCAATTTGGGTGTTTCACAGCTATTCCATTTAATTGAAGTTATCCAACTTCTGAATGATGCTTTACACTTTATATGTGAATTAAGCCAGCTTTACAAGGCTATGAAATATAAAAGGCTTAGCACAAACCTGCAACTAAAAAAAGAATAGATTTCTTACCCACTTTTTATGAAACTTGAAACATGACAAGTATATTTTATACAAAAAAAACACTCACTACCTACAGGCAAATAACTAACTTCCTGATATTACTAAGTTAAGACTGTCACCTCAGATAAGTTTGTAGCTCATGTTTTTAAAAAAATATGTTCATATTATATTCCTCTGTGTGGATAAATACACAAGAGTGCAGGTGCTCACAGAGGCCAAATATGTTAGGTTCCCCTGGGACTGTAATCACTGGTAGGTGCTGGAAGCTATACAGGTCTTCTCCAAGAGCCATATGCATTCTTAACCCCTGAACCACCTCTTCAGCCCACTCTAAAACTGTCAAAAGTAGAACTATTCATTCCTCTTTTCTGAAAAACACCTTTGGTTCTAAAATCAAATCTCAGAATGTCCTGATAATACCCGCCAGCAAGCTCACACACTCAATGCAGCTTTAAGCAAACGAAAAAAATTTACTGGCTATGAAACCAGCCATGCAAATTAAGAGCCTATGCTATGGTTATCTCAATATTTGGCAGGATATGTAGACTGAATTCCAGCTGGCTGGCATAGAAAGTGTGCCAAGCAGAAATTTATAATTTTTTTCAAGAGTCCAGACTAACAAAGAGGAGAAACAGAAGTAACCCCACATAAAAAGCAAAAGCAACCTTTTTAAAAAGGATCTTTGGGGTAAGCAGAGGGTTCAGAGGTACTGGTTACTCTTCCAGAAGCCCCAGCACCCACAATCAACTGTAACTCCGGTCCCAGGGGATCCAACACCCTATTCTGGCCTCTACAGACACTGCACACATATGGTACATAGGCTTTTTCTTCAAGACAGGATTTCTTTGTACAGCTTTGGCTATCCTGGAGCTCAAGCAGACTAGGCTGGCCTTGAACTCAAAAATCNTACTGGTTACTCTTCCAGAAGCCCCAGCACCCACAATCAACTGTAACTCCGGTCCCAGGGGATCCAACACCCTATTCTGGCCTCTACAGACACTGCACACATATGGTACATAGGCTTTTTCTTCAAGACAGGATTTCTTTGTACAGCTTTGGCTATCCTGGAGCTCAAGCAGACTAGGCTGGCCTTGAACTCAAAAATCTACCTGCCTTTGCCTCCCAAGTGCTGAGGTTAATTAAAGGTGCACACCACCGCCACCCAGTATAAATAATGTTTTAAAGCACAGTCACGGATTCCAAACTTGGATACTAGCAGGAATTGGTAGTATAGTGCCTGCTAGCATACAAAAGGCTCTGGTTCAATAACTAACACCAAAAAAAAAAAAAAAAAATCAGGTATGGTGGAGAATGCCTTGAATCCTCATTCACAAAGTGTGGGCTGGAGATCAGAAGTTCAAAGTCACCCTAGTTAACATACTTAGTGTCCACAAGACCAGTCTAGGACATACAAGATCCTGTCTCAACAAAACAATCCCCTCACTCCAGTGAGTAACATGAGTTAGCTCTTTAAAGTGCTTGTCATGCGAGCCTAACAGGGAATCATTTGCTGGAATACATGGTAGAAAGACTGAACTGACTCCAAAACAATGTGCTCTAACTTCCATATTCCAATCATGCTGGGCTGGTGAGATGGCTCAGCGGGTTAGAGCACCCGACTGCTCTTCCGAAGGTGATGAGTTCAAATCCCAGCAACCACATGGTGACTTACAACCACCCATAACAAGATCTGACGCCCTCCTCTGGTGCGTCTGAAGTCAGCTACAGAGTACTTATGAAGAATAATAAGAAATGAATCCTTGGACCGGAGGAGAGACCAACCGGAGCAAGCCAGGCTGTCCGGAGCGAGCGAAGCCGAATGGGGATGGCCGGAGCAAGCGGGGATGCCGGAGCTAGCAGGGCCGGAGCGAGTGGGGCCGAACGGGGACGGCCGGAACGAGCGGGGCCAAACCGGAGCAAGCGGAGCCGATCGGGAGCGAGCGGGGCTGGCTGGAACAAGCGGGGGCCGTACGGGGGCGGCCGGGAGCAAGTGGGGCTGGCCGGAGCGAGCAGGGTCGAGCAGAGCGAGTGAGGTTGACCGGAACAAGGGGGGAAAAAAAAAATAAAAGATATGGACAAGAATATTGAATTAAAAAAAAAAAAAAAAAAACTTCCAATCATGCTCATGTGCACACACAAACATAAATTTATTTTAAAAAAGGGGGGGGGGGGTGTTCTGGAAAAGTGAATATTACTCTCCCAGAGGACCCGAGTTCAGTTCCCAGTATCCATGTCAGATAGCTCAACTGCCTATAACTCAATGCCTCTGGCACCTGCACTCATGTGCACATAACAACACAGACATACACATACAAATAATTAAAGATAAATCTTTAGCCAGGCATGGATGTGCTTCCTTTAACCCCAACACTCAGAAGGCAGAGGCCAAATCCTAGTCTACGCAGTGATTACCAGAATAACTAGGGCCACATAGTGAGACTGTGTCTTTTAAAAATAATAAAAAAATATAAAAGGTCAAGTGAAATGATTCATAATATACTAATGATATCTTAAAAAGATGAACTCTATCTCCTGCTCAATTATTTTAGTGCCACACTCGACTAAGAATTGACTACTTTAAAAAAACCAACTGAATGGGGCTGGTGAGATGGCTCAGCGGGTAAGAACACCCGACTGCTCTTCCGAAGGTGATAAGTTCAAATCCCAGCATCCACATGGTGGCTCACAACCATCCGTAATGAGATTTGGCGCCCTCTTCTGGAGTGTCTGAAGACAGCTACAGTGTTCTTATATATAATAAATAAATCTTAAAAAAAAAACAAAAAAACACACAAACAAGCTGGGCTCACGCCTTTAGTCCCACCACTTGGGAGGTAGAGGCAGGCAGATTTCTGAGTTCGAGGCTAGCCTGGTCTACAGACTGAGTTCCAGGACAGCCAGGGCTATACAGAGAAACCCTGTCTCGAAAAACCAAAAAGCCAAAAAACAAAAAACAAACAAAAAAAAAAACAACTGAAGCTGGGCAGTGGTGGCGCATGTCTTTAATCCCAGCACTTGGGAGGCAGAGGCAGGTAGATTTCTGAGTTTGAGGCCTGCCTGGTCTATAGAATGAGTTTCAGGATAGCCAGGGCTACACAGAGAAACCCTGTCTTAAAAAAAATTAAAAAATAAAAAATAAATTTAAAAGAGGAACTGAAATCAGAATGTTTTGGTTATAAAATTAAATAAGAATTTGCAGATAAAACCAGAACTACTAAATTTACTTAAAAATACATACATACATGACGGAAGGTAGGAAGATTAGTATGTAGAAAAGATGACACAGAATTTGCCATACACTGAGCTAGGTGGGTATTCAATGGTAGATGATTAACTAGTATGCATAAAGCCCTAGGTTCAATCCACAGTACCACATGTTATAGGAATTTTCCAACCCCAATAAGTTCATGTAAAAACCCACAATCTGCCGGGCATGGTGGCCCACGCCTTTAATCCCAGCATTTGGGAGGCAGAGGCGGATGAATTTCTGAGTTCGAGAGGACAGCCTGGTCTACAGAGTGAGTTCCAGGACAACCAGGGCCACACAGAGAAACCCTGTCTCAAAAAAAAAAAAAAAATCCAATTATTAAAATTATAAGCTATAAGGCTAGATTGGTCAGATCTAACACTATACTAACTTATTCCCCAGCTGTAAGACCCTTTGCTACATGTGCTTTCTCTCCTAGCCACATGGTTCTGGTCCATCATGGCTTTCTCCTTCTCTTCTCCAGTCCTCCTCCTTCCCTGCCACTGCCCAATCACAGGCTCTAGCCTTTATTGACCAGTTAAAATGGGGATAAAGTTCAGGAGAGATCACACTGCTCCTGGGGGCAATCTTTTCTGAGGAAATATAATTAACATCAGAATACAAGTAGCATCAGGACAACCCACAACATTCATAAGGAAAGAAAAGATGTCTCGCCATATATCAACTATTGAATACTCATGGTTCTTTCACTATTTTTTTGAAAGTAGAAAATTTGGAGTCTTGTTTTGAGTACTTTAACAACTCAACCTTTCCCTAGAGTTCTTAAGAGACAGTTTGTAGTACTTTCTACTCTTTTCCTTATCTATTAAGCATCTACTTACAAAATGGCAACCGTTGATGTTTTTAAAACTTATTATTACACTTATTTGTGAGTATGCGCACATGGGGACACACAGTCACGGTACACATTGAGTGTACAGACAACCTGCAGAAGTCCATCTCTCCTTCTATGTGGTTCCCAGAGATGGAAACTCAGGCTTTTCAGCTTTACCCACTAGACTAGTTTACTAGTCAAACCATTCTGTTTTATTATGAATTCATTTTTAATTTCCTCTCTAAATTAACCATTATTTTTTTAAAGTACTACCCATTAAGAAGTATTTAAAACAAAGAATTGTAATATCACCAGAAAAATGACATTAATTCTCTACAGAGAAAAATATGTACTTAATATGTACTATTAGAAAAAAATGATGAAACTCTTTTAATCTTGGATAAGCTTTTCTCATTGGTGTGAAATAATTCCTCTTCAGAAACAGTAATTGAACAAATATCTCACTGAAAAGATACTATGGAACTTAAACCTGCACACTTTGAACAAGTACATCTACATACTTTAAACAAGTTGTTGATAAAACTTTTAATAGTTTTCTGAGTAAAATTAAGGACACTGACAATATGACAAAAATGCAAAAAAATCAAGAAATCCTAAAAGTTTAGATGAAAAGGCAATGAAAAGAAAATCTAAAAAGCCCAAAAGCATTCTCTATTACAGAACCAACTGATAAATACATGAACTGCCCGGCGTGGTGGCACACGCCTTTAATCCCAGCACTCGGGAGGGGAGGCAGAGGCAGGCGGATTTCTGAGTTCGAGGCCAGCCTGGTCTACAGAGTGAGTTCCAGGACAGCCAGAGCTACACAGAGAAACCCTGTCTCGAAAAACCAAAAAAAACAAAAACAAAAAAACTCACTTATATACATTTAGAATAGGTTAACAGTATTACAAAAATTAAAGACACTTCAAGTTTGCTTCCTACCCAATAGGAGTTGCCAGAGTTTGCATCTTCAGAAAGTCAATGAAAAAGGGAAAATAAATAAACAAATTCATTCTGCAGTATTATTCCCCATGCTCCCTTGGTCCTCCAGGACAACTTTAACAACTTGCCACCTTCACTCTTCTTCTACAGGCCACCTACCTCCTATGTAAAACAACTATCTGGAATCAGTAAGAACCAGCAATTAAAATACTACACAATTCAAATAGTAGGCTCAACAACATCTTGGCAATCAATAAATCTCATTCAGTGGTTAAGTGCACTGGTTGCAGAGGACCTGGTCCAATTCCCAGAACCCACATTATAGTTCCCAACTGTCTATAACTCCAGTTCCAGGGGAATCAAATGCCCTCTTCCAGCCTTGGTGGTCAGCAAGCATTCATATGGTATATATACATAAATGCACACAGAACTCGTATAACATAATATACCTAGAAGTAATTAAAAAAAAAAAGACCTCATTCCAATTTTGCCACTAGCTGATCTTAGAAAGTCACATAATCTCTGCAAACCTTACAAAGTGAGGAGAGTTGAGTAAAAATTCAGTTGAGCTCAGAAATTATATCTGTATGATAAATTTTAGAAGCTGATTTGGAAACAATTTTAGGCTTCTTTTGATTTGTTTTCTTATGAAAATCTAAGCTTAACTTAAGAACAAGGCTTTAGGAGAAATATGAACAAGGCAACAACCAAATGAGTATTAGCCCAGAGGATCAAGGGAATGACAAAAGCTAGCTCACTCTCACCCAAAGGTGAGAAAAGTAGAAAAAAAATTTCAGCTATGCAAGTCACACTCCATTATATTACTTGATCTATCTTAGATTAAGACTACAACAAATTCCCCATAGATGGCCAACCAATTTACAGTATTATTAAAACACTATCCAATAAATACAAGGTATAAAAGACTGTTCCCAAAATATACCAAGTAATAAGTTTCTAAGATGTTGTTTGAATTAAAATTTAAATCCAAGTTTTAAACTCAGCCGGGCGTGGTGGTGCACACCTTTAATCCCAGCACTCCGGAGGCAGAGGCAGGCAAATTTCTGAGTTTGAGGCCAGCCTGGTCTACAAAGTGAGTTCCAGGTCAGCCAGAGGTATACAGAGAAACCCTGCTGTCTTGAAAAAAAAAAAAAAAAACAAAAAACAAAACAAAGAAAAAAGTTTTAAACTCTTTTACAAGGGGACTATAGAAAATAATTAAGCAGTTAAAAGCACTGGCTTTTCTTCCAAAGGACCCGGGTTCAGTTCCCAGTACACACAATGATGACTAATTCCAGTAGCTCCTAGCTTCTGAAGGCACCAGGCATGCACAGCAGACAAACATGTATGCAGGCAACAGACACACACTAAACAAACTAATCAATATCCTCTACTAATCATAAATGCAGGGAGGAAAAAAAAAATGGTAAACACACACACACACACACACACTTTTGGGGGGGGGGGAGAGTGGGATAGGGCTGTTTAAGACAGGGCTTCACTGTGTAACAGCCCTAGCTGTCCAGGACTCATTTTGCATATCAGGCTGGCCTCTAACTCACAGAGATCTACCTGCCTCTGCCTTCTAAGAGCTGCAATTAAAAGCAAGCACTACAATGTCCAACAAGCACTGCATGCACACAAGTAATAAATTCGAATTTCATTTCCACAAAAGTAGCTTTAAAAATGCTTTCTTGGCTTATAAGAACATTAAAACTTACCTGAAGTTATCAACTTAGGGCAACTACTTTTGTTTGCATTGTCTTCTGGAATTCTACTTGTGCTCTTCTCTTTCCCAATTAAAGTATCCTCCATAAGTAAGCATCTATCGGAAGCAAATCTGTCTTCACCCACCACATGACTAAATTTGCTATTAGCTTCAAGTACGGAAGGGACTTCTTCCAGCTGAGCAGCCTCACTAGATTCTGAGTAAGATGAACCCTTACCCTGGGCTAAATTTTTTGAAGAAACGGGTAGAGACTCATCATCACTATCAAAACCAAACGGATCTCCGGTATCTTCTTCTTCTACTTTAGGTTTCTTCGGAATTTCTTGAATATCTGGTTTGAAATTAGGCCTCTTCTGCCCTAATTTAGCCATAAATGTGGTCTCTCCCCATTTTGTACTAAGAGTAGTCCGTTTGTTGGAAAAAACTTCATCAAATTTTGAACTGCCATTTCCTCCTTTCCTACTGTAAGTTTTTCCAAATCTGGATGTCATTTTGACACCTGTTTCATATTCCCTGTGGAAAGAAATTTAAGAAAATATAATCAGCAAATTTTTAACAAGTTTTAAGCACGCTATAAAAATAAGACCCTAGGACTTCCTTATATAGTTTTTAACATTCAGCACACAAACTTTTTTTTTTTTTTTTTAGATTTTATTTTATTTATTATATGTAAGTACACTGTAGCTGTCTTCAGACACTCCAGAAGAGGGCGCCAGATCTCGTTACGGATGGTTGTGAGCCACCATGTGGATGCTGGGATTTGAACTTATCACCTTTGGAAGAGCAGTCAGGTGCTCTTACCCGCTGAGCCATCTCACCAGCCCCAGCACACAAACTTTTAAACTAGTCTGAATAAGTGAGCTGAAGAGGTTCATTTTCCATCCTTTACTTCCATACATCAGGTTTGGTGGTGTTTTGGTTTGTTTTTACCATAAGGACATATTCATATGAAACTTACAAAGTTTAAAAAAAAAAAAAGCTTACTATTAACCACCTCCTAATGCAATACCTACAAATCTAACTGAAAACTTGCAAATTCCATATCCTCATACACAACTTAGTCAGAGTAGTGTAAACACACAAAAACAAAATCTTTAGTCACAATATATTAAGTTTTCCAGGACTTAAACAATGTCAGTTGACCAAACTTAGTTCTTTGAAATTTTTACAGTTCTTCATAAAGGGTTAGAAAAACTTATTTTCTCATATAGTACAATCTGTAGCTTCTACCCAAGCTTAAAGATTCTGATTCTTAGACTAAAGTGATTTTAACTGACTTTAAAAAGCTCCTTCAAAGGTCATCTCCCTAAATCAAGAAACTATTCTTCTACTTCCTGTATCTCATTGCTGAGTAACATTTTTCTGAAGTTGGAGAACTCCATTTTACAAAGGTACACAATTTATTATTATAAAATATAAATATATAGCCTTTTCCTCTTGAATTTAGAAATCCATTTACCTGATTTACCTAAAAATATGCTGAAAAAAATTTTCCAAGAAAAGTCAAAAAAAAAATCAAACATTTTAAAAATATAAGGTATAGTGCTTTTACAGCACAATCATTATTCATTTCTTAACACTTTGGCCTTCTGCAGTTTAAATATCAATTTATCAATTCTAGGGGGAAGGTAAGCAATTACCTAAGGGCTTAGAAAATCTTTACTTGAAAATTTACAATAAGACTAATATTTAACGTATTTTTAAATATTTTTGAGCTACACTTTTTTTTTGGGGGGGGGGGGTCGAGACAGGGTTTCTCTGTATAGCCTTGGCTGTCCTGGAACTCACTCTGTAGACCACGCTGACCTCAAACTCAGAAATCCACCTGCCTCTGCCTCCCAAGTGTTGGGATTAAAGGCGAGCACCACCATACCTGGCTGAGCTACACTTTTAGTATTTCTATTAAGTTCTTACATCTTAACGAATCACTATCCAATTTAGTTCAGCAAATATTCAGAAGACAACTCACCACCACCCTAATGTTTGAAAGGAAAACAACTCTGATCGGACAAAATAATAATTTAGTCATCGTACACATCTGTGCTAAAAGAAATTTTAGCTTTCCTCAGAGAGTTTCCATTTTGTAGTTCTGAACACTAACAAGCTTCATTGTCTTTCTTGTTAAGTATAGCCTATTAAACAAAACCAAGTGTAATTGGGCAGCTGCCAAAGCAAGAAAATAAAGTCATTTCTTTAAGCTGACTACAGACATGCAGACCTACACACACACACACACACACACATATATATTATATATATATATATATATAAAAAAAAAATATATATATATAATATATATATATATATACACATTCCAACAAAGCTGGAATGTTTTGGGCACACATACATGGCAATCATCTAAAAATGCTGACTAAAGCCAAAAAGAAAAAAAAACTAGACTTGATCTTCTTTATGACAACATCTGAAAAACTCACGGTAAAAACACTTCTAAAACCACAAAGCATTCACTGTGCAAAATTAAGGTCTGCAAATGAATATATGATACTGAGTTAAGTGATAAGACAACTGTATTTTTAAAAGATCATGTCTCAGAAATATACACTGATGTATTAACACCATTAAATACTGATGAAATATCAGTGATTTTTTTTTAATATTAAGGAATGAGGAGCGTACAGATTAGAAAATATGGTTAAGTTATTATCTACTGAATCCAGGAGATATGAGTACAAGAGTTCATTATGTGATTACTTTTACTGTTTTCCATAACGTCCATTTAAAATAGTCAGCAGACTACTGCTATGGCCTTATCTATGCATAACATATATACAAATTCAGCATATATTTTGGCATGTCGTTTTACACACAGTTCAGACACACTATCTTGTTCTGGCTTCAAATTTCACCAACAGTCCTAACTAAAATGGAAATGAAGGTTCACAACTAAGTGTTTTCGGATTTGGGAGGCCTTTGCCTCATCCCAAAGCCCAGTGGACTTTTGATGGAAGTGCCCTGGGATTTAAATTAGGGAAAGTGTATACAAAACAAACAACCTCCTAACACTGAAGCTGTAAAGAAACCTAGCCACTTCCAGGAAAGACACCCAAGGCAATGTATTAGGGGGGCTTCAATCAAGAGAGGAAAGTGTGATGGGCGAATAGAGGCAAACCGAAACCCTCACCTGAGGCTGCGAGTGCGCCCGGAGGCTGGTGCCGAGACACCCCTCGGGCTGGACACTCACGCAACTTTTCTCCTCCCAACCCCCACCGCCTAGGAAAGGGATGTCGCTTCGGACGCCCCGGAAGCTTCTGCTACCGAGTCTCCGAAGCAAGGCCTCGGTGACGGCTCGAGGCGGAGGAGACGACGGGGAAAAAGAATTCGGGACTCAAATCAACCGGACCGGGTTTGGAAGAGAGAAGTCAAATCAAGTAGCCGCCCGGAGAAGAACTCAAAAGGCAAAAAAACATATATATATGAGATGGGAAGGATAAGAGTTTCTTGAGATCCTCCGGTGCCCAACTTCCTTAGAAGCCAGGTGAGCAGCGAGCCTCGCGCCGCCCCTGCCGCCTCCACCCGCCCCAACTCACTCCGGGCCTAGGCAGCCGCCCGAGACCTCACTTACCCTCGGCGCCTGGCGGGTGCTTTGGCCTCGGGCCGCCTCCGCCTCTCCCGCTGCCAACGGCCCGCGGGCGGGCGCGGGAGCCCCGCGCGAGAGACCAGTGCCGACCGCTGCCACCGAGAGAGGCGAGGGGCTCTGCCGCCGTCACAGTCCGCGGCTCCGCTTCGGTAAATAGGAAGCTCGGGCGACAGGGGGGGTTGGGGGTGAGCGGCGGCCCCGCAACTTCCCTCCCCACCTCAGGAGCGCCGGCCGGACAGGGCCTAGGCCTCCCTGGCGGCCGCCGCCGGTGCCGAGCCTGCTACGTGCCCCCGCTGGGCCGCCGCCGCCTTCTGCGCCGCCGCCTCCGCCGGTGAATGGTCAGCGCTGGAGTTTGAACAGGGCCCTGAACCATCTCAACGCCATTTGCGCTCCCGGCCCCCCACCTCCTTCCTCCAACAGCCGCTCGCTCCGTCACTCCGCTTCCCACAGGCCCCTCGCGGCCGCCCGACTCCGCAGCCAATCGCACGGCCGCTTACTCAAACCGCCGCGCAGGCGCGGCGCCCCGCACGCGCCGGCTACCACCATTGGTCGGACCGCGGGGCCCGACGGGAGTTGTAGTTCTCTCTTCCGCGAGGTCCTGATGTCTAAAGCCCGGTTCCGGAGCTGGCGAACGATGTGGGTTCTGGCTGCGGGCCTGGTGGACTTCACCGACTCCGAAGCCAGCTCCGATTCCTAGCCACGCGACGAGACGCAGGTGCAGCGCGGGAAGGCTCGCGACACAGTGCAGGCAGCTGTGTCAATCGTTTCCCCTCCAGGGACCCTCCGGTGCCTAGGGACAGAGACTTGTGCAGCTGCGCCGAGCCTGCTGGGCCACCGCCCGGACCGTGGAGGCGGGGAACTTGGGGCCGCCTTTGACCTGGTCTGAAGGTGCGAGAGAACCAATGCAGGTAAACGAGCAGCGAAACCTGGAGCAGTCGGGTGCCGGTCTCCTCGCAGCCAGGATCCACTTCAGCCGGTCACTTCATCCTCTCTCTCCATGTCAGTCCCCACTACGGAGTTCTGTCCCCTACCTGTTAGCAGTGACAACCCTCCGGTCCGTCCGCCCCCCCCCCGCTCCCCGAGTATTTTATGTTTCTAAGGAATTATCATCTTTATTGAACGTTCTTACGATAATGTGGCTTTAAATTAAAAAAAAAAAAAAAAAAACAGAGTAAAGTGTTGATAGGTAAAAAAAAAAAAAACAGAGTAAAGTGTTGATAGGTAAAATGATCCGATGCGTTTATTTTGTTTTATAGACTAAGCCTCTGAAAACTGGGAAAGAAGGGAATAAATTAACTGAGGATGTTCTTCGATTTTGGAGCTGTGGATATATGCTATCATACCACTGTTTATGTCTCGAGTTGTTCATAATAAAGTTTTGGTTTAGGGGGCATGGATTGTTTGTTTTGGTTTTGGTTTTCAACTAACTAGTCCGGGACAAGAAGGTAATGAATGATGGACGGAAGTTGTCTTCTGCAGAGACTTTTTTTTCATGTCAGTGAATCACCTGGTTGAGAAACTCGGAGAGGTTTTATTTTAAACCTTCAATGAGAAAATAGCTTTCTAAACACTGTACAGTCAGTCAGTTTTCCTTAGGAGAAGTGAGTGGTCATTCGTTGGCCTCGCAGCTAACGGAGACTCATCTGAGAAATTAGAAAACTGCTAATTGCTTTTAGTGAAAAGGCAACCTCTTCTGCCAGATTTGCTTTTAAAAGTCTCCTCAAATTTCAAGCTCCCTCCACTGTAGTCATTGGATTTTTCCCACCAAAGAAAATCCTAAAGAGGAAAAATAAAAACTTCAGGCTGGGAGGATAAGTTAGTAGTAGAGTTTTTCTCCAGCATGCCCTTGGTTAGATGCCCTTGGCACTCCCTTCTACCACCCTCTTAAAAACAAAAAACATGAGCCCTTCCCAATAGGAATTTAAGGTGGATTTTCAACACTTGAATTGTTGATACTAAGTTCATAACTTACATTCTTGAATTTGAAGTTTCCCTAATATTGTCCGGCTGACTTCACTGTAAGCCACCTGCCCCTTATGCTAAGGAACCAGTCTTGCACTATATATGGTATACATATATGACTTATTTGGGTCACTTTTGTCTTTTTAATCAGCAGCTTGGAATATTGTTTTCTCATTTGTTTGAAGATGGCAGGCAGAGGCGCAGTCTCCACTTAGGTTAATTATTTAGATGACATGGTGGTGGGTGCTAATTAGAGGGTAATTATCATCAGAGGCAAAAGGTAAGATCAAAAAGCCAAAAGAGGTAGAGAGAGGTAGTTGCAAGATCTTCCTGGAGGAGGTTCCAAGACCAAGAGAAATCTCCTCTGGCCTAGCCCTGCTGGGTATTCTGCACTTCTCGGGTTGTGAAGCTGAGTGAAGCAAAAGTGGAAAGGTTAATTAAAGACACAGTCTTTGGCACCCTCTATAGGGTCCTTTTCTTAAGTGATAGGACTTGGTTGTGTCTAAATTCCTATTACTGAAAGAATGACCTGATGTCAGTATGTAAACGTAACCCTTGACCTTGCTGGGAAGGGATAATTCCCAGCCTCACCCCAACCCCAGACTTCTGCAGATTAGTGGGAGTCCCCCAGGCAATGGGTTCACACATCAGAGTTTGACAAGCACTGCTTTATAGTAGATCCACATGTAATCCACTGCGTTTGGGTGAGAAAGGGGAGAGCAATGGCAATCCTTCTGAGTTTAAGGTAGGAGCTTTAAGCATTCCAAGCCAGTCTGGATTAAGATATGGAAGGGAAAACTGGGCTTGGCCTATAACTTGGTGACAGAGTCCTTGCTTGCAATAAACAAGCACAAGAATCAAGAACTTAATAAGCATCAAGTATTTGGCTAGGGCTTTTAGGGGATTCATTGGTGCCCTAGACTGCCCTCCTTATTATGCAGGAAAGGGCATAGGAAGGCTGGCACTTGCTTAATGTACTGTAACTAACAAAAGAATCTCAACTTTATTGGATATGTATGGATATTCTTTTTTTTTTTTTTTCCTTTTTGGTTTCTCTGTGTAGCCCTGGCTGTCCTGGAACTCACTTTTTAGACCAGGCTGGCCTCGAACTCAGAAATCTGCCTGCCTCTGCCTCCCAAGTGCTGGGATTAAAGGCGTGTGCCACCACGCCCAGCTATTGTATGGATATTCTTAAAGGTAGCAGAAAGTTATCCATGAAGCCAGCTATGGATACACCCATCTGTAGCACCTGCATTCAGGAAGCTGAAGAAGGATCATAGCCATCCTCATGGTGGGGAAAGTAGTTGTACATGCTTTGTGACATGAAAGAGTGAGCCTGGTTCTGTGGAGTTAGACACATGACTACCTAGTAGCACTGCGCTGAGGCTCTACCTTCCTGGGCCTTGTAGCATGACTGACAGATTATGCCACCTCGAGGGCTTATCTTGAGGAGAGTTCAGACTCTTCTGACCCAGAAGACTGTACCACAACCTTACCCTCGTGCCTCCTCAGTCCATGGAAAGCAAATGCTCCCCTGCCCTGATCCTGAGTGCCACACAAGAATGGGATAATGGAAGGCGTACAGGCCAGAAGCTTTTCATTTGTCTTGCTTGAGTCCTGACCTATTTCTCCATTTATGTGGTTAGTTGGTCAGTTGGTTGGTTTTGAGACGACCACACAGGGCTCAGTGCAGCCTTGGACTCTTGCCCCTTATGTCTCCACTCCCAAATTCTTTAATTATAGGTGTGTGCAGCCATACTCTGATAACGTTTGACTCAGAAACAGCTCTTTTCTCCTCTACAGTCCTCACTCAGATGACATGTGATATTCACCTGATCAAAAAGACTAAGCATTTCCTTCATCTAACGTTCTTCTCCTGGCTCAGATATCTAGGGGTCCCCCCTCCCAAGGTCATAGTTAAAGTAACAAACAAGAATCCTGGGTCTGAGCCCAGTTTGTATCCTTTGATGCTACAGGGTGCCCTTCTGTATGCTACCTAGGGAAGACTCGCACCAACACAGCCTGGAACTCCACCTGAATAGGCTTATACTCTTTTCCTGTGAAGCAAACAAGCAGAAGGCATTTCTGCTGGCTCATGCACAGGGGAGGCAGAACTAGCCTTACCAAATAGACCATCAGCCCTTTTCAGAAAATTGTGTCATAAAATATAACTTAAAGAGTCTAGTTCAGCCAGGTGTGGTGGCGCACACCTTTAATCCCAGCACTCGGGAGGCAGAGGCAGGTGGATTTCTGAGTTCGAGGCCAGCCTGGTCTACAAAGTGAGTGCCAGGACAGCCAGGGCTATACAGAGAAACCCTGTCTCAAAAAACAAAGAAAGAAGAAGAAAGAAAGGAAGGAAGGAAGGAAGGAAGGAAGGAAGGAAGGAAGGAAGGAAGGAAGGAAAGGACCAAGTAAGTGACCACATGAGCACCATTTTTTTCCTTCGCTCTGGGATGTGGGAAAAAATTATAAAGTGCACATTTGCCTCCTGTAGAGCTTGAGTTGCAAAGGACTACAGGATGTGTGCTAGCCCCTGCCCTTACCTGTCGACCCACAGCTCCTCTTTCCACTCCGCAAACACATCCACTATTCCACAGAAGCTCCTACTCCCACCCCCTGCGTGTGGCTTGTCTCCTACCAGGCCGTTTCCATTCTTTTCCAATAGATGTTCCATGAATCTGGAGGGCGTTAGGGGGATTCAAGGTCCAACAAATGCTAAGCGGTGCTCCTCCAGTGAGCTTGTGTCCCCAACCCTAAGTAGCCTATTCTAAACTACTATAGTCCCTCCAATCCCAAATATCCACTGCCTGTTTTACTTTTTTCCTAGGGTGTAATATATTCCCATCTAATATACCCTATTTCACATATTTATCTTGCATGCCTGTCTGCTCTGGGAAGAAAGGACAGGAATCTGCCCTCATCAAATCTTGTTTTCTGCTCTATCCCTATAGAAGAATGTCCACACATAGTATGTACCCATTAAATAGCTGTGGACTAAATCCCTCCTTTCCTGTAGGGTTGTACCTTGAAAGGAAAGCGTCTAGACACTAACAGTAGTTTCAGATAACTTAGTGGTCCCATAAGTTGTCAACCCCCACCCCTGTGGTAAGGAAGACTGAGCTATCTGGAGTTAACTTTTGTCCTTGTGGTTTTTCATTGTGAGAACTGAGGTGATGAATACTTATCATAATTCTAATTACCTTGTTTACCAAGATAATTGGAATAAGTTCTCTGGAGATGGTAACATCCCTTGGGGAACAAACTACAGTCTAGGTAGTTAAACGACACAGCAATGGAAATTGCTTGAACTGTTGTCTAACAAAACTGGATACCCAGCAACCTCAGAGAGGTCTTGATTCCTGACTTTTGTCTCAGCAAACAGCCTTTTTCCTGGGGTCCTCCCCAATAAAGGTGCACGACACCTTATCAAAAAATCTAGATGCTTCCCCATTACTAAAACTAAACCTCCCAAATCCTTATCATGGCCCAAAGGTCCTGCATGCTGGGCTCCTGAGTACCTCCAGTCCTTCCTTCCCACTTTGCCACACCTACCTTCTGTCTACTGTTAAGCCAGCTCTTGCTTCAGGCCTTTGTGCTTACTGTAACCACTGCAGCTTATCATATATGACTGTTGCTCCAACTCTCCCAGCTCTTCCTCACCTTCCATTCAGCGTTCTGTATTTCCTTTCCTGTTGTTTTTAACACAGTTGTCACTGCTGTTTTCTGACATATTCATTTAGTATGTCTTCTGCCACTACAACATAAGCGGTATACATAGTGCCAGACACACAGAAAATAGGCTGTAAATATTTGCTATCCACGCACTAGCATTGAATTACTTTAAATTCTGTCAGCTTCTAAAGCTTGACTAATCTTTGGCCTGCTTGGCCAATGGATAGTTGCAAAAGATACATTGAAATGTTTGGCTTAAATGGTTTTTTGGGTTTTTTTTGGGTTTTTTTTTCCCCTCATGCAGGTCAACCTTGCTCGCTCTGGTCTGCCCCGTTCGTTCGCTCCGGCTGGCCCCGCTCTCTCTCTCCGGTCCAAGGATTCGTTTTTTTTTATTATTATTATTCATAAGTACACTGTAGCTGACTTCAGACGCACCAGAGGAGGGCATCAGATCTCATTACAAGTGGTTGTAAGCCACCATGTGGTTGCTGGGATTTGAACTCATCACCTTCGGAAGAGCAGTCGGGTGCTCTTACCCCCTGAGCCATCTCTCCCGCCCTGGCTTAAATGTTTTTAAAACCATGCTGTTCTGTTTTTGCCTTTGTATTCTGAGGTTTTCTTACTGGGCACATAGAAGTTTAGAATTTTCTTACGTATGAGGTACCAGAGATCCAGATCTGGACTTTATGTATGACAGGCAAGCACACCACCACTGAACTGATATGCCCAGCCCTGATTTAGGATCTTCACGGCTGGTGGAGTTGAAAGTTTCTGATATAGCTGAAGCAGTCAATAATGAATATTGCCTGAATTCGTTGATCATTTCTGTAGTCACACTTTTCACAGTGTGACTCTAAGTTCCCTTAGTCAAAAGAAAAGGGCAGAAGCGAGACATTGCACATTTGAGGCTTAAGCCTGAAGCTTTCATGTTGTCTCTTGGATCTGCTGCCTCTGCCCAGAGGACAGGTTGAGGCTTGCTTGTTAGGTGATGAGAAGTGAAGCCACATGGAAAAGAGCTGCAGTCATGCTATTCCAGTCCACAGACGGCTGGCCCCAATGCTGACCTACAGAGCCACCTACCTGACCGGCAGCTGTCCTGGCACAGGGATGAGCCCACCTGGGACTAAGAGCTGCCCCACTGACCTGCAGTCTTCTCATGAGCAATAATGACTGTGCTAAGCTGAAGTTTGGAGCAGCTTGTTACCCAGCACTAGTGTGATCCAGCTGTGGTTTCCCCAGATTTAATTTGAAGCCACTGCATGCATGCACAGGGCTTTCTGGGTTCCTCAGGCAGTCTAAAACAGCCTTCCAATCTCTTGACAATATTCGCATATTCTCTTCCTAATAAAGCTCTCCAAAAGTAGTTGCTTATTTCTTCTCTGTCTCCCACACTAGACTGTCACTATGTGAGTACTGAGTCCTGTCCATTTTGATCTATGCCTTAAGGGTCTTTAGCACCCAACTCAAAACTGCATCCCCCATTGNCTCAGGCAGTCTAAAACAGCCTTCCAATCTCTTGACAATATTCGCATATTCTCTTCCTAATAAAGCTCTCCAAAAGTAGTTGCTTATTTCTTCTCTGTCTCCCACACTAGACTGTCACTATGTGAGTACTGAGTCCTGTCCATTTTGATCTATGCCTTAAGGGTCTTTAGCACCCAACTCAAAACTGCATCCCCCATTGACCAGTGTATACTGAGTGTTGGACATGTGTTTAGTCTAACCTGAGGTGTCCTGAAAATGTAAGGTGATGCTGGATTTCAAGAGCTTGCTACAAAAAGATATATAATTGTTAAAATTTGCTCACTGATTAAATGTCTAAATGATAATATTATGATGCAGTGGGAGAAATAGAGTATGCTATTAAAGTTAATTTCACATTCATTCATTTAGTTTTTGGGGGGGGGGGATGGTATCATAAATCTGAAGTCAGCCTGTGCTATATAGAAAAGCTCTGGGTACATAGGAAAGCTATAAAGGATATAGTAGAACCTTAAATGTGCCAGGCAGTGGTGGCACATGTCTTTGATCCCAACACTTGGGAGGCAGAGGCAGATGGGTTTCTGAGTTCGAGGCCAGCCTGGTCTACAAAGTGAGTTCCAGGACAGCCAGGGCTACACAGAGAAACCCTGTCTCAAAAAAAAGAAAAAAAAGAAAAAGAAAAAGATATCAAAAGATGGAAAGATCTCCCATGCTCAGGTAGGATTAACATAGTGAAAATGGCCATCTTACCTAAAGCAATCTACAGATTCAATGCAATTCCCATCAAAATTCCAACACAATTTTTTAATAGACCTTGAAAGAGCAGTTCTTAACTTTATATGGAAAAACAAAAAGTCTAGGACAGCTGAAACAATCCTGAATAATTAAGAACATCTACAGAGTGAGTTCCAGGACAGCCAGGGCGATACAGAGAAACCCTGTCTCAAAAAACAAAACAAACAAACAAAACAAAACAAAACAAAAGAACATCAGGAGGAATCACCATCCCTGACCTTAAGCTGTACTACAGAGCAATAGTGATTAAAAAAAACAACTGCATGGTATTGGTACAGAAACAGTGACGTTGATCAATGGGATAGAATCAAAGAACCAGAAACAAACCCACACACCGCTGACACTTGATTTTTGATAAATGAGCCAAAACCAGGGTCTGGAGAGATGGCTCAGTGGTTAAGAGCACTGACTGCTTTTCCAGAGGTCCTGAGTTCAAATCCCAGCAACNAACATTTGGAGTGAGGTTAGGAGAGTGTGGGGGGTTGTGGGAACTCTATACTGTGTGCTTAATGTTTCTAAGTCTAAAACCTTGTAACTGGGGACATCAGGAGTGCAGCAAGTGAGCACAAAAAGACAAATGCCTCTGATCTCCATCAGGAGCAAGCTTAGGAAGATGAGCTCATAGAGCAAGACCTGGCTCAGTAGGAAGGACACAGATTGTTCTTGTCAATTTCCATTGTCAGCACCCACATCGGGTGGCCCATGGCCATTTGTAACTCCAGCTCCAGGGGATCCAAGGACTCTGACCTCTATGGGCATGTGGGCACACGTGTGCACACAATTAAAAACAATAAACATAAACCCTTTTTGAAATGCCATTGATTTCCTGGAGTAGCTGTCATCAGACATGGGAGTGAGAGAAGATTGGATGGCACATTGATGCTTTCAGTTAGGTAAAATGAGCCTTGTGCTATGAAGAACAATATGTGTCCATTGTTGACAATGATTTTTTTTTTTTACATTAAAAAGAAAAAAAAAGGGCTGGTGAGATGGCTCAGCAGGTAAGAGCACCCGACTGCTCTTCCGAAGGTGATGAGTTCAAGTCCCAGCATCCACATGGTGGCTCACAGCCATCCGTAACGAGATCTGGCGCCCTATTCTGGAGTGTCTGAAGACAGCTACAGTGTACTTACATATAATAAATAAAATAAATCTTTTTAAAAAAAAAGAAAGAAAAAGAAAAGGAAAAAAGAGCCGGGCATGGTGGCGCACGCCTTTAATCCCAGCACTGAGGAGACTGAGGCAGGCGGATTTCTGAGTTCGAGGCCAGCCTGGTCTACAAAGTGAGTTCCAGGACAGCCAGGGCTAGACAGAGAAACCCTGTCTCGAAAAACCAAAAAAAAGAAAAGAAAAAATGAGAGCTCTTACTCTTACTCCTTTGATCCTCTACCTCTTCCCTTTCTCTGTCTTCTTCTTTCCTCTCCCCTCTCCTCTCTCTCTTTCTCTTTCTCTCTAGTCTTTCCCCCCTCTCTCTTGCTCTTTCTCTCTCTCTCTCTTTTCTACCTTCTCTCTTTCCCCTGCATTTCTATAATAAAGCCCTTAAACTATAGAGTCTCTGCTTTGCTCCATCAAGGTTCCCCATCTGGGTTCCCAGACTGCCCTTTGAGAATAAAATGGGAGGCCAGAACCAACGTCTTTTGGATAAAGCACCACAACTGACTACACACTAACCCATTTGGCTGCCTTCCTTCCCAAGACACCGATCATCCCAGCATGGGAAAGACCTCCCTCCCTCCCTCCCTCCCTCCTTTTTGACCCATTTTCATTCTTCCACCATACACTCAATAAAATAAAATAAAATTTAAAAAGTGAGAAAAGATTGAAATTTCCCAGGGCAAGTGAATGTTAAATATTTGGGAAGAGTTGGAAATATTAATTGCCTTGGTTTGATCATTACACATTTCATACATGTATTAAATTATCACACTGTGCTCTGTAAATCTGTCATATTATTATATGTTAAAAATTAAAATAGCCGGGCTTGGTGGCGCACGCCTTTAATCCCAGCACTCAGGAGGCAGAGACAGGCGGATTTTTGGATTTTTGAGTTTGAGGCCAGCCTGGTCTACAAAGTGAGTTCCAGGACAGTCAGGGCTACACAGAGAAACCCTGTCTCGAAAAACCAAAAAAAAAAAAAAATTAAAATTAATCTGTGAATATGTGAATATATAATCTTTCCATCTTCTCATCATATGACTGCCAATCAGATCACTCACTGACCTGAAAAGAATAGTGAAAGAGCCGGGCGTGGTGGCGCATGCCTTTAATCCCAGCCAGGGCTATACAGAGAAACCCTGTCTCAAAAAAAAAAAAAAAAGAAAAGAAAAGAAAAGAATAGTGAAAGAAATTTAATGGAATCAAAAATAAAGCTCCCCCCACCCCACAACAGGGTCCTGCTATATAGCCCTGGCTTAAAGTGGAAATTTCTGGTTTCTTTAAAAACTCAGTTGTGGCCGGGCGTGGTGGCGCACGCCTTTAATCCCAGCACTCGGGAGGCAGAGGCAGGCGAATTTCTGAGTTCGAGGCCAGCCTGGTCTACAAAGTGAGTTCCAGGACAGCCAGGGCTATACAGAGAAACCCTGTCTCGAAAAACTAAAAAAAAAAAACAAAAAAAAAACTCAGTTGTGGCCAGGCAGTGGTGGCACACACCTTTAATCCCAGCACTTGGGAGGTAGAGGCAGGCGGATTTCTGAGTTTGAGGCCAGCCGGGTCTACAGATTGAGTTCCAGGACAGCCAGGGCTATACAGAGAAACACTGCCTTGAAAAAAAAACAAAACAAAACTATATATATATATATATATATATATATATATATATATATACATACATACATATATATGTGTATATATATAGTTTTATCATATATATGGTTATATTTATGATATATAATATAATATATATATGATATATATATAGTTTTATCATATATATATATGATTTAAAAAACTCAGTTGTGTCATGGGATGTTTTTATGGAAGCTGCCTTGTGAGAGGGCATGTGATATTTTGCTGAAAACAGACATTTGTCAGGACTCATGATGTACAAAAAGAATATAAATAGAACCCCACAGTGAGAGGACACTCTTGCATGGCTAATGCGCATCACTTCGCTTCTTTGCTTCACGTCTTCATTTGGTAGGGAGAAATGCACCAAAGAACATCTTGTGGTGCTCCGGCTGATTCTGGACACTCGTACTGACTCGTGTTAATATTTCGGAGCCTCGCTGTTTCTGCTGGATCGTCCTTAGTGTTTGCTATTGAACTGGACTGCCGGTATCCTGACAACAGAGAGTGGAATTGCCCCCAAGTAACTACTTAACAGGTCCACAACCCCCTTTTCCTACTATCTTCTTTTCCCCTACCTCTGGACAGTGGGCTAGAAGGGAGGTTGAAGCATTTAAGAACCCTAAATAAGATAGGTTTTGAAAAATGTAAGCCTCCACTGGCTGGCCTCAGAATTTCAGTAGTCATTCTGATTCTCCCACTGGGTACTGGGGTTACAGGTGTGTGGCACCAGCCTGACTAAAAATTGCCTTTTTCTTTTTTCTTTCTTTTCTTTTTTTTTTTTCTTTTTTTTTTTTTTTGGTTTTTCGAGACAGGGTTTCTCTGTGTAGCCCTGCCTGTCCTGGAACTCACTTTGTAGACCAGGCTGGCCTCGAACTCAGAAATCCGCCTGCCTCTGCCTCCCGAGTGCTGGGATTAAAGGCATGCGCCACCACACCCAGCTTTTAGAATGATATTTTTAAAATCATACATTTGACAAATCCCTTCTCTCTGCTTCCAAAATTCAATGACTTGTGGTTGTACTTAGAAATAACTCCATATGATTGCTTGTTGCCTTAAATACCTTCATTTCCTTTCACCTGACTCCTAACAGTAAATAGTACTCAGGTATGAAGACTTCATGCTTGGATTCGTACAGTCTCCTCTGCCCAGAGCGTGTTCTTCCTCTGTACTTATGATGTCTTTTCCTAGACCACACAGCCTAACGAATGTGAGTCAATCAGCCTGGAGTCTTATTCCCATATGGTCTATATTGAAAACCCAAGCACATGGCATTATAGTCAGCTATGGCTCTTTCTAGAAAGAAAATGGAAAATGGATATGAGATATGAGATATACCGAGAGGAAGGGATTCATAATCTTGAGGTGATAATATCAGAAGCAACACAAAGCAAGGGCTTCCCAAGGCCAGAAGCAGCAGAAGACCCTGCTTGGGACAAGATCCCACCAATGTGGATGTATTAGCTGACTCCAGCTAGAGATCCCAGGGCTGCTACCTGTTCCAGAAGCCAGTCTGCTCCTGCCTCCTGCCCACCCAAGCTAGAATGCCAGGACTGGACACTTTGGCCAGAGCAGGGATATTACAGTTTCTCACATGCCACTGTGGAACTTCAGAGAGCTTGTGAGAAGAACAGCCACTTCCCAGATGCACCTGTGCTATTCTCATCAAGAGAGAAGACACCCCACACACCTTTATTGACTTGTCTTTGCCAACCACAATACAGAGGTCCCTGTGTTGTCACTGACACTGTCACCAGCATCTCATCTCTTAGGGCTTAATATATTATCCTACCATTCTATTAAGAGGAGACCTACAGAACACTATACCTGGTAACTGACCTTCCCAAGACCACCCAGCACGTTGGCAACTAGGTGACAAAGCCAGAGTTTTAAACCAGGTCTGTATGTTTCCAGAGGTCAGAAGAGTGAAACCTGTGTTGTCCCAGGCCCTGAAAATTTTTTTGTTTTGCTTTTGTTTTTTAGAGACAGGGTTTCTTTGTGTAGCCTTGGCTGTACTAGAACTGGTTCTACAGACCAGGCTGGCCTCAAACTCACAGAGATCCACCTGCCTCTGCTGAGATTAAAGACCTGTGCCAGGCAGTGGTGGCACAGGCCTTTAATCTCAGCGCTTGGGAGGCAGAGGCAGGCAGATTTCTGAATTGGAGGCCAGCCTGGTCTACAGAGTGAGCTCCAGGACAGCCAGGGCTATACAGAGAAAGCCTGTCTCCCAAAAAACAACAACAACAACAAAAAAGGACCACCAGTGCCTAGCTTTTATCTATCAATGTATCTATTTATTTGATTGCTAGGCACACCCTGGAGTTTAAGTCAGGAGAAGGAACTCTTTCTCCGGTTGCCCTTCCAACCTGCAAGCTTGAGTTTGCACAGAGGAACAAGGATTAGGGCTGAGACTTCCCTGCTTATTTGAAGAAAAAGGTCAGAGCCTTGTCATTCCCTGGGTCCATGTAGTGAAAAGAGACAACTCACAAGCTGTCCTCTGACCTCCATGAACACTATAAAGATTGAAGAGGTCAAATTCAATCTGGCTGGGAGGTCAGCTTGTCTGTGGCTTTCAACCTGTGGGTCATGACCTTTTGGGGTTGTCAAAGGACCCTTTCATAGGGTTTGCCTAAGACCATTAGAAAACACAGATTTTCACACTACAATCCATAAATGTATCAAAACTACAGTTATGAAGTAGCAATGAAAATAACTCCTGGTCGGGGTCAGCACGACATGGGGAACTTTTATTTATTATTTATTGGTTCTTTTCTAGGCAGGGTTTCTCTGTAGAGCCCTGGCTGTTCCTGTTCTGGATCTCACTCTGTAGACCAGGCTGGCCTTGAACTCAGAAATCCGCCTGCCTCTGCCTCCCAAGTGCTGGGATTAAAGGCGTGTGCCACCACTGTCCGGCTGAGGAACTGTATTAAAAGGTCACAACATTAGGAGAACCATTGCTCTCCAAAGCCAGGCTTCTGAGTTTGAGGCCACAGTATTAGCCTAGAAGTGAATACTGCCCTGCCAACCTTGCTTATTGTGTCCTCCAACAGCACCCAAACAAATTTCTGCCACTGGCTTTCCATTCTCTCCAGTCCTCTTGCGGAAAAAGACAGAGAAAAGAGAGGATTGGGTTTCTTTCGTGAGCAACTCCAGCCTTTGGGTGAGAAAAAAAAAAAAAAAAAAAACTCCCCAGTAGCCTGCCCGCCCCCCATACCAGCTCAAGCTGCCCTGCAAAGACCATGAACCCCTGAGCCTCTCCCAGGAGAGTGGGAAAGAATTCTGTCCTTTCTATTACTCACTTCATTGTGTATGGGGATTGACTGCACAAGCTGAAAACTGATCATTCCTTTATTTTTTCCAAGCTTGAGGCAAAAAACTTGTGAAAGATAAAGGAGTGCTTGCTTGGAGAACTAAGTGGCTTAAAGAACACCGAAGTTGGAGAATTGTAGGGAACCTGGAAACGTTCCAGAACCACTGATATCCTGGGTAGCCCTCTCCAGCACCCAGAAACTCTGGGTCCTTAGGCGGTCCATCTGCGAAATTCCGACCCATAGCCAACCAGGAAGTGTGCCCCAATTTATCACATCCCTTGAGACAATGAGGAACAAGTGTTGGAGCGCTTCTGGAAAGCAGCGAGACGTGACTTTTGTCTCCTCCTGCAGAGTTAATCTCTTAGAAAGGCTTGGGACAGGCCCTGGCGGAGTGTCAGCCGCTCCCAAGGTGTTCGCGGGTACTGTTACCATCGCTGGCAGCTGGGCTGGGCAAGGAATACGACTTGATAATTTTGGCAAAACTCGACAAACTATCGAATGCGAACAAAGAAACGCAAGCCAAAATTGGAGATGGGGAAGGGAAGGAGCGAGGGAGGTAGGGGGCAAGCAGACACAGACAGACAGACAGACAGACAGACAGACAGACAGACAGACAGAATAAGAGACCGCTAGCTTCTGTGTCACCTTTCTGTTCTCCAGGACGCCGTGGTTTCCACCCAACTCCTCACTGAGCGAGGAGAGCCGGCCTATCTGCACCCAGAAAAGGCCAGTGACCTGGGCGGGACTTGAATTTGGATCACCCGATCCCCGCCCCACCTCCACCCGCGACCTGCTTTCGGCCCTCCTGCTACCCAGAGGCTGGAGACCAAACTGCCCACTGTCCCGGTCGAAAAGGTGACAGGGAGCGGTGCAAATAAACGGTGGACTTGGAAAACCTCCACTCTGAAATCAGTGTTTAAAGGAGACATTAAAGCGGGGAGCCTAGGCTATGGGAGTTGCAGTAATTTTCCGTCATTTATCTACAAACACCTGCCTCCCTCCTTTAAGTCAACAGATGTTTGTCGCTTCCGGCCCCAGCCAAAGTCGCAGAGTTCTTTCATCTCCTTAAGGTTTTAGCCTGCTTTGGTGTAGTACTTAGTTGGAGACCAGAAAGACCAGTTGAAAATATTAGCATTTCAAATGAATACACCCCTGGATGCCGGAGTGGGTGGGATCGGAGCTCCCAGCTTGGTCGCTTCTCTCCAGGGGATTTGCTTTGCACAAGGGGCCTGACCTAGAATTTACTAGGAAAAGGTGCCAGCAAGGGCCTCCTTTGTAGTGCCGGTGACTTAGAGGACACTTTCTAGTCAGATGAGAGACCTCGCTGCTTGGCTGGGCTGTCCCTGCCTTGCTCAGAGCTGAGAAAGTGGGGCGGCGCCTTGGTCCAGTACACTGGCTCTGCCAACCAAGTGGGGTCTGGAGGCGCCGGGTCTAGCAAGCAGTGGCAAGATTAGGCTCCTGTCTACCTGGGCTCTCTGATCGCCTTATCTGAGGCCTTTGAGTGGAGAAGGGCTTCGCAGAGATGGGAGCCGAGCCACTTCGGAGGAAAGGGGCACCCTGTCAACCAGGAGGCAAGTGTTAGGTGGTGGCCTCTGTGCAGTTCCAGGGCTCGCTAAGAAGCTTATCCACCCACCCACGCCTTGGGAGCAAAGGAGTCTACTACACCTCTTCCTGCTTCCAGGATTCAGTGAAACAATGAAGTTCAAAGTTATGGTAATCGCTGTTGTGCCTCTGTGGCTTTTCTTAGGAGCAGTATCCGGTGCTCCCTGGTGGCCCCAAGCCCAACATATTTTAGGTTGAATAGATAAACATTTTCATTCAGGGCCTTGCCCCACCCAAATTTAGGCTGTGTACCAACTCAACTGTCTGCATTTTGGTTCTTCAAGAAAAAAAAAAGCGTCTTGCTAGGTGATAAGGACTATTCTAACAGATCTCTCCACTGGGACTTTAGAGGCACAAGCGTGCTAAGGGCCTGGAGACCTAGGGCAGGGTTGATAAGCTACAAGGTCCGATCCCAGGCAGTCTTCTTATTATCTGGGGCTGCCAGAAACCGCAGTGGTTCTGACCTCCTCCACTTTCAGAAATACATATATGCTCTATGTATAAAACAAATTAACTCTCTGTGTCTAGGAAAATATTCAATCTTCCAGTCTTGCACTGTTTCGGACTCCACGGTGAACTCTCTCCAGGCCCAGCTTTAAAGAGGCTGGCTCATCAAGCCAGCTTGCAGTCCTTCACTCTGTGCTCCGGTCAGGCTGGCCTTACTGCCATTCCACAGCAGTACTAGGCTGTCCAGATGCAGCGACCTTGTTCATGGGAGCATTCCTGACTCTGTCTTCCCCACCAACTTCCTCCCCTTCAGCCTCCACCCGCTTGCAGCCACAGCTTCCTCAGCAACTCCCGAGCCTCTGACATCCGGTCTCTCGGTTCCCCACTCTGTCTGTCTTCATGGTTGACGCGATCTTTGTGCCTCTGGGTTGGTTTTGTTGGTTGGTTGGTTGGTTGGTTGGTTGGTGTGTGTGTGTGTGTGTGTGTGTGTGTCTGAACATTTAATGCATTCTTTTATCAGTGCTTACCTGACCCACCTGGTACCTACCCAAGGAAGGTCAGGTATGCCTGACTCACTATATGCCTGACTCCTCTCTCTCTTGCTCTCTTGCTCTAGCTCCCCCCATTCACCTCTCCGCCTACACCTGCTCATGGTCTCTCTCTCTCTCTCTCTCTCTCTCTCTCTCTCTCTCTGCCTTTCTCTCAACTCCCCTTCACATTCCCTGAATAAACTATTTTCTATACTATACCATGGTGTGGCTAGTCCCTCAGGGGGAAGGGATGACTCAGCATGGGCCCACAGAGGGACCTCCTTCCCCCACACCATACTACACCTCTACCAAACATATCCCTGCCTTCTCCTATCTTTTTATAAAACACAACAGTCAGTGTGACCACCTTCAAAGAACAGGAAGAAAAGGACTGGAGGGTTTGACTTTTTGCTGGTAAAGTCTTGCAATGTAGCTCAGGTTGGCCTTGAACTCAGAAATCTTCCTGCTTAGCCTCCTGAGCCAAAAGTAGACATGACAGGTACAAATGGAACCTCCATGACCCAATTTCATTTTGCTTCATTCTTTCTTTTCTCTCTTTCTTTCTTTCTTTCTTTCTTTCT